>OY992530.1:19968854-20533367 GCA_963921185.1 Dasysyrphus tricinctus | reverse complement strand
CTTTCAGAGTAAATGTTCCTGTTCTATACATGAGGCCGGTTACGACATCCCTGTTTCTCCAACTCTAATTGTATATCGTATCATAGACACAATAACAATATCGATAGCAATTCAAATTCAGCAGGAAGATTGCTTAATATTATGGAAATGAAAATTAATTACGTTTCCGAACTCTGAAGCACAACTAATGTCAATGAGTGACATCTCCATACAAAAAAAACGACAAACTATAGAGTCACAGAGAGTTGCCTTGTAGGTAGGTACCTACTATTTCATAGGGCATCATCGCCGTTCGCCGCCGCATCGTTGGGCTTAAGGTTGATCCATGAACCGTGATCCGATATTACAAACAAAGTAGCATGTGTCGGTATCGGCTTTGCGGTTTTGCTTTTGTAACCCGATCTGTGACTATCTCTCTCTCTATCTCTCTTTGGTCTTCTCGGTTGATATGATTAACAATGCTGTTGAAAGTACCTACCCGCGAACGGATCAAACGAAAAAAAAAAAATACAAAGTCATAACACTTCAGACTCATGCCTGTTGATGGTGCGATGCGATATTTTAGTTGATGTTGTTGTTGTTAATGTTGTTATCCGTACTTTTTTTGTTCCTAAACCATAATTTATTATATACTTCCCTTCACGTTAAATTAACAAATATAAACACTGTGTTGTATGCAATCAACACGTAGAGCGGAAAGCGCCACTATTGTGAACGTGGCAATGTTTCAATGTTTTTTATATTTTTTAAATTACTGCCGCACCACAGCATTCAACAATATATAACACACCCGCTGCCACCACCGCCACCACCTTCGACCGACGCGACGCAGGGGGGGTGGCGTCAGTTGTGCGGATATACGGTGTTGATGATGATGGTGCTAGAGATGCCATCCTGGAACCCGGGAAATAGGAAAACATCAGACACAACATATCTTTATCCCCTCTTTACCCGTTCGCCACCTCATCAACCCAAAACCCAACACCCTTAGCCAGCCAGCGCGTAGCAATTTGGAGCGCTGGCTATGCGCTGCTTTGCTCTTCTATGATGATATGCTGGTGGTAAACTGGATTTCTGGCCGTAGGGGCTACAAAAGTCATCCTCCTCTCCATGGGGATCAAATTATGGTGTACATTGTACATAAGAATTATACCCTCTTCCATAAAGGCTATAGCTCTATAAACTAACGTATGTGGATTGTATGGTAGATGTGCTGCTGGTGGCTGGGCTATGGTGTGGCATGATGATGGAGATGGCGGCGATTGGGTTGGTCGGGTGGTGGACGGCTGGGGCAGTGGCAGTGGCGGCAGCCAGATATATGTATGTACTTAGTTTTCTATACATTAAGCGGATAATTTAATTCTCATGTATTGACATCAATGCCGCGGGCAAGCTAAACAAATTTAATTCTTATTCGGTTGGGTGGTTCATATGGTTCAAATGTGGTCGTGCATCGTGCTATCTAGAGGTAGGTACCTATACAATAACTATGAGTACTGCAACTATGTGTATATACATTTCTCTTACGATTCAACATAATATAACAAACAACGAAGGACCTGGTGTATATAAGTATCTGTAGATGGCAAACTTTCAATTATACCTCACCACAAACACAAAATAGATTTTTGGCAAAACTTCTAGTCCATATCGTGTATCAACACACGAGTAGGTACCTATTTGTAGTTGTATATAAAAGAAGTTTCGATTTCTAACGTAATTTTCGAAGCCATATATAAAATAAATAAGTATCTTCTAGATACATATCATCTAATCGGACATCATGCTTGTCAATAATAAATTGAAAGATTCTTCAATTTCGTTGTTGGTACGAGTTCGGTTTCTCGGCGGGCGTTGTCGATGGATGATTGTTATTAGCCACACATTTATTTATACCAAAACCATCACCATCACCATCATCATCATCATCGTTTCCACAGCAGAATCAAGCTCCCGAACCAAGTGAGAAGATTTGTTTCGGGAAATTGTTTGGAAAATAAATAAATATATAAAAGAGGCGAAGAATTAGATGAAATATAGTGGTGAAGGCTGAAGGATAAGGATACCTAGCTCCGAAGTGAGTAGGTTAAGAAGGGTATATAAAGAGGTTACTTCAGGATCGGTGCTGAAGTTTATGTCACAAGCAGGCGGAACATTTAAGGGGCGTCAAATTGCAAATTCCGTTGAAAAAATTTAAATTTTTGACTTGCACCTTGGTGGAATTGAAACATGAAGAAGGTACTAGGACAAAACAGATTATGTCACTGTTTAACAGCCAACGATTTTCGTCAATTTATAAGGGTTAGCTGTTCATTGATAGAATTTCTCATCGACAGCCATCGACTGTCTCGAACTGGCTCTTGCGAACGCATTGGATAACTAAAAGCTCCCAAGGATTCGATATCAGCACCTTCCCCAGTATACTTACTTACTTCCTCAAGGTGGCGCTTCAATCCGGGGTGGACCAGGGCCTTAACCAACAAGCTTGTTCTAGTCAGCTTGGTTTCTAGTAAGGTGTCTTCAGTTTCGCACGCCAAGTTGGTAGAGGTCCCCTTTCTACTTTCGTGCGCCACCTTTACTTTTACCTTTACGCTGTCCACCTCTACTGTGCTGTCCCACGGGGTTGGATTCAAAGACATTCCGGGCCGGAGCATTGATGTCCATTCCCTCTAGGTGACCCAGACATCTCAGTTGCTGGCTCTTCACTTTTATGGCTAGGTCAGTGTCGCAGTACAGCCCGTAGAGTTCGTTGTTGAATCTTCTTCCCCATTCCCCATCTATGCAGACGGGATCAGAAATCACACGGAAAATTTTCCTCTCAAAACAGCCCAAGGCATTCTCATCCACCGTTAATAGTGTCCATGCCTCTGTTCCATACATCAGGACCGGGATGATAGGCGTCTTATACAGGTAAAGTTAAGTTGCTCGAGAGAGGGCATTGCTTCTCAATTGTCTTCTTAGCCCAGAGAAATTGTGATTGGCAAGATTTATCCTTCGTTTGTTTTCAGCACTGGTGTCGTTCGCTGAGTTTATAGCGGATCCTAGGTAGACAAAGTCTCTGACCACCTCAAAATTAAAACTGTCTATAGTGACGTTCTGTCCGAGACGTCGATGTTGGGTGTCCTTTCTTGTTGACAATATATATTTCGTTTTGCTTTCATTCATCGTTAACCCCATTTTCTTGGCCTCTTGCTCAATACTCACAAAAGCACCACTAACATCATGTTTTGTTCGGCGGATTATGTCAATGTCGTCAGCGTAAGCGAGTAATTGGACGGACTTTTGAAAGATTGTGCTTCTAGTGTTGACGTGAGAGTTTTGTACTATTCTTTCAAGAACGATGTTGAAGAAGTCGCATGACAGCACGTGTCGCCTTGCCTAAAATCTTTTTTGGCATAAAAGGTGTCGATGAGGTCTTTGCCAACCTTGATGGAGCACAGCATGCATTCTCCATCGTTATCCTGCACAATCGGACCAGTTTGGCAGGGATGCCAAAACTAGACATTGCTCTATATAAAGATCGTCTCTATAGATGCTGTCATACGTGGCCTTAAAATTGTGGGTGGTGGGTATTGATTTGGGTTTCTGCCAAGATCCTTCCCCAGTATATCCACACCCTCTATGTCCATAGGCAACTACTTGGGAACGTCTTCAAGGGATCCATCAGTGAGAGCTTAACACAACTAACAGCAACTACCAGGCAGTGTGAAGTGTACCTAGATGTTCTAACATTATGTTACGGAGTTCTATCCAACTCCACAACAACAACATATTCTAGAAGAGACTGCAGTCAATCAAACTTGGATTTGACGCCTTCAAGAGTATCAACAGACTGATCGGCCAAAAATCACCAATTCCTGAGACGATCATCACCAACAATGGAGAAGCAACAACCATACAGAATAAATTTGAAGCCTTCACTCACATTTCGAAGGAAATTTCAGCCAAAGTCCATCTGATGATCCAGTCTTCCTTGGCGAAATTAAGGCATCCATCCAGCAGATATTGATGCCCAACAGCAATGTTTAGCGACACCAATCCTGCATTTTATCCACTTGACAGCCCAAAGGTGGGGTTATTGGCAACTCCAAAGCAAAGAAACCAGCTGGACGGGATGGGATATCGAACATTATTATTTCGTTATGCTGTTAGGCTTCTACATAACAGTAGAATCTTCAATAACTGCATCAACAACAGTTACTTTCCCCAAATGAATGGGGAGGGGAAGCTTATACAAATTTTTAATCACAAGGTTAAATTTTATAAGAGAAAAAGAGAAGGATTACAAAAAAAATACTATTGCATTCTATATAAATTCAGCACAGAAAATGTTATTTCTTAAGGAACCATTTCTTTTTTAATAATAAAGGATAGAGTAATAGTGGAGGTTTTAAAACAAATGTTGTTTCTTTCTTATTAGTCCAGTCAATTTGTGTTCAAAAGGGCAAATTGTGGGATTTTTCAAATTAGGTAGTAAGACGAAAACCAACGATTTCTCGAAGACGAATGGAGGTATTTGAAAGATTCAAAAAGAATTTTTAAGTAAAATGTTCATATTTCAGAATGACAATAAACATTTTTTCGAAAAAAATTACCTCGAGAACAAAAAAAATAACCCTAAATTTGTATAAAAAATGCATTTTTTTTGTTTTCGAATATCTCAAAAAGGTGACGTGATAGAGCAATTTCAAGGCCAGATTCAAACTCAGCGCATCGAAAACCATCAGAAAAGTAAAATTTCGGTTCATGTTACAGACAAAAATTCAAATTTTGTCACACAAAGTAATTTCTTAGCGCTTTCGAGTAGATTTTCGAAAACAGTAAAAATACGTCAATTTTCGACTAGCGCTTGAGTCCAAATGGGTTGTTGCAGAAAAAAGCCTTAAATAGGAATTTATTGGAAATTGTGAATACTTTCAATGGTAATTTGATGTAATTTTGGAATAGTTGGTATCTAGTTTCGATCCATGTTGCAGCACGAAATTTTGCTGGCAAACCTCAGATCCGGATTCCACACCCCCGAAAACGTAAAGGAGCGAACAAATCAAAACTACCCCACACTTTGCATGGTAAAAATACAATTTGACTGGACTATGTACAGTACATACATACATATGTACATATGTACATATATCTCAATAACGCAATTATTGAAGACCCTTTGGTGTTTTTTGAGAACCGAAAAGCCCATGTTTTGTTTGACAATTCTTGGGGTTGTTAAGAAAACCTGGTTCAACCGTGTTTAAACTTCAACGAACAAACCTTTTCACAAAAAATGCGGGTCCAAACAGAAAAATGTTCATATTTTAAATTATTTTGTTATTATAAATCATCGAAATTAATTCTAAATGTCAAAAACAATATAATTTGGTTTGAGGTATGAGGGAAGCTACTCCGTTTGAATGAGGAGGTGCTCTCGAGTTTGTTTATAATTTTATTCATACGAAATGGGAGCAGGTACTTTTTTACTGAGCACCTCCTCTGATTCTCATGGAGTACCTGCTCTGAGTACGTGCTCCGTTTTATTCATATCACCCTTCTTTTCATATATCTTCATTTCTCGAAAACGACTCCAATGACTTCCATGAAATTTTTAGAATTTGTTCTTACTAAGGGCTTCTTCTTACATTCTCTGAGTAAAGTTCTGATTAGTTATTCGACAAATAAATTCTGATGCAGGATTGCAGGGTCATATGTTTACAAATAAAAAATTGTTTATGAATTTATAACTTAATCAGGGGGGTCATAAGACAATAATTGTGATTTTTTCTCCGGTGGATTTATTACCCTGTGCTTGGGTGTCCATTTGATACCTTTACAAATCATTTTCCTCCCAAAGCTTTAAAAAAAGAGAACTTTCAAGCAAAAAATACAGAACAAAAAAGAGAACATACAAAACAAGGACAAATTGGAAAAAATTATTTGACATAAATTATAAAATTACTAAAAATTGAAATTTTTTATAAAAATAGATAGAATGTAAAGAAAAATCATTGTCATTTTTCTTTTTTATAATTTTTTCTCACTGCCGTTTTAAAACAAAATTATAATGGAATTTTTTTAATAAAGACAAAAAAAAATTAAATGAAAATAGAAAAAGGAGAACAAAAAAAGTTCCTTGAGGAAAAAGAGAGTGTAAAATAGATCGGAACAAAAAAAAAAGAACATGTTCTCTTTAATAGAGTTACGGTGGAAACCCTACCCTGTGCTAATATTTGTGTGTGTATAACCCTAAGAATAACTAATTGACAAACTGTTTTATATAAATGCACCTACTGCCACGCCCATATTTTCCTTACTTCTTAACCTCCTAATTATTTCTAGCAAATTAGAACATGCTCTTTTACGTTCATCTAATTCTTATTACCCGTTTCCGTGAAACGAAGATATACAAGAAATGGTCGCATGCGAGTAATAGTGAGTGACTTTTATTAAACGCAATATATAAACCTTTTTTCGACGAACTCTAAAAAATTTTATATTATGTAATTGTTCGAGCCGTTTCAGAGAAACAAAGAATTAAGAAAAGAGGGCGTGGCAGTGGGCAGATTTTATTTTAACGATTTTTTCTTTTGCCAAGGGCGCAGGCATAATTTCTATAAGAAAGGTTCATAATACAATTTCTATATACAACTGAAATAAATCAGCCAAGTGGAAGACTTATAATTAAGGATTGGACTTACTGAATTATTGATTCAAAATAGGTTTTTATGACCTTTTCTTATTGCACTTTACACAGAAATTATTTTGTAAACGTAAAAAGATACGCGAACTAAAAACAAACAGGGCCAATCTACAATAATTTGTATTTGGTGACAAAATTTCAACCTGTCTTGTTTGAGTACCTACTCGTATATCAAAGTACATAAATGGAATATTTTGCTGTGGAGCTGTGATATATTACTGCGGCCCTGGATTCTAAGAATGCAAAAAAGATGGGGGGCTTCGAGGCACTATTAAGAATAAGAAAGAAGCCGAAGTTGAATTCAAAAGCGCGCCAGAAAATAACGTCGACATTCAACATCGACAAAACCATTATACATAGAGTAGAAGAGCCATTTTCATAAGTAATTTCTTTAATGTCAGCCCCCAGGGTTGGCTTAAGACATAATACAATATGCATACATACCACACCACACACAACACCACACCACACCATTCCACCTCCTTGATACTCGTAAACCATTTATATATAGACAAAGAAGACAATTTCCTCTTGTAAAAATAAAGGCGCTCTTTTCTGGCATTGGCATAATATAACTCGTAATTTTTTTTGGTGTGGAAGAATGAAATTTGTGGCCAATTTGAATTGGTTTCGGTTCAGTTTTTATCCTTTTAAGAGTCGAAATAATGAGAAGAATAATTCTGGACTTTTATTGATGTGGTTGACAAATTGCTTATTTATGTTTTTGTTGTATGTTATTGTATTTTTTTTTTTCCATTTTGGGTATGTAGTGGATCAAATGGTTTGGTGGTAGGTATTTTCGATTTATCCTTTTATTTATTTTCTATTTTTTTTTTTTTTTTGTTGAATGTTGAGTTAAGTGAGGTTGAAATATTGAAATACTTTGAAGATTTGCAGAAGTAATCCTTCAAAAATGATAATCCCTACTTGAGTGATGTCTCTAGTAGCTCTATTTTAAATACACTTAGTGATTGAATTTGAGCCGAAAGAACCATCTCTGATTAAATGTAGACGTTGGTACACTCATCGCCACTTGAATAGGACACCCTGTAAATTCATTTTGCAATTGCTCATAACTCGAAATCGGAATGATAAAATAATAGTAATATGCCCGTTATCTTTGTGCAACTCTCTTTTTCTTTCTCTGTGACAAATTGCAAGTTCTGGAAAAAAGCCGTTATATGTTTTTTTTTCACTTTATACTAATGGGGTTTTCTTTTGGTAACAAAAATTGATTCTTTTCCCCTTCAGATCTGTCAAAACACAGATTTTGGCAATTAAAGCCTTCCAATGGGCATAAAAATCAATTTATTTTTTGATCGAAAATCAATTTTGCAGATCTGGATTTTTCGGCAGATTTACCCCTCTTTTACTAACACCATTACACGCCAGAACAATTGAAAGCCATCAGTTTGACATATCTGGATCGCTATAGCTTCACAGACACAAATTATTCACCAATACACTGAAAAAGAAAAATCAATCTGAAATCGTATACCATTCGCGACGAAAAAAATCAATTTTCGGATCAAAATCTGAGTTTACCAAAAGAAAACCCCATAACATTCGTTCAAAATAAAGGAATATTCTTGCGCCACTTGAATAGAACATGCATTAAGTTTGATCGTTATCTTTGGCACGTGAACTCATATTTTTTGTTGATCGATTTTTGTTTGTTAGTTTCGACTATTGAATTAAAAAAAACGTAAAATGGGTCGAGGAAAAGTATTAACCGAAGCGGAAAAAGGACAAATAAAAGCTTATAAGGACGCTGGCTTATCTATTGCTAAAATAGCTAAAAAAAATCGAGAGAAGCCGGCACGTTGTATCCAAATTTTTGAGTAATGAGTTCGAATATGGGAAAAACATGAAAGGCCGCACACACAGTGTGCTAACTAATACGGAAAGGCGACTTATATTAAGAAAAGCGTCAAATTCTCATGACTCCTTGGCAAAAATCAGGGAAAAATGTGGTATTAAGGCAAGTCTCACAACTATGCGTCGTGTTTTTCGAAAGCTAAGCATATAAAAAGACTGAGAAGAAGCCACCCCTTAACCCGGTTAGAAAAGAGCAACGCCTCAGTTTTTGTCGCGTACATGTGACCTGGACATCTGAGTGGCATCGAGTGGCCTTTTCCGACGAAAAAAAAAATTAATTTGGAAGGCCCCGATGCTTGTAGCTACTATTTCCATGGCCTCCGCAAAGAAACTCATCATTTGGACCGGCTGCATAGCAGAGTTGGAGGTGTGATGGTGTGGGGAGCTATTTCCTATTATGGCACCTGCAAACTACATTTTTATAAAAGAAGGTTTTATAATACAAATTCTATATACTACTGAAATAAATCAGCCAAGTAGAAGACTTAGCATTAAGGATTGGACTTGTTGAATTATTATTTCAGTAGTATATAGAATTTGTATTATAAAACCTTCTTATATAGAAACTATGCCTGGCCCAGGGCAAAAAAAAAAACTTCCAGCTTAATGATTAGGAATTCTTATCTTGTTGGATATAGTTTACAGTGGATTTTCGTTGAAAAATTCATGTAAGTTGAACTGAACTTAATATTAATTGCGTATGACAAAGCCCTCACTATGTCACTGATGAGTTCAAGTGAGTAAGCCGAACGAAACGCCAATTTATAGGACTAAAGGCCATAAAAAGCTATTTTGAAACTACATTTTTTGTCAACCACAATGAATGCGTTGTCTTCCAATGGTATATTGAAAGAGGCCTTCCCATACTTTCAAACCCTTTTTGGACCTCTGCCGTGGATTCATCAACATGATAATGCGCCAATACACACAGCACGGATAGTTAAAACGTATATACAGAGCCAAAATGTGGAGTTATTAAGCTGGCCGCCCTACTCACCGGATTTGAATATTACAGAATATGTTTGGGGATGGTTGACACGTCAAGTATACGGATCAGGACAACAATATTCGAGTATACCCGAACTAACCCAAGCCATCGAACTAGCTTGGAGCTCGATTTCGCTAAATTATTTGGACAATTTGTATGCATCCCTTCCAAGCCGGATGTGTGAAGTTTTGGAGCAGAAAGGTGGCTCAACACACTATTAAAATATTCTTTTTTACTAAAATACTCCAATTACCTTTAATTTAAGTAATGTTCGTAATAAAAAGAATCATAATACTCTAAAATGTTTTTTTATTAAAGTTCCTATTCAAGTGGCGAAAAATTAGGACCTCGCATTTTTCCGGTTTTTGGTTAATAATTTTTCATAAATACTTAAAGCTTTAGTACTAAATTTTCCTTCTGGTCATATTACAACAGTTATATAAACTTTAATTAAAAAAATATAAGTCCCTAGCATGATTGGTTTGGGAGCAATGGACGATATAAAAAAAGACCTAAGGGGTGTCCTATTCAAGGGGCGAGGAGGTATATGCCATCAATGTGTACCTACTGGGTACATAAACTTATTGTTAATAAAGGCATATTCCAATGAGCTGTTCCTTGTTGTTAGCAAAACTGACAAATTTTTTATTGTAAAAGATGAGCATTTTAATGACCACTCTTTAATTTTGATTGACCACTCACAGTTTTCGTGAAAATGAATTTAAAAAAATGGTGGACTTAAAGAACGCTGAGCCTAAAAACCGTTTTTCTTTTTAATTTGACAAATATGTTTATGATAGGTATTTTTTTGAACATCGATGACTATACTTTAACTTTTCAGAATAAATTTTTTTTTTATTTTTGAAATCTTTTATTTCGATTTTTAGACTTTTGACCAAGTTTTTAAAATAATTATATCTTTTTAACGGTATGCTCAAGAGCAATAAATTTTATATTTTTTAATAAAGGGTAAAATGGTCAACAAACATTAATGGAAATACTTTCCGACAACACTTACCGTTAATCTTATTAATATCCTACTAATATTATAAATGTGAAAGTTTGTTTGGCTGTTGGACAATCACGCTCAAATGGCTGAACAGATTAGATAGAAATTTGGAGGGGATGGCTATTATTTATTGGAAGAAGCTTTAGGATACTTATTTAAATGATCCGAAACAAAAAAAGAAAAACATATTTTGTACCAAAACAACTTAATTTTATACAAGAAAAAAAAAATCAAATAATTTTCAAACAAATCAATCAAGTTTGAAATTTTCTTTCAAAAATTTAATTGAAAAAACAATATCTTACATTCGACGCTCGATTATCCTACTTTATTCGGTGGCCCAGCGAAGCGGGCGGGCAACTGCTAGTAGTAATACATATATGCTTGAAATTTTGTAACTATAAATTTGATTCGAAAAGACGATCTTGAAAAGGAAAGAATACGACATTTTTTCATATTAAGAGAGGTCATTTAAGTTACACCATTCACAAATTTCATCAAAATCTTCTTGAAACTGAGTGCAACTCGCAAAAGATTTTATTGTTCAGAATATTTTAGCTTCATGCGAAATGATCAATTAAGAGGAATAGGATAGTTAAGTCATTAATAAAATGTAAGAACAGAAGTGGACCAAGATGACTGCCTTGGGGGACACCCGAGTCATTTAAAAATTTCTCCGATTTCTCTGGACATATTTTGACATATTGAAGACGATTTGTCTAAATCTAGAGATTTTTTTAACAGAATTTAATGGTTCACTGCATCAAATGCTTTGGAAAAATTTGTCTAAATAACGCAACAACTTGATTTTATTTTTCCATTGTATTGACAAAGAAATTTGTACATAAAGTATTATTAGTTGAGATTGACTTAACACTGACAGTATATGTAGGTATACATATGTATACTGTTGTACAGTTCAGAGCCCAACAGTCCAACGAAAAGTAAGCGAAGACCACCCAAAGGATGGATGCAACATTTCTTTTGCATGCCTTAGCACATCTGAGAAAGCCAGAGACTATAGTGAGCAATTGACCGGGAAACTCTTTGCAGTACCCCTAGACACAAGCGTCAACAATCAGTGGGAGCCAGTATTGCAACATTATTGAGGATATGTGTTGCTGAGACCATCATATTCATAGGTTATCAACCAACTTGAAAAAAATAACCCGTAGAAAACGGTAGACGGAAAATGCACAAATGCAAATGCTACAACAGAAAACAAGAGCAGCAAGGGAGGCATACCGTGAAAAGAGAAGAAAAGAGAAAAAACCCTGCGTTGAAAGAAAAGAGTATCCAAAATTCCAAAGCCTCTCAGCACAGGTAACTCGAGGAGTCTAGCACCGCCGCCAATACCCGTTGCGCCGATTCTACAAAACAGCCAAGCAACTGGCAGATGGTTGTAAGACCGGCACTCAAGCACTTCGAAACAGTGAAGGGTACCTAGTCACCAAAGCACAGGGAATTGTAGACGTATTTAAGCAGCATTTGCAGCAACTGCTTAGTGGGCATTATGTAGAGGAAATGACAGGAGAACAAAGAAGCATGAGAACAGTCATAGAAGATCCAGTCCAAGTGACCAGTGACCAAGTGACCAGTACTGAAGAGGTTAAGAAACCTATCCACAAGCTTAAGAACAACAAACCCACCGGCTCGGATGGCTTACCTGGGGAACTACTCAAATATGGAGGGGATGTCCTGGTAGGATGCATGCACCAGCTCATCAACCAAGTGTGGGAGGAGGAAAGTATGCCCGACGACTGGTCAAGTAGCTCCATATGTCCAATCTACAAAAAGGCAATCCTATGTCCTGCAAGAACTACAGAGGCATATCCCTGCTTAATGTTGCCTAAAAGAGTCTACCCAACGTACTATGGGAGTGTCTAAGACCTTTATGCAACACGTACCAGTGTGGCTTCAGGCCAGGCAGATCAACGATATACCAAATCTTCACATTGAGGCAAATCCTGGAAAACACCAATGAATTTTAAGTGGAGCCCCACCATCTATTCATTGACTTCAAAGCCGCATAATAGCATAAAACGTTAAGAGCTTCTTCTGGTGATGTTGGAACTAGGTTAGGTAAGGTTAAGGTGGCTGCCAGGAAAACTGCTGACACACTTAGGCCAGAAAAGGCCCATTGTGATACCACATAAGACTGCGAGGTGATCCTTGCTAATTAAACCAATTGGAGCTTTTGATGAAGCGATGGAGACTGTGAATGTCGATTTTATTTAAATCACTTGGATCGTCAAAGAAAAAACTTCCTAAGTGTATTTTACGTCTTTGAGAAAGAGCAGGACGTGAGCAAAGAAGGTGTGGGATAGTTTCTTCCTCCTCTTCGTCCATGCAGCTTCTGCAGAAATCATTTGAGAAAACGCCGAGTCTATTGGCGTGTTTGCCTATGAGGCAGTATCCAGTAATGACAACAATTGTGGAGCTAATATGCAATCTACTTAGAGATAACAAACATTTCGAGCGCTTCGGATCCAGTGTTGGCCAGATCCGTTTCGTCGCCAGACAAGTAGTGATACCTGTCTATCTGCTGTTTGTCATCATCATGGAATCATGCTTAAGCATAAGTTTACAAGTAGCAATTGGTATTCCAATATTCACCTTGTTAGGCAATATTGGTGTTATAGTTCCCATCCTGGCGAGTTCATCGGCTTTGCAGTTTCCTGGAATATCTCTGTGTCCCGGCACCCAGAAAAGGTGAATGTTGAACTGTTCCGCCATCTCCATTAGAGACGATCGACAGTTTCGGGCAGTTACGGAGTTTGTAGAAACGGCGACTAGTGATTTAAGGGCAGCTTGGCTATCTGAGAAGATACGGATATTTAATGTAGATATTACGTTTTCTTTGAGCCAATATAAAACTTCTTTTATGTTGGAACTAAAGATCTCGAAAAAAAAAACTGATCCAGCTATGCCGTATGACGTTACAAAATACATGGTGCAAAGTGCAAATGGGTAACATCCACGCTATTCTAGGCCTGTACAGCGCTCAGATAAAGAGATGCGCTATCAATTGATTTCTTAAACCTAGTCCTGGAGCAGATCGTGCGCAAGAATGATGTTAACCTGTAAAGCACTTTCTTCAACAGGTCTTCTCAACTGCTATGCGGACGACACCGACATCATCGGGCGCTCCAACCGAGCTGTACCAGAAGCATTCACAGCTATTGATGAACAGGCGAAACGCGTTGGTCTTGAAGTAAATGTGGACAAAACAAAGTATATGCTATCAACAAATAAAGGCTCATCTGTCCATCACCTAGGACAAAAAGTCATTGTTGGTAGCAGTAATTTCGATGAAGCACCTACCTCGGAATAAAAATCAATTCCACGAACAACATTAGTGGAAATCCGACGAAGAATTACCCTATAGCGAACCGCTCTACTACTTCGGAAACCCAAGGGTAAAGGAGAGTGGCCATTATAAGGTGAGTTGCGTCCCACGGTTGTAACACTTTATGACGAATAACATTGGAAAGGTCTCAATCTCAATAAGTACTATTTTTTTTGTATATGCATTAGTATCTGTATCTCATGCAGGGAAAGTCTTATAACCCGATAACTATTGCGCTGCAATTCTTTCCCTGCAGAAGTTACTCCTCTAGTGTTGTAACACCTTCTGACCTTTATCATTGGAATGGATTCAATAAGTGCTTCTTCCTGTTGTATGAACATGGGTCTGTATTTCGTGTAGGGAAATTGTTCCAGCTTAATAACTACTGTTATAAGATCTATAGTGCAGTGCAACAGTTATTGGTTTTTAACACTTTCTCTGCACAACTAATGCGCCTGTACAAAAAAGATAGCATTTATTGAAACCTTTCCAATGATATAGGTCAGATAGTGTTACAGCATATGTAGGGCGAAACGTCCATCCTCCATTAGAAGCATTTTCGGTCTTAAACTTGCGTATACCCCAAGCAAACTTATGCAATAATAAAAACCCTTGAACTTTAAAGGTTCCTTTATACCTTCCATTTTCCGATATTCAATAGCCTAATGTGTGTATCTAAATCTCCTTTTATTTCCTACGTAGTCACATATACCAACTGCAATTTATTTTTCCATGAAGAACTACTATGTTTTAGAATTTTGTTAAGGAATTTATACATTTGGTTTATACCTTATACATTTATGGGCCTTTGGTTGGATGAGCTGGTTTAAAAAAATCTATTAAAGCCTATGACATTAGACGAGTTCACTTTAAATTTTCGATATGAATTGAACCGGAACTTTTTATATAGCTTTCTGGAACTTGTTGGAAGGCTTTAGAGATAGGTCAAGAAGAGAGAGACCATTGTAGGTGCATTTTCGGATATGCTTAAGCTTTGCAGCCTTTAATAAAATTTCAGAATGTAATAACCCCCAGCAGTGATAATGGTCCAGACCAAAACATGTTTACTGCAATAATTATGCATTTACATACATCAGTGGCTTCATAAACTTGAATTTAAAATTTAACCTAAACTCGTTTAGTTTCGTGGTGTTACCTCAGGTGAATT
Source organism: Dasysyrphus tricinctus (assembly GCA_963921185.1). Taxonomy (NCBI): domain Eukaryota; kingdom Metazoa; phylum Arthropoda; class Insecta; order Diptera; family Syrphidae; genus Dasysyrphus; species Dasysyrphus tricinctus. Next base: position 20,518,290 of record OY992530.1, on the reverse strand, counting down.
AAAGGAAGAATTATGTATGAATGGAATGGAACTTTGCGCTACTGTTGCTTCAGAATGCTAAATTCTGGTGAACCGACGACGACGCACGATGAAACATTTCGGGAATGTTTATTTTTAATTAATTTTCACACTTCCGAGATAATACAGATACAAAAGTTGATTGATTAATTGCGTCGTGTTTCACCACCATGAAAACATATTATAAGAGGATTTTTTTTAATGAATTTCATCTTCATCTTGTATTCCATGATAAAAACAAAAAGAGGATAGAAAACGAAATTAATTATTTATTAATCAATAAATTATCCGATTTCTTTAGCTTTGGTATTATCTTATTTTATTTACTAATGAAAATAATTGTACCTCACCACACACACTTCACGTGGGAACAGGTCACAATTTTGATTTCAAAATTCAATTTTTTTTTATTTTGAAATTCTGTCTGACGTACAGCTGCTTTTCTAAATTCTGTTTTTTAAAACTCTATCAATTTGTAAATATTAGGGAAAAAGAAAATTCTGCTAATTTTGTTTCTTTAATAATTTATTCAGAAAATAAAACAAACGGTTTAGCCAATTATACACAGGAGAAAGTTATCAAAATTGTAAGAGCCAAATATAGTCAGGTCAAATGGTAGTTTGAAGTGGAAAGTTCTGGTGTAATTATTTTTAGTGACTCCCTTTATGTTTTTGGGGTCGCTGAACACGAATCTGAAGTTGTCCAACAAAATTTTTCACGGCAAATATGAGAATTCGTCAAAAAACGTCAAAAATTTCGAAGTTTTTTGTCTTTTTTCCTTATTTCTCAAAAATTATTTTTCTTTTGCAAAAAGCGCTTATGCAAAAATAAAGACAATGAGATTACCTACAATCTATGCTTATATCATTTTTTTGTACGACTTATGGTTTCTACGGAAACAGTCGTTGAAAAACAGCCAAAAATCCGTCATTTTTAAAAAATTGCATAAACGAATTTTCTTGTATTGTTTTCTTCATTACATGAAATATAGGCCATGAGTTATTATGTTATTTGCATTTTCTAATTGTAAAGAAAATCTAAAAGCATTATATTGCAGTGGTTAAGTGTCTAAGTTTCAGTATTCATGTCCATTCAAAAGTGTTTTATTTGTGACAAAGATTGGAGTATGGTGGAGTGAAAGTGGTGAATGAAAAAGCAATTGAAACGCTCCTTCAAGCCAGCAAGAAGAGAAAAGACGAAAGGGAGCTTCTTTATCAGGTAATAAATCAGTGAAAGTGCAAACAACCTGCCAAAAAAGCTATATAAATGGTAAATGGTAGGTTGAAATGGTGGCAAGAGCGTAACACTCGCTCTTTGCCCAATTAGCACTGGATTGCGCCGTTTTGATACCATAACTCGTTTGACCTGTGTATTAAAGCGGACTGAAGTGAGGATTTGGGGTTTAATCTCTGAGGGGCTTATAGCCCGGGAGCCGGTGACATCAAAAGTCCCGTCATCGCGGAAATGGACATAATATATATCATTGGAAAGGTAATTTTATGTACTTTTAGAAAAACTCGGTATGACAGGCCCTAGCCTGCCGAAAGTATCTGTCATACCTGTTTGAACGATGGGACCTCTGTTTTTTATAAAATTCATTGTGCCTTTGTATGTATGCTATTGATTTCGAAACTACAGAATTGATTGAGCTCAAATTTTCAGGGAATATTTTGTATATACCTTTAACTATTTTTGCAAAGTTTGGTTAAAATCAGTTCACTGGTATTTTGAGGAGGGGCAGAAATGCACGCCGGGTACCCATTAAAAATGAAGCATTTTTGAGATAAAACTTTGTTTTTAATTTTATTATTGTTTATTGAAGGGTGAATACTAAAAAAAAATTGCTTATTACAGCCTATGGACTTCCAAAAATAAGATCAACCAAACAAACCCGACCTGATAGTACAGTCAAACCCGCTTATTTTGAATTTTTAAAATCATATTTTTTTATTTGTTTCATAACTATTCATAAAAAAATTCGATTATATAAACAGAAAATTTTTTTGAGTGTGTTGGTATTTATGTACATAAAGTTAGAGGTCCGATTAGGTGAGAAAAATAAACCTTTGTACCTAACTTGACTGATTTTACTTTCAAACATGAAAAATCAAAATTTGTGGGTTAAAACGTTTTTTCTATAATTGTATTATTGTGTATTGAAACTCGATTGAAAATTACTGCCTAAGAAGAAAAGATCCCAAGGTGATGGTACAGTCAAATCCGCTTATTACGATTTTTTTCAAATCAGATTTTTTTATTTATTTTCTAACTGTACATATTCATAAATAAACTTCGATTACATAAGCAAACATGTTTTACGTATATACATAGCTATAAAAGTACATTAAAAGGTTTGGAGTTCACTCAGGTGAAAACATATACCCACATATCTACCTAAGCAAATTTATTTTACCTACAAACATAAAAGAATCATAATTTGTTCGGTCATTGAACGGTGATTAAGAAAATAGTCTTAAATCCTCCCAAAAATATATGATTAACCGATTATACAGTCAAACCCGCTTATTTGAAATCCATTCCGTGTTTTTCAGCTCCTTAATTTAAACCAAACGATTTTTGAGAACTGAAGAAAGCAATATACATATTGTCATAATTTTCATGATTATATTTTTATATGTACCTATACTCCCTATGTAGATGATTTTATTTTTGTATACCACCCTATGTAGGGCAGTATACAAAAATATAATCTTGAATCAATTCTCAAAAATCGATTTGTATAAATTAAGGAGCTGAAAAATACGGAATGGATTTCAAATAAGAGGGCTTGACTGTATAATCGGTAAATCATGTAATTTCGGGAGACTGTAACACTATTTTCTTATCTCTAAAAGCGTTTGGTATACATTAAGGAGCTGAAAAACACGGAATGGATTTCAAATAAGCGGGTTTGACTGTATAATCGGTTAATCATATATTTTTGGGAGGATTTAAGACTATTTTCTTAATCACCGTTCAATGACCGAACAAATTATGATTCTTTTATGTTTGTAGGTAAAATAAATTTGCTTAGGTAGATATGTGGGTATATGTTTTCACCTGAGTGAACTCCAAACCTTTTAATGTACTTTTATAGCTATGTATATAAGTAAAACATGTTTGCTTATGTAATCGAAGTTTATTTATGAATATGTACAGTTAGAAAATAAATAAAAAAATCTAATTTGAAAAAAATCGTAATAAGCGGATTTGACTGTACCATCACCTTGGGAACTTTTCTTCTTAGGCAGTAATTTTCAATCGAGTTTCAATACACAATAATACAATTATAGAAAAAACGTTTTAACCCACAAATTTTGATTTTTCATGTTTGAAAGTAAAATCAGTCAAGTTAGGTACAAAGGTTTATTTTTCTCACCTAATCGGACCTCTAACTTTATGTACATAAATACCAACACACTCAAAAAAATTTTCTGTTTATATAATCGAATTTTTGTATGAATAGTTATGAAACAAATAAAAAAATATGATTTTAAAAATTCAAAATAAGCGGGTTTGCCTGTACTATCAGGTCGGGTTTGTTTGGTTGATCTTATTTTTGGAAGTCCATAGGCTGTAATAAGCAATTTTTTTTTAGTATTCACCCTTCAATAAACAATAATAAAATTAAAAACAAAGTTTTATCTCAAAAATGCTTCATTTTTAATGGGTACCCGGCGTGCATTTCTGCCCCTCCTCAAAATACCAGTGAACTGATTTTAACCAAACTTTGCAAAAATAGTTAAAGGTATATACAAAATATTCCCTGAAAATTTGAGCTCAATCAATTCTGTAGTTTCGAAATCAATAGCATACATACAAAGGCACAATGAATTTTATAAAAAACAGAGGTCGCATCGTTCAAACAGGTATGACAGATGCTTTCGGCAGGCTAGGGTCTGTCATACCGAGTTTTTCTAAAAGTACATAAAATTACCTTTCCAATGATATATATTATGTCCATTTCCGCGATGACGGGACTTTTGATGTCACCGGCTCCCTGCCTATTATCTCTCAGGTGTCCCGTTCCCTGGGTTGGATGTGAGATTTCTTCCAGTGCGGGTTGGAGATCATCTTTCCCAAGAAACCAGAAAAGCGTTCCTTGCTTTGAAATAGGAAGGCTGCGAAGTATGGTTGAGGTACCTTGTGAGTCAGTAAAAAAACAAGAGTTGGGTCATAAGACACTCACTCGATTGGATCGCATCTCGATTGGATCTCATCTCGCCCGAGCTTGCTACATTATGCCGAGCTCGGCAGGGTGTAGAATAGCAACGAAGCGCGATCGATCCGACCGTGTGATCATCATTGCCATTGAGCATCATGAAGCCCCGCAGAAACCCGGGTTCCTATTACTCACAGTCTTTTGATCTGGGGGGGAACATGATGCAGAACGCAACCGATTTTCGTCTTAGATCCATTTCGTGGCGTTTAGAAAAGAGATCAAGTCTTTGATCTTCATTTCGGAAAGTTCGTTTAGGTCCTCAAAAAAGCCATTCCAAACGATTGTGCTCAAATTCTGGCTAGAGCTGTACATTTACAGTGAAAATGTAAGACTGTTTCCTTTTCTTGCTGGTCTCCACAGCTGTGACAGTGAGTATTGTAAGGAATACCTAGCCTCGCCGCATGTTCTCCAATTGACCAGTGTCCAATGCAGGATGCTACGACCCTGGCTATGTCCCGCTTGGGTCTAGACATGAGATCAATTGTTCGGGACTTATTAAAGGCGGGCCAGATCGTTCTGGATATTTAGCAGTTGGTTAAACTGCTCCACCTACGATTGGATTCCCTAAGGAAAATTGACAATATATTGCCCTTCACAACTCCAAGGGGAATGTTGACTCTTTCCGCAAGCGAGATGTGAAGGGCTGATCCTTGCCTGGCTAGTTCATCTGCCCGTTCTTTCCCTCAATGCCACTGTGACCAGGAACCCAGATAAGAGTGACCATGAGGTTAATTTTTAGACTTTCGAGCTCATCTCGGCATTGTTGGACCAATTTAGAGGATGATGTAGCCGAATCAATGGCTTTCACAGCCGCCTGACTGTCTGTAAGGATGGCTGTATTACGATTTTGGTTTGGTATCTTGCATGCCTCCCTAATTGCCAGTATTTCAGCATGAAATACACTAGCAAAATTCGGTAGCCGAAATGACTTAGAGATGTTGAGAGACTCAGAGAAGACTCCTGAGCCAACACCACACTCCATCTTTGAGCCATCAGTATAGATAGTTTTGTCGAAGTCTCTCGTCACGGCGCGGCGTCATCATCTCAGTCCCCTCTGGATGGGAATAAGACTTTAAAATCTTTACTGAGGCTCATTGTAGGAGCACGGCAGTCAGTGGGAGTCGAAAATATATCAGTGGGAATCAAATTTGTGATATTGCTGAGACCATAAGGTTTAGCAACCCAAGAATTTGATTCTTTAAGTCTTAAGGCACTGCAAGATACTAGATATTTCATGTGTAGATCAAGTGGTAGAAGGTGCAGAAAAACGCTTGAGGCATCCGTTGGGCAAGATCGAAGAGCCCCTGTGGTACCAAAACTAGCTGTTCTTTGAACCTTTTTGAGTTTGTCGATGTTATATGCCTTGTTAAGTGCGGGCCACCAGACAATCGAACCATATGTTAGAATCGGCCGTACCACTGCAGTATACGTCCATAAGATCATCTTCACTGCACCATACTCCACTCTTTATCACAAATAAAACACTTTTGAATGGACATTTTGACTGTTTGGAATACTGAAACTTAGACACTTAACCACTGCAATATAATACTTTTAGACAACTACAATTAGAAAATGCAAATAACATAATAACTCATGGCCTACTTTTCATGTAATGAAGAAAACAATACAAAAAAATCGTTTTTGCATTTTTTTTTTAAATGACGGATTTTTGGCTGTTTTTCAACGACTGTTTCCGTAGAAACCATAAGTCGTACAAAAAAATGATATAAGCATAGATTGTAGGTAATCTCATTGTCTTTATTTTTGCAAAAGAAAAATAATTTTTGAGAAATAAGGAAAAAAAGACAAAACATTTCTAAATTTTTGACGTTTTTTGACGAATTCTCATATGTATTTGCCATGAAAAATTTTGTTGGACAACTTCAGATTCGTGCTCAGCGACCCCAAAAACATAGAGGGAACCACTTAAAATAATTACACCGGAACTTTCCACTTCATGTCCCTTTTGAACACCATTTGACTAGACTAATAAGCTTTTCCTAACAAGCACACAGGCATGGTTGAGAGTTGTAAGTCACTTGGTTCTAAAGTTCTGGTTCTCCACGAGTTGTTACGCTACCAAATGAATTTATTTAGGATTTTCTTGAAAGTTTTATATGGAAGAAACTGTTATTTTTGTAGCAAAGAAATCAATGGCCCTTCTAGCCAATCACCTAAAGTACCAAGATCTTAGAAAATCGCTTCAGCAGTTTCTTCGACTTTTTTTTTTTAAATATTTGCAGAACTTCTTAAAACAGAATTATGAAACACAGAATTTTGAAAAAAGTATTTTGAAAACCAGAACTTTGAAAGTAGAATTTTGAAAACTGAATTTTTTTACATGGAGAATTTTGATCGGAACGCAATTCACACACACCATGGACACATGGCGTCACAGCAAAATCTACGTATATAATTATTTTTTGTTCATCAATTATAAAGTTCACATTCACTCTCTACTGGAAATATAACATGACGACCTACTTGGATGAATGAAAATCACCTCTTCAGTCATACGCAAAGTCAGACGAAAAAAGTAAATTTGGTTCCATTGATCATCATCTTAACTCCGGTCGCAGACAAGTCGAGTCTAACTGGTCATAAAACTTCCTCTTAGCTTCCCCCACCAGCGGGTAAGGTTTTCGTTGAAAATTATGTAGGAGAGATAGTCCAGTTTTTCTTACTAAGGCTTCCACCCACCTTATTATTATATTGGTAACGGGTTTATTTCGAAGTCAAACATCCTAATTGCCACCAGGAGCTTTGAGAGCTACTAATCTACCAGAGCGTTTTTAGCCTTCTGTTTTTAAGTGACGATTAAAGAGATTGGGGATCATAACCTGGGCAGGAAAACGAAAAGCACATCACAAACTGTAAATTGCTTATTAACTTTTGATAGCACTCACAGTCCAGGATGGACAGCAACCTCAACCAAAAAGCCTCTCCGACCAGCTATGTTCCTTGCTATCCGTCTCTACTAACACACAGCAAGTTGGTTTAGGTCGTTTTCTGCTTGTGTGCGCCACCTATTGGGGGGTCTTCCTTTGCGTCCTAGACCATCAGGGTTGGATTCAACGGGCTGGTGCGTTGCTGTCCATACGCTCCATTTTTCTGAGTCGCTGTACTTTCAGCTCTTTGACCAGATCAACGTCGCTGTATAGCTCGAAAAGCTCTTTGTTGAATCTTTTTCTTCAGACGCCTTCCTTACGCACTGGTGCTAGAATCACCCGAAGAATCTTCCTCTCAAAGCACCCAAGCAAGCTTTCATCTGGTTCTTTCAGGATCCATCAGTAGGACAGGGATTATTAAGGTCTTATACATACATACAAAGTCTCCTTAGTAAATGCCGTCTAAGCCCAAAGAAACAGCTATTAGCAATATTGATATTTCGTTTGATCTCTGCACTGATGTCTTTTTGCGAGGTAAAAGTGGATCCCAGGTAGACAAAGTTCTTGACAACTTCAAAGTTATATCTATCCATCATCGTAACGTTTTTCCCAATCGATGATGATGAGATTCTTTTCTCGTTGAGACATGGCTCTGTTTAATTCGTCTCTATCCACGCTTCATATGAGACTTTCAAAGAGGTGGTGTGTATTGATCTGGAATTCCTGGGCTTTCTAAAATTTTTAGGAGTGTGAACGTTTGATCGACGACGGTTGACTTGCCTGGATGAAAACCACACTCATAGGGTCCGATCTTATCTTTTACAAAAGGTTTTAGATGACAAGGTGTTATACGCGATGTTTTAAAGACGTATTCTTCTGTAGTTGAAGCAGTTCGCAGCATCTCCGTTTTTGTAAATCGGGCACACCATGCCAAGATTCTATTCATTTGGCATTCTTTGATCCAACCAAATTTTGCAGATGAGTTGGAGCATGCTCCCTACCAAGTAATCTCCCGCCACATTGAATAGTTCGACTGAAAATCCATCTTCACTAGCAGACTTGTACAATTTAAGTTTGGCAATCGCCATCAACTTCTTGAAAGTTGGGTGAACGGAAGTGTTTAACATCATCGTCCAAGTTGAAGTGAATGTTTTGCTTATAGCGGAATGTTGGCTATCTTAGCCATTTAGCAATCAAGAAAAGTTTTTCTTCCAGATCCTAAGCGCTGACTGCGTATCTACTACCATACTCCCTTTCTCATCTGGACAGGCTTCCGTTGTGGCCTTGATCGTTTCATCCTCTGGTAGAACTAACGAATATCATCCCTGCTGGAACAAGTACAATCTTCAATAGACTCGATTTCCATCTTCTCATGCTCTCTCTCGGCTAGTGAAACCCAGGACATCAGTGGTGGCACTCCTGATGGCTTGTTGACTCCACTGATACTCTGTACTCGATTTTGAAGGTGGACTTGCTGATAAGAAGAGAGATGTGTGCAGCAAAACATCTGGCGATCTCTTGGAATTTTAGCTTTTCAATGTCAAATTTTTTCACAGCATCTGTTTGGCGTTGTGGTTTTGTGGATATCCGCATACATACTTAGGAGTATGTACCAAGAAGTGTTTGCCCCTCGGAACATTCGGACATCCAAGATACTGGAAGCATGTGTGGTTTCTATCGTGTTGTGATCAATCAAAGGGCATGGTAGTGCCCAGCCAAGTTCGCGGCACTACACCCTTTTTACAGGAACAAACTCAGGCGATTTTCAACCCCCCTCTGACTTCAGTACCAATAAAGTCAGAAACTTCAAATTCGTAGTATTTGCTGAACTGATCAAACACAGGTGGCTCACCAAATTTCAACTCTTTAGCATTAGTAGTTCCCAAGATATAGGACTTCAAAAATCGCAAGAACCGTAACTGACTGACTCACTGACTCACTGACTCACTGACTCACTGACTCACTGACTCACTGACTGACTGACTCACTGACAGATCATCAAAATTATGGAGCACTTCCCGACGTCGTAGAAACTTGAAATTTCGCACAACGGTAGGCCTTGTGGTACATACAAAGGAAAAAATCGAAAATCTGCAATTTTCTATTCAGGGGGCGTGGCATCCACCCACTTTTTTAAATATTCTATAAATTATATGGAGCCTTTCCGATTGTTGTAGAACAATGAAAATTGGTAGGTCGGTAGGGCTAAGGGTACTTAGAAAGAAAAAATTGAAAAATTGGAATTTTTCATTCAGGGGGCGTGGTATCCACCCACATTCCTAAAAATTCTTATAAATTATATGGAGTACTTCCGATTGTTGTAGAACGATGAAAATTGGTAGGACGGGAGGCCTTAAAGTACTTAGAAGAAAAAAATCGAAAAATTGGAAGTTTCAGTTCAGGGGGCGTGGCATCCACCCACACTATCAAAAATTCTTATCAATTATATGAAGCACTTCCGAAGGTTGTAGAACGATGAAAATTGGTAGGACGGGAGGCCTTAAAGTACTTAGAAGAAAAAAATCGAAAAATTGGAAGTTTCAGTTCAGGGGGCGTGGCATCGACCTATATTCTTAAAAATTCTTATAAACTATATGAAGCACTTCCGATTGTTGTAGAACGATGAAAATTGGTAGGTCGGTAGGACTTAAAGTACTTAGAAAGAAAAAATTGAAAAATTGGAATTTTGCATTCAGGGGCGTGGCATCCACCCACATTCTTAAAAATTCTTACAATTATATGGAGCACTTCTGATTGCTGTAGAACGATGAAAATTGGTAGGTCGGTAGGACTTGAAGTATTTAGAAAGGAAAAAAATCGAAAATTTGGAATTGTCCATTCAGGGGGGGGGGGTTCCATCCACTCATTTTTTTCAGAATTGCTATTATTTGTATGGAGCTCTTTCGGTTGTCGTAGAATTATGAAACTTTGTAGAGCGGTAGGGCTTGACTTTCACCTGGCAAAATAAATCTTTGCAAAAAGGAGTGAAATCACAACAAAAACATAAATGTTAAAAAAGGAGCCAAGTTCTTATGTGTACAAGAAACCTGTGCGTAAAAAGTCTGCCAAAAAAAGTAATGAGATCTAAAATATATGCCAAGTTTTAGGTTCATGAAGTTTAATACAAATATCTTAAGTAGAGTAATATCGAAACAATTCCAAATCATGATAGAAATTTGGTAATTAATGATTACTGATCAAAGTTTGGTGGATTTACTTGGCAAGTTTTCTCTTAAATACTTACTTAATCACAAATTTAAAATGTATGAAAACTTGACCAGTGAACCCACCAAATTTTAATCAGTGATCATTAATTACCAAATTTCTGTCATGATTTGGAATTGTTTCGATATTACTCTACTTAAGATATTATTTGTATTAAACTTCATGAACCTAAAACTTGGCATATATTTTAGATCTCATTACTTTTTTTGGCAGACTTTTTACGCACAGGTTTCTTGTACACATAAGAACTTGGCTCCTTTTTTAACATTTATGTTTTTGTTGTGATTTAATTAACGGCTTTTGATTATAAGACCGCCAAGTCCCTTTGTGTATATCAAGGTGTGGGAACCGAGTGTTAGTTATGACCATATATCGTCCCGTCACGATGTCCACCATCCTGTCTCCCCTATCGGAAGTTTCATCGAGCAGGCTCTACCCTCCGACTGCCAAACCAAAGATGCCCTTCTTTCGGAATCGGGCTTTAAAATCTTCCAGAATAATCTTTACGTCAGACTTCGGGTACATATCATATGTATGTACGTGTTCTCCAAGAGATCGTAGAATATGATTCTTTGGTTGACTCTTCTCTTTTTCTCTCCCTTAGGGGCATGGATCAGCATCACGTTCTTGAATTTGGCTTTGATGCCAATTGTGACCAAGTGCTTGCTTACACTTTTAAGGCCCAAGACTTTTAACTTAAGTCTTCCTCTTATCACAAATCCACAACCAAATTGCCCCTAACCCTGGCTCCTTATAGCACTTTTCGCAGTGGTTGCCACACGATTTTATTCTTCGTATGCCCTCTTCATCTCATTGCACCTCCTGGATAGCTGTAAGTGTAACGTCCAGGGTCTCCACTAATTGTTCGGCTGAACTTGGTCTGTATAAAGGCAGTACATTCAACGTTCAGATCCGAAATTCGTAGTCATTGGTTTGTTAACTGAGGCTTGTTCTTTCGGAACCAGTATGTGTTTAAACGATAGGGAAGTTACCTCGACGGACGCACCAACCTCCATCTTGGAGGATAAGACTCTTAAATAACTCCAAGAGTAGAGATCCGGTTAAAACCGCTTCTTATAGGCCGGAACTTCGTGGCAAGGTAATTAGTAGCGATGGCCTACTCCACCTGTCCATCATGTGAAGCCCTTCTACTAAAACTAGTTTCGCCATCGCATAGCTCTAGGTTTCATCGTAGTATTTAACATTAGCCCCACCGCCACGTGGTGGGGTAAATAGAACTTGTTAAAAGAAATATTTTCTACAGGTAAATATTTCTGATGACCAAAAGAAGAACACAATCTCAAAAAAACAAAGTTTCCAAAAAGATTGTTTTCTATCGAAAATGCCAATGTGTTATATCGGGTGTTTTTTAAGTATTTTATTTTCAAATTGCCACTTCAACAGCTTTCCCCAATTGACTGTCAATTTAACACCTCAAAGTTGATTTGGGCTCAGAGTTATAGTTTCCTAACTTCTCACCCGAAAGATAAAGTCAATAAAAAAATAAAACCCATGATGGCTCCACATCTAAAACTTTGAATCTTTATTTTATCAAAGCCAATTTGAAAATAAAAAGAAAAAAAAAAGAAAGAAATATTTCCGTCATATTACTTAATGCTTGCTAACTTCCATCTAACGACTTATTCTACTGGGCCTTATGCGGCTGACATCTATTGTAGTAGAAATAACTGGATTCTCAGCACGCATCATCCTTCCATAAAACTGTGCAACTTCAAAGTTCGCCTTGTAAAAATAAACCCCCCATCACTGATGCTACATCCCGAAGCAGATTGTTCAAAAGCAACACACCAAAGCATATATTCAAAAGGCAAAGAACTCATATAACAATACTTTAAACTACATACGACGAGTTCACCACTAACATTCAAACAACTTGCGGTCAGAGGCGACCAAAACTTTCGTAAAAGCTAAAAGTCACAAAATGCAACTGAATATAAATTCGTGCTCTCAGTATACAAATGCCTGTGTGTGTCTGTTGTTTTAAGGACAATACAATGGCTATGAGTAGAGAAACCTTCCCCGAGATTCTGTCGTCCTCTCTGTATAGCTACTTTTGTCAATTTATTTTAACGCTCTTTTCCAAAGTAACAACAACTAAAAATTTTCAACTCGATTTCCTACATTTTCATAAAATTTTGCGGTGGGATTTGAAAAAGCAATTTCAATGATTGCTTTTGTATACGAGTGTTTTGCCAAATTTTGCAAAATCCCAAACTTCAGTTTTGAAATTCAATTTAAGCCTTAAAAATCATTACAAATTCAATTTTATATAATCACAATGCACAACAACAAAAACAAGATTTCATATAATATTCCAAAAAACCATCGTTATACTTGGTACGGTACCTACTGTTACAGTACGTTTTACAAGAACTCACGTCCGTCGATTTCCTAAGAACGTGCGTTTGTATCTATGTAATGTTGAAGAGACAGACCCTATTGAAATCTTAAGGGAATGAACCAAATGTGTACCGATATATAAGCCTTCTTATATTATTACGTTCCGATTCATTAAGCAGAGCTCTCACTATAGGAATTTTCGCATCATCTAGGATTTGATTTTAAAAAAATCTGCCATTGAGCCTTCCTTTCCTGTTTACCCTATATTTATAATGAATTTAAATCTCACACAGATTTTACTGCAGTAATAATAAGCTCTTGCTACCCCATATCTGCCATCATGTATACCAACCCCTACTACAACCCGAAAGGAATATTATATAGACTCACAAGCGTTGAATGGAAAAATTTATACAAAATTGGAGTAAAACGTAGCGATGGGTCGCATGCTCTTGCTTCAAAAATATGGGTTCAAATAATTTAATTAAATAATTTACCTGCATATTTTGAAATAATAATTTGGTCAATTGAATAAACCTTTTAAACCTTTCTGAGACTGGTCACACTAGCCACTTTTTGATAGGTCGAATATAACTCAGAAACTAAACAGAATTTGGCAATTTTACTTATAAAACTTTTTGTTTGAAATAAAATCTCCCTTCAAAATGGATGGTTTAATAAATTCTCTAAAAAAATTTTAGCAGGGAAATTTGACTAAAACCAAAAAAAGAAAAAATCGAAAAATCAAGGATTTCTTATTTTTTTTAATAAAATTGCACATAACTTTTTTTTGGCCAAGGATAGGCTCAAGGTACTCTATAACAAAATAAAGTAGAGGTTAAGGACTTTATTTTGGTATGTTAAACTAGTCCTTTTTATTTAAAACTGACAAAGATATTGCCATTCAAACCTTACCATTTCTTATAATTTTTCGCATTTTAAATGTTGGTTTTGATCAAATATGACATTATAGACCGAGAGCCAACGACATAAAAGTCAAGTCATTTGCGTAACGTTGTAAATCATACTGTCAATAAAAGCCTTTGAGGTGCTGACTAATAACCGTTAGTCTGCATACTTAAAGACATGTCAAACAGGTGTACAATTTGACGTACATTTTGTACATCCATTTGTTTCAAGTCTTTCTGGTTGGAGGGAAGAAGTGTAACCACAAGAAATATTAAGCCAGAGGTCAAACTCTCTGTAGTCAGTCTCTTAGAAGATAAGATAAGAACATGATGTGCTAACCAGAGAGAGAACGATATAGAGAGAGTTTGACCTATGATAACAATTATTGTTCAAAAGGTAGCCATATGTGCTTTAAAGGGGATTCAAGTGGCCACAGGTTTTTTGTTAAATCAACCTCTGTCTATAACGAGAGAATTGGGGGGGGGGGGGGTATTCCCACTAAGGCACTTCTCCTTTCATCAAGGCGGCAGTGGAAGAACTCCCCAGATGGAATCTACGGCGGTGTCTACAGTTCCGGTTAGGTTGACCTACTAAGTGAACACTTTCTAGGACACATTCGGAGCTCAGACCTATTGACAAATTTGGTATTGCCAATCGTGGAGGACCAGGGCCTAGTAACTTACAACTCTCAACTATTCCTATGTGCATGTTGTTGCCTGGAATGGAGGGGACCAACAATTGTTTGCCGAAACCGAAAGGCTAGATGAGAAGTACTTGTTCATGAGAAGTTTACTCTTGGAGGACTTGTCAGTTCCTCGCAAGAGGCAGTATCTCGGAAAACATTTCTATTTTTATGTGGCAGCGACTGGGAATCGAACCTGAACCTTTGGCATGACAGTCCAACACACTAACCATTATGCCACGAGTTAATACGAGCTCAGGCCGAAGGAGGGGTTAATACGGCTTCCCACCCTTGGAGTCATACTAAGGGTCTGGTCCGCAATGTAATCCCGACCAGGTTAAAGTATTTAGTTGCGAAGCAATAACAAGCCTTATGGAAGGACAACAAGCTTCAGATCTACATGAGGAATGGTGCTGTCTCCCATTAGACCCTACACTGGAACAAAGCAGACATCACGATATCTAATACGTGACTGTGACCGACAACAAAGGCTGTTGGATGTGGATTCGCCGACTGCCTCAGACATAGGTAAGAAGTCTTGAGTTTCAACTATGTGAATGAGTGCATCACGACAATTCGTATCAAGGCTAAGCTCGCCTACATGAGCCCAATATGCGCGCATGCGCGTCTTACGAACTCCTGGCAAGACATATGAGCAATGCCCTAGCTATGACATTAAGACTGTCTTTGGTGATTTTAACGCCAAACGAGGAAGAGAAGACGTTTTTTGTGGTACAATCGGAAGATATAGCCTGCGCAACGCCATCTCTGAAAACAGACTCAGGTTAATGGAATGAGGCTGCGGGATGAAACATTGCTAGTAGGCAGTTCCTACATTCGAATATACACAAAGGGATATGGCGAATTCCTGGTCAAGCAACCATTGTGATCGATGCAAGGCACTCCTTAAGTTGCAAGGATGTCCGAATGTTCCGAGGAGCCAACGTTGACTCGGACCACTACCTTGTTGTAGCCAAGCTAATGCCACGGATATCCAGACCATAGCCAAAATAGAGAAATACCGTGAAGAAATTCGAAGTCGAACGGCTATCACCAGGTCCTCTTCCTATCGAGTCTATCACGTCCTCTTAAAAAGTCCTATGCCACCAACTTCAAGCATTGAGAACCAGTGAAAGAATTGCCAGGAAGCCATCAGAGATGCCGCCTCTAAGGTGCTGGGACTCGCATGACCACCACAGCGAAACCCCTGGTTCGAGGAAGAATGCTGGCAAGTACATGCAGCCAAATAACGGTCATTCAAAGTGGCACTGAATGGAAGGACCAGAGTCACTCGTGGGCTCTACGAGTAGAAGAGGAGAGAGGAACACTGGCTTCTTAGAAAGAAAAAAAAAAGAGCGCGCGATCGAGGAATTAGGGGGATGCTATTGCTGGTAAAGTAAAAAGAGCCTCATAGGGTTACAAGGCCCAAACCGAGGCGTGCAGTGACGATCAGGGGATCATCAAAGTGAAATCGCACTCGGTACTGAGGATGTTGAAAAATTATTCCCGCATACGGCGATGACGAACCCAATTACGCTGCCATGCAGATTTCACCATTCAACCTTGTGGCCTAGTTCCATCCACCAAGTGAAGATAGCTATATCTAAACTTAAGTCAAATAAAGCTGCTGGAGCTGATGTCATTGCGGCCGAGCTATTAAAACCGGCTGGTGATGGATGGGTGAGGAGAAGGTATGCAAAAGCTCACCTGCACAATATAGTCGGAGGAAAGCATGCCCAATGAATGGAACTTTTGTGTGTACGATCCTGAAAAATGGTGATCCTCTGGACTGCACCAGCTACAGAGGCATAAGTCTTCTTAACATCGCATACAAGAACTTTTATGCCATACTTTGGGAACGTCTGAAGCCACTCGTCAGCAACCTAATAGGTCCATATCAGTGCAGTCTTAGGCCAGGAATCGACCAAACATTTGCACTATGGCAGATCTTGGAAAAACCCAGGAGTTTCAAATCGATACCCACCACCTTTTCATCGATTTCAAGACCGCGTATGACAGCATCTATACAGATGAGCTATATAGAGGAGAGGAATGTTTAGCTATGGCATCCCTCCCCAACTCGTTCGTTTGTGCAGGATGACGGTGGATAATGCACGCTGCTCCATCACGATTGGCGAGGACCTCACCGATACCTTTGTCAAAAAAGGTTATCGATAAGGTGACACCCTGTTAGACGACTACTTCGACATCGTTCTTGAAAGAATAGTTAAAACCTCTGACGTCAGCAAAATATTTCAAAAGCCTGTCCAAATACTCGCTAACGCCGGCGATATTGAATTTATGGGATGAACAAAGCATGATATTAGTGGTTCTTTAGCGAATATTGAGGAGGGAGCCAAGAAGATGGGTTTAACGGTGAATGAAGGCAAGACTGTCAATAAGAAATGACACCAAACACTGACGTCTCGGACAGGAAGTCACTACAGACAGCTATAATTTTAAGGTGGTCAGCGAATTTATCTACCCAGGCTCCGCTATCCACTCAGCAAACGATACCAAGGCTGAAATCAAGCATAGAGTTATAACTTGCTAATCGATATTTCCTTGGGCTGAGAAGGCAATTGAGAAGCATAGTCCTCTCTCGAACAACAAAACTGTCCCTGTATAAGACGCTTATCATCACGGTCCTGGATGTATGGTGCAGAGATATCGACACCTTTAACGGTGGATGGGAACAATTTATGTTGTTTTGAGAAGAAAATTCTTCGGATGATTTTTGGTCCCGTCTGCATAGAGAAGAAGATACAACACCGTCCTGTACGGGCTGTACAGCGACACCGACCTAGCCTCAAAAGTGGAAAGCCAACGATTGAGATGGCTGGATAACATAGAGCGAATGGACATCAATGCTCCGGCCCAGAAAGTCCTTGAATCTAACCCTGGTACCGCACTCAAGAAGAGGACCTAACCAACTTGTCGTGCAAAAATGGAGACAGCTAGCTAGAAACCGAGCCGGTTGGAAGAAGCTTGTTGCTTGAGGCCCTGGCGCTGGTCCACCCGGACTGTAGTGCCATCTTAATTAAACTTTACTCTAAGATGTGTTTTCTTAATCCAATAAAGAGTTCTATGAACGCATTGCATAAATATGTAGCAGTACTTATACATTGTACTCATTACAATGAATTGTGAATAATTTTTCTGGTTTGCAAAGGCTCTTGAACTTACTAAAATTTAGTCTTTTACTTAAATTCAGTACTAGTATCCCCTTTTTTTAAGTCTTTTTCCAGTAGAATCGGCTATAATTTAAGTATATTGCAGTTCTTGACAAAATCACATAGGCATAGGTAAGCCAAAAGATTCAGAGATGCAGCTTGTCAAAGTGAATCTATGTGACGTTATGTCCTTCATATGTCCCGATAAACATAATGTACACAGAATACAAATGATTATTACCTTAGAATGTATCACAACTCTAGAGTATGTAACGGTTACATAGATCGAAACAAGGAGGGTCTATACCTACTACCATCCGTTTAAGTGATCAAAATGGAATAAATTCCTATGAAGCCGATGCCCATGAAATTATTAAAAATATGAAATAAAAGAATTTCAAAAACCAAAAGCTTCTTAGAGACTTAAAACATGTATGTACCCACCTAGCTCTTTATCACTAGTTTCAGACAGTTCAAATATTTACTACAAACATCTAAATTTCTATTTTATTTTTTGCAAATTCTTAAGTTGCCTTTAACCAAACCAACTTTCCATATTGTAAGTTGATAAAAAAAAAAAACGAAAAAAAAAAATACAAAACCAGAAGGCAGGAGTTTGCAAAGCAATCAGGGAACGAACTTCAGTGAGTGAGTATTCCCCGTCGTCGTCGTAGTAGGTAGTGGCCAAATCACACGTAGTACCTGCCTGTTTATAAATTCAGCTTGAGTAGATTTTACCCATGAGAATACATTTTTTTACGAAACTTCCTATTCTCCCTGGAAAGTGCCAAAGAAAGCAAGTCATGCTGCTATAGCAGTAGGTTGGATAGTACCTATAGTAGGTACCTAAGCTATACCTTACCTACCGCATGTCGCTTGAACTTTTTCTTGAAAAGTCGAATATTCTTCTTTTTTTTTTATTTTTTCTTAACTTTGTGTAAATCGAAGCAACAAAATAAATTGAGAACTTCCTTAAGAACAACAAAAAAGAAAAAAAAAACTCGCCTTGATTAGGTTGATACACACCCTACGTTACGCTGACCCTTACTCCCAAAGTACCTACCTACCAACAAAAAAAAAATATCAAGAACCTCTTGAAAACACAATTTATTGTATGGCTAGTGAAACGACTTTACACCATGTTTACATCACACTCGATTAGCTATTGACCTCCTTCCTCACATTTCAAGTGGCCAAATCATTCCGAAAGGCATTTTTAACGACCAAATTATCAACAATCACTTGGATGTGACTTTTAGTCTTTTTTTTTTTTAAATTTTTTTCTTGAACTTGAACAATGCGTCTCATAAAGTGCCACTTATAAAAACCATCACGCAGCATCACGCAATGAGCAAAGAACGTCGGTCTTCGAGAAGATACGAGTATAGAAGTTGAAGCCCGCCTCGACTTGAAGGAATTTCAGAACCAAATTCCCCGGCATAGCCGAACAAAAATAGTTTTATTCATTTAATTAGACTTGTCGGACTGTTCATGTTCCCGTTCCCGTTCCCGGTTGATTGGCCAACCCACGCCGAGATGTTTATCACGGAGTCGACGTCGCGGTCGTCGTCGTCAGACTTCGTCATCTGCATAGTGACAGAAGTCGAGATGATGGAAATGGGGATGGGGCATCAGTATCAGAATAGATGTCTCGAATTGTGGCGCTCAGCTATGTTGTTGCCACCATTCATCATCATCAACATTGACGTTTCGATTTTTTTTTTGTTTTTGTAATTTTTTTTGTGATTCTTCACGGGATCAAAGGCATCACAGGTACCTGCCTACCTACAATCTATACCTGCCTACACTTTTCCGATGTGTTAATCTAATATGGAAGTTGTAACGTTAACATTTTATAGATGTTTATCGAGATAGAATAGATAAAAGTAATGCCACACCTTATATCATCAGTCTATAAGCTCAGACTCGAGGGAAACAAAAAATACCTACCTATCTAGACTGTCAGTTTTTATGAATGTCCAAATAGTTTGTTGTCGTTTTATCACCAAAGTTTTAATTGCAAAACACCAATATTTAGAAGGCGGAGAGAATAGAATTTAGATTCGCCCAGGGGTATAGCTATAAATTTGGAGGCTATATGAGAAAATTAAATTAAATGCTCAACCTGGTGTCGTGCGATCTTACTTAAGCTTATTAGTTGTAGTGTAGTTGAAAAAAATTTTTTTTTTAAAATATAAAGGTGTAATCGAGTGACCTCCTACATCCTAATTGAAGTTAGCATGTCACGTCAGACAAGCATGATATAGGAACTTGTAGTATGGATCCCAATTTGCAGTTTTTTTTTTGCATTTCAAGAACAGGCTAGTATAGTCCGGTAAGGAAACCGAATCCCGTGAGCTTTTAGGTGGGAACCGTTTTTTTTTATAACTGGAGTTCATTCCTTACACAAATTTAGTTTGATAGTCATTTTTGAACTCCTATCGCTTGGACGCCTTCTTGAAAAATGGCGCCCAATATGTAGACCAGTCAGGAAAACGAAATCCCTGGACTTTTTGTGGGGGAGGACCGTATTTTTTTTTTATTTTTTTTTGACATGGTTACGTTGTAATTAAGCTTGGGAATAATTGTTGCAATCCTGTCACTTGGACGCCAATTCCAAAAAATGGCGCCCAATCTGTGGAAAATGGTAAATTAAAATAAACTCGTAAATTACTTGGAAAATTTACATGATCAAAGTAAAGATGGATGTAGATAATAAAAGAAAAGTGTTGAGTAGACACACCTTCGGTTAAAATATCAATTTTGCCACTTTTTGGGAGCATTATTGTTTTTGATGTCAAAATGTGGGACTTCCCCCTTTTTTGTTAATTTTAAACGTAAAAGAAGTTGCTTGAACGCCTTCAGACGCCAAACGTGTGTGTGAAAAATAACAGTTGATGTGTTAAAAGATAAGTGCTAGGCAGTCGCATCTTAAGCCTAGTACGCTGCTGATGCGAAACGAAAAATCCCATACAAAAATAACACAACGAAATCATAAACGAAAAATTTAGTTTTACTTTTCGTTCTGCAGTACGCTGTTCGATGAACGAAATTGAAAATTGTTGCATATTTTTTGGAGAAGTCTACACTCTTTTTTCGCACGCAATTAAATACCCAGTACCTACGTTCTGTAACTCTCACATCGATAAAATCAGTCGAGAAACGTTGAAAAATGGAACAAAACTCATGCATTTTGTTTCAATTTTCATCGTTTCTCGACCAGTTTTTTCGATGCGAGAGTTACAGAACGTAGGCACAGGCCATTTATTGTGTGCGGAAAAATGACATTTGTGTTTTTCCGTGTGTATTTTTGTTGTTTCGTTCATTACAGCGTGGCCGTTTGTGTTCTTTTTTTTCTGTTGCATTTGTTTTGATTTTTTGAATTGGTGTAACTGTCAATGAATATTTTTTTACTGTGTTTTCGTAAGCATTTCATTGTCTTGTTGGAGGCCAACTAAAAATTTCGTTTCGCATCAGCAGCGTGTACTAGGCTTTAGGGTAAAATGTCAGTGCTGCCCACACTTCAAAACCTTATATTTTTATGTCAAAAGGTGGGACTTCCACTTTCTTGGAAATTTTTAATAAAGTTGCGTAAATGCCTGAAGATGCCGAACACATATTGGGAAAATAACTGTTAACTGTTGACATCTTAAAAGAAAAATGTTGAGTAGAAACACTCCCGAAATGAATTTCACCCTAAGGTTAGGTTAGGTAAGGAAGGGCGTGCACAGAGGCTGTTGCGTGCATGGGGGCCTATTGGTCCGTTGTGATCCCCTTATAAGAGAAGGCAGAGATGCTTCTAACTAATGGATCACATAGACTGGTTCATTTGCGAACCAGTCTGCGTTTTCTATGCATTTTCTCATTTGCCATTTAGACCTGTGCTAGATCGTTCAGTTCTCCAACAAACCTGGGGGGTCATTCCGTAATTTTTAAAACGATAATCGTCAAAACGATTATCTTTAACGATATCGTCTTTAATTTGCTTCACGTAACTCAATCACTATCGTCTCTTCTATCGTTTATTTTTTTGAATGAATGAAATGAATTTGAAAACTAAATTTTGCTGTCAAAACAAAAAATCCTTGTAATTTTATTTGAAATGTCAGGTTATTTTAAAAATGTAAGTGCAATATCGTCTGTTAAAATTTGTGTTCGTGGATAAATTGATTCTTTACGTTGCACAACATTAAAGAAACAAGGCCTGAAAGCAGCTGGTCCCTTTAAAAATACGATTTTGGCCTACAAGCATCCCAGTGTTGAAAACGAATATGAAAATACAAAAAAGACAATGCCTTTAATCACGCTGCGGGTTTCTAACAGTTGACATAGCCTCCTCTCATCATCTACGATTTCCAATTCTTTGCTTATTTAAAAAGTGCAAAATTGTCAAAAAATTAATGATGTGCATCAAAATTATTTATTATTGAATAAAATATATCTAGCAAAGATATGCTTGTTTGCTTCTTAACTTTTTTTTTCTCAAAACCAAAAAAAATAGGCACTCCTTAGCTATCGCGTTCGTTTAACTAAACGTGATAAAGACACCGTCAGACGATCATCGTCTTACGCGATGAGAGTCCTGTTTCCATAGGCGCCTGTATGGATAAACGATTATTTTGGTATAAATGGTCGAATTTTGATCACTGGGCAGATACTTTTTGTTAACTCGGTTATTGGGCTGGTATGATTAGTTGGTAAGATTTTTTTCTGAAAACTCAAACCATGAATTGATACATATATAGCAATCGCAAATTAAATTAACCAAATCGCAAATAGGTTTAACCTAAACGCAAATAAGTTTCATCCAAGCGCAAATAGATTTAACCCAAACGCAAATAGAATTAACCTAATCGCAATTCGATTTGAACAAAACGCAAATATAGTTAAACTATACGCAAATTGAATTAACCCGGGCTCAAATAGTTGTTCCAGCTGTGTGGTGAAGAATTATAGGGCTTAAAATAGTAGGAATAGTTCACCATAAGATTTTGACAAACCCCGAATTGTAAATTCAATTAGTTCTGCGCATTTCTCCAAGAACTAACCGACAAAATAAAGGCCAATCCCTTAAAGTACATCTGAAACAATACATCAAGCTGAGGTTAATTCAATTTACGTTTGGGTTAAAATGATTTGCTGATAGTTTAATATTATTTGCGTATAGTTTAACTATATTTGCGTTTTGTTAAAATCGAATTGCGATTGGGTTAGTTCTATTTGCGTTTGGGTTAAATCTATTTGCGCTTGGGTGAAACTTATTTGCGTTTAGGTTGTTAAACCTATTTGCGATTTGGTTAATTTGATTTGCGAATACTATATGTATATGCCGTAATTATTCAATAATTGTTTTGTTTTCATATTATTGAAAAAACAATGGTTAAAAATCAACGAAAAGGAATTTATCACTTTTAAAACACTCAAATAATTACAAGACGATACCTATTTAGCTATCGTCTAAGCTCTATCGTTTTGACGATAGCGTTTTGACGATTATTAACTTACGTAGAGCAAATAATTCATCGCCAAAACGAGATCGTCAAGACGATAGTCATTTTCAAAGTTACGGAAAGCAAGACTATCGTCTAAACGATATCGTCTGGCGATAATCGAAATACGGAATGACCCCCCTGTTTCCAAATTAAGGGAGGCGATTTGTTTGGAGATTTAGATAAACGAAGAGCAGGTATTTAATGGTTTCTATTTCTTCTACGTCCTGACAGCTCCTACAAAAATTGGGTGCGAGTACACCCAATGTGCCAATGGCGCAATGACCCGTTAGTAAACCTATCAAGATTCTAATATTCTTTTTACTCAGCGATAAAATACATATACTGAGTTTTGTCTATCGGGATGTCTGGTCCCATATCTGAGCGGCTACTAATGTTTCTAATTGATACTGACCCTTTTTCCTTGCCAGTTAATCTGCTATATCATTCCCTTCTATTTTGCTCTGTCTGGGAACTCAGCAGTGTTTGACTTGGTTAGTGTTACAAATATTATTCAATATGCCTCGGAATTTTGCTATTATCTTGGATCTTATAATATTCTCACTGACTTAAGCTATGATAGCAGCTTAGCTGTCCACGAAAATTGTGATTTCAATTTTTGCTTGTGTACAATTTCAGCCGCTTTTTCAATAGCGTTAATCTTAGCCTATCATAGAACACCCCAGATCCTCTTCCTTCTTCTTTTGTTTGACCCTTCGGTGCAGAAGGGGAAACCTTGTTCACTGATTGGTGAGTGAGGCTCCCATCCATACATTTGGGGTATTAAAATAGAGAAGTGTTTGTTAAAATCAGTCAGTCTTCACATCAAGTTCGGCCATTTTGTCATACCTTTGAAATATAGACCTCATTGAGTAAGGAAGGAATTCCATGTCACATAAAAAAGGTCCCCGTCTAAAAGCGCATGGAATTCAGTTTCCTGACCGGTCTATAGACACGTCATTTAAAATAATACGAACCGAATCACACTGCCATGCAGATTGCACCATTCAACCTTGACGACGCCGATGTACGTCTAAAATTACGTCCACCTGATCTTGACGAAAAGAAGACTGCTACATATATCCAAACTAAGGTCCAATAAAGCTGCTGGAGCTGATGGCCTTGCGGTCAAGTTATGCAAAGTGGCTGGCGATGAATCGGTTAGGAGAATGCACCAGCTCATTTGAAAGATATCGTCGAAGGAAAGCATGCCCAATGAATGCGGAACCTCAGCATTGTTTGCCCAATTCTGAAAGTGATCTTCTGGACTGCACCAACTACAAACGTCTTCTAAATATCACATTCAAGACCTTTTCTAACTTACTCTGTGAACACCTGAAGCCATTCATCAACAACCTGATAGGTTCATATAAGTGTGCCTTTAGGCCAGGAAAGCCTACCATCGACGGAATATTTGCACTACGGCAGATCTTGGGAAAAACCCAGGAGTTTCAAATCGATTCCCAACACACCTCCTTTTCATTGATTTCAAGGCTGCGTTTGACAGCATCTATAGAGACGAGCTATATAGAGCAATGTCTAGTTTTGGCATCGCTACGAAGCTCGTCCCTTTGTGCAGGATGACGATGGTGAATGCACGCTGCTCCATCAAGGTCAGCAAAGACCTTAGCGAAATATATGGATTGGGAATGGAGAACCGTACCGGGCTGTACAACAACACCAACCTGGTCATAAACGTCATAAGCAAACACCTGAGATGGCTGGGTCACATATAGCGAATGGACATCAATGCTCCATCACGGAAAGTCTTCGAATCCAACCTCGTGGGACAGTGCAATAGAGCAGGATAGTGTTATCCAACCTGGCATGCGAAACTAAGGACAGCTAGCTAGGAACCGAGCCTGCCAATAGAAGCTTGTTGTTTGAGGCCCTGGTCCCTCCAGTGCCGCATTTAGGGGAGGGCAGCCGGGGCTACAGCCCCAGGCCTCCACAAAACAGGGAACTCCACAATGGATGGAATTTCAAGTTCCGACGAGTAAAAACTGCACAAAAAAAAAAACAAGTAATAAACAAATGCAAGTCCTAAGAACAAGAACATAAAATAGCGTTACGGAGAGGTTGTGATTAATTACTAACTATAATGAGATTGTTAAGTTCTGCTTTAATGTATTCAATTATTTATGGGACTGGAATATTATAATCAAAAGGTAATAATATTCGTTAATTCAAATTTGAAATAATTTCCATCAATTCACTCCTGCTTTTATCTCTTATTTTCTGAGTGCATGCATGTTGCTGGACAGTTTTAATACATACCCGCAGCTTCTCTACTCTTCTCATTTTCCATGTGCACTATTCTTAACCTCCATAGCCATTTTTTGTGTTTCCTTTTGGGCTTTTCTAGATGCATCTTTTCTTACTTTTTATTCTCTTTTTCTAAAACTGCTTATCAGAATCAAGTAATAAATGAAAAAATGGAATATTAGGCTGAAAAAGGTTCCACAGAACTTCTTAATTGCGATGAAGTATCGTGAACAAGTTTCAACTTTCTTCGGAAATGTTCAAAGGATTTGTTTACACGCCACAACTACGGGGGAAATATATTGTTATGCATGTTAGGTAGTTAATGTCGACTCAAAACATCGAACTTAGTGAGAAGGCATGAAATGATCATGATCATCTTAACGAATACGAATTTTAAAGACTCATTTGAAGTCAGTAATGAGTTTAGCGTAACAGGGAAAAGTCACAGACCAAATAGATCAAGAGCCAAGAGGCAAGAGGCACAAAAAATCCTCAGAGATCAGTATTATAGTTTGTACCTACTTCTCTATTTTTTGCTGAATGAGGATTAGCCTTTCGAGGTAACAGTGAAATAAGACGCCAGTTATAGCTATCATTGAAACTCATCATTGAAATTTTTAATAATTGATTCCGAGACGACTAAAAGGCGTAATCATCGATTATTTTCATGCCAAAACAAAGCTTCCTGCCTTTATTATTTTTTCTAGTAAAAAAAAATTATTTTGGCCCAGCCTTGATATAGCATTCGCACATTAAATTAACCAAATCGCAAATAGGTTTAACCTAAACGCAAATAAGTTTCACCCAAGCGCAAATAGATTTAACCCAAACGCAAATAGAATTAACCCAATCGCAATTCGAATTAAACAAAACGCAAATAGAGTTAAACTATTAACAAATTATTTTAACCAAAACGCAAATTGAATAAACCCTAGCTTGATTTATTGTTCCAGGTGTACTTTTTGGGTCTAATGGATTTTGGTACTATCCATAATTGTTAAAAAGCCATTATTAAGGGATTGGCCTTTTGTTTTTGGTAAGTTCTTGGAAAAATGCGCAAAACTAGTTGAATTTACAATTGGGGTTTTGTCAAAATCTTATGGTGAACTATTCCTACTGTTATAAGCCTTCCATTTCTTCACCACACAGCTGGAACAACAAGTTGAGCCCGGGTTAATTCAATTTGCGTTTTGGTTAAAATGATTTGTTAATAGTTTAACTCTATTTGCGTTTTGTTTAATTCGAATTGCGAGTGGGTTAATTCTATTTGCGTTTGGGTTAAATCTATTTGTGCTTGGGTGAAACTTATTTGCGTTTAGGTTAAACCTATTTGCGATTTGGTTAATTAAATGTGCGAATGCTATATAAAATGAGTTTTATTATTTCAACGATTGAACCTCCTTACCAATGATCACTCAAATATTCAGACTTTTTATGTGTCAGGATGGACATATTTGAAACTTTTTTTGGCTAGAAATAATTATTTAGTCTTGAGCTTCAATCCTCTATCAAAATAGTAAATGATTTTTTTCTTTAGCACCTCAAAATTGAAGAACAAAATGTTCAATGATCATTTTCAATGATAGCTATACCTGAGACCAAATTGGCTCACCGAAAAATTGAAATTTTCTGGGAATAAAATATTGAAACAATCGATTGAAAAAAATTGTTCAATTTATTTGGAAAATAATGAGGGGCCAGGGGGCCTCCACTCCTTATCTGCCCCAGGGCCTCCACGCATCTAAATCCGGCCCTGGGTCCATCCCAGCATGTAGCGCCACCTTAAGTAAGTTTATTAACACCAAAAATGTATCGATAAAAATATCACAACAAAACAATAGCTGTTTTTGAATAATTTAAAATGAAACCTCTTCTTGGAACACCCTATATACACTCCTCGTCAACTGAATACGCACAAACATTTTTTAATATACTTTATCCATTTTTTCCAAACAGTGATGGTTATTATGCCATCTGTTGATGCTAACTATTCCCTTAAGATGTTAAGCAGATAATTCCGAAAGAATTATCCAAAAACAACCGTGAGTTTTTCTTCAACCACTTGCAAAGTGTTTTATATGCAAAGTAGGAGTTTTTTTTTTAGTCAACTGAATAGGTACAACGCCATTTTCTTCGTTGTTTATAAGTTTTTTGGAGTGCTTGACAGTTTAAATTAACGATTTTAGTGTTTTCAGTAAAATTTAATTCTTGTTTTCAAATTTTAAGAAAAAATGGGTAGATCTACGTGTCTTAACAGTGTTGAAAAAGCTAAAATTGATTTACTTAGAGACCAAGGCCTAACTGGACGTGCAATAGCTGATAAAGTTGGCCGAAGTTTTAATGTAGTTTATTCTTACTTGAAAAATAAAGATGCATACGGCAAAAACATGAAGGGAGGTAAAGGCCCAACCATAATAGGCATAAGCAAGCATAAGCTAGTGTCAAAAAGCCAACGAAAATTTGCTTATGCTTGCAAAATTACCTCCTTGACCCATAATTGACTTATGCGCACATAAGCAAAAATTAAAAAAAAACCTCCTCCTTCTTCCCTCATTTATATTCCAACATTGTGTTCTTTTCCGCATTTCTAATAAATACATGTACAAATGTGATAACAATTCAACAAAAAGATTACACATACATGTTTAAATTCGTAGAACGATTCAAACAGCTGTGTACCTATTTTGTTGCCTTTTGTGTTTATTGTTTCCGTTGTTAACAGCATTTCTCAAATTTGCTTAAGTTGAGAGCCATTTCAATGGCTCTCTCTCAATTTCGCGAAAGTTAACGAAACTTGACGAAACTGAGCAGATGGCTATTATGGGTGAAACCATATAAGTCTGTGTAATGGCTCGGTGGCTTAAGCTGAATTAAGCTCGGTTAAGTCTATTATAGTTGGGCCTTAAGAAAACAGCAACAACAGCAGCTGAGAGACGAAGAATTTTAAGATATGCATCAAATTCTTCTGATTCTGTGGCAAAAATAAAACAAAAAGTCGGCGTAAACGCAAGTTGCTCAACAGTATTAAGAGTAATCAACAACTCAAGCCATCTTAAACGAATGAAACTTAAGAAAAAACCACCACTTGACGAGAGACGGAAAATGTTGCGATTAGATTTTTCAAGACTTCACATGAGTTGGAAAAAAGAATGGTATCACGTGGTTTTTTCAGATGAAAAAAAGTTTAATTTCGATGGCCCTGATGGGTTCAACTTCTATTTTCACGACTTAAGAAAAGAAAAAAGATTTTTAAAGCGCCATCATAGTCGTGAAGGAGGTGTCATGATATGGGGAGCAGTCAGTTATTATGGAACAGTTGAGCTCGAGGTTGTAACATCAAGAATGACAGCAGCTGGGTATAAAGTAATTTTGGAAAGAAATTTTCCTAAATTTTCTAACATCTTTGGACCCATAAACTGGACCTACCAACATGATAATGCGCCTATTCACTCAGCGCGCATAATAAAAACATGGATAGAGGAGCAACAAGTGCAGTTGCTTCAATGGCCGCCGTACTCACCTGATCTAAACATCATAGAAAATGTCTGGGGATGGTTAGTACGCAAAGTTTATGAGGGTGGTCGTCAGTTCGAAGACAAAGAAACCTTAATTTCTGCAATCAAATTAGCGCGGAGCGAAATTTCGTTAAATTACATTAAAAAGCTATACGATTCCATGCCGAATCGAATTTACGAAGTAATCAAAAATAAAGGTGGAAGTACCCACTACTTAACTTAAACAAAAACTTGTTTCATTCCATTCCAATACCAATTTTAATTTTTGTACCTATTCAGTTGACTCAAAAAAAACTTCTACTTTGCATAAGTTACACTTTGGAAGTGGTTGAAGGAAAAACTCACGGTTGTTTTTGGATAAAACTTTGGAATTTCGTTTATTTATATGTTACGAAAATTTTTACCATCAACAGATGGCATAATAACCATCACTGTTTGGAAAAAATGGATAAAATATATTCAAAAATGTTTGTGCGTATTCAGTTGACGAGGAGTGTATATGGACATATATATGTGTGTTGTAAATACTGAGTCAATCCAAACTGTCATTGGTTTGAATGTAGTGATCCATCACAACAAGGATTTCATAGATTTCCGAAAACTTGCGAAATAAATACAAAAAAAAAAAAACTGATTCCAACAAAACTAATGTAATTTTATTTGAAATGTGAACTTTGATTCATTTTCACTTCTACAGACAAAAAAAAATGAATCAATGTTCTTGCCTTTCAAAACGTCAGATCTCATGTGCCAAATAAAAATCAATGTTCACTCTACCATGCTACTATATCGGAGTGAATTTCCCAACTTTAAACTACACACATACTATGTGTACTACATAGATACGCATCGGTACCTACAAGTCAAGAATGTACTTTGATATTTTATTCGCACTATTTTGTGTGCTACCCTACCCTTCAGAAATCATTCTTCCCTAATGTCTCCTATCAAAAATACGAAATATAAAATGATTTATTATTTGAATTAGTAGAATTATTGGATTGGAAGATTGAAAATTTTTAACTTTTGCTTTCCTATAGAAGGATAAGAATTGGTTCAAGATAAATGTTAATTTTTAATCAAATGAAATAGAAACAGGGATGTTCTTGGTATGAATCATATTGAACTTTTTATTAACCTGCGACCATCAACAGCTTTTGAGCCCATAAGAACATTTCATTCAATTTTAGAAAAAATAACTCCAAAGATTTTAAAACTATGTATCTTAATACCCTTGTTCCATTGATTTTTCTTTTAAATTTTGTTTTCATATCTCACGTTGGGCGCCATTTAGAATAATATTTCGAATTCTATATTCTATTGTACTTTTTTGTTCATCTAATCACTTTCTATTTCACTCCATCTATGTACATATTTCATTCTCATTGCAGTGCCATGGGTAAATATGGGTGTATACAAAACACAAGATTTTAATATTCCACAAAATTCAATTTCTTTCAAGTCATACTCGACAGAGACATAATTCAACAGATTACTTTTTCTAAAAATACCTAAGTTTTAAAATTTTGCAAGGAGCTGTGAATTCCCGTTCAAAGTACCTATCCCATCAGGACTTTATTTCTATTGGAGCGCCTAAGGACACTATAATAAAAAGTTTAATTAGTTTAATTTGTAAAGGGAGTAACATATACATACACTCATATTTAAAAAAAAAAAATACGATACACGTTTCTTAAAATAACATAGGTATTTCTGAACTTCACAAAAATAACCTTCTGTGCGTGTGCATTGAGGAGGACATTTTTTTTATTACAAACATATTACAATCTTTCTCTACCTCAAGGTGTGCGAAAACCATCATGTTATGTCACAAGGAAAATTCCTTAAGTCTCTCGTTTTACTTACTCGTGACATTCTTGAAAAAGATTTTACTGAAAGATATCTTCTGAGATTTTTGTTTTCTCTATATGTACCTACATATAGTATAGAGGATATACAACATATATATAAAAGAAATACAGTGATAATGTAATGAAAATTAATGTGTATGCCAATTAACGCGTGACAACAAATTTGTTCTAATTTTCCCTTTGAGGATATGTGAAGCAATGATTACGTGATATGTTGTGTACTTAATGTCATTTAATATGGATTCAAAGATACACAAGTTGTCTGATAATAGAGTAACTAAGCTTCTTTGCATCATTGAAGTTAATTTCCAGCTTCTTAGAGAGAGAAAAAAAAGTTTTATTTAACATCTTAGGTAGGTAAACATAATTAAGAATCATAATTAGAACGGCTCATACATGGAAATAGGTTATATTCAAAATTTTAGAACTTCTTAAAAAAAAATTATATTTGTATTGGAATTAATAAGTCGTTTGAAGTTTAACTGTAACAAATCAATTTTGCTATGAAATCTATTCATTTAGAACTGATGAAGAACTAAGCTTCCTTAAAGGAAGTGAAATTGCTATAAAAATTGATTTTCTAAATTTCAAGTTGGGCGCCATTTATACGAATATTTCTGGTTTTCATTTTTCTTCTTTTTCTTGACTCATAGATCTCCATTGTATTTGCCTATTTTTTATTCTAAAATATTTCTAAATTTTAACCACCAGCTGCTGTTGTTCAACAAAACTCAAATGTCACCTGTTTGCATAAATTGATGTCTTTACACACTAAATTATGTGCGATAACAGTATACCCTCTACCTGCGTACTCTATAGAACGAAAATCAGACTATCAATTTCATTTGCATACATACATGTCGTTGTGTAATTTATGAAGTTTTTCGTTTTTGATAAGCAACTTACAAGGAGTAGGTACAAAAAACATTGTGTGATCCTTGCGTTGGGCGCCATTTAAAAAATAAATGTCTTTTTGCTTATTTTTATTTTGTTTCTGTTTGTTTCTTCTTCGAATGTATAATACAATAACAAATAACAAATGAATGTTGAACGGCGTGAAGTTCGATAAATTAAGTTTAAACAATTAAAAACACCTTAAATAACTTCACTTGAGTCGGCACAAAATTTGTTTTCTTTTGATTAAAAACCACTTTACATTTAACAAAGTAACAAAAAAAAACACAAACAGAAAACAAACGCGTAACTAACCTGAATGCATTTCGAAGCTTGTGCGCTTCATCATCAGCAATCACGACTAAACGTTGGACATCAAGAATTAATGAACTGTTTCTCCTGTTGGACTGTATAACACACAGCAATGGTCAAAGGTCACTTTTGCGATATTTGTCTCTATACGTTGTTTTGGCAAATTATATTAAGTAGGCAAGATTCGATATTGCCGTTGTCTAAGTAGAGTGCGTTAGGGTCTTTTTGTATGAAGAAAGATAATACAATGTCCCAATTTTAGTAAAGATATTTGAGACTCTGTTAAAACTATACAAAATACTTTTTCATCTGTGGCTTTAATGCTCTTCAAAGGCACTTCTGTTTTTAGCTCATTAGAAAAATTCAATTCACTTGCTGCACTCACTTACTTACTTATATTTGGCTCCCAATCAATGAAGGTTTACAGTATGAGATACTGCAGCTTTCCATCCTCTATGATCCCAGTCATCTAGTCCAAGCTTTTTGGCATTTGCAATGGCTTGTTCTTGAAACCAAAGGTAGGGTCTTCTTCGTTCTATAGAACCTGGGGCTGGAAATCAATGACTCTCTCGGCTTGAGAGTTATTGTTCATTCACTGGATGTGGCCGAGCCTATGTAGTCGACGTGTTTTGATTTTCTGGACTACATCCACATCTTGATACAGCCCATACAGTTATTGATTGTATCTTCTTCATTGTTCACCCTCTTCGCACTTGGGACCAAATATCCGAAGAGTAGGTTTTCTTTCCAAGGAGCCCAGTATCAGCTCACCCGTTTTGCTTATCCCACAACACCTGGGCGCCATAAGGCAAGACAGATCTTTCAGTGTTTTTTGATAGCATATTTGGTCTTGTCCTCATTTATTTGAAGACTTACAAGTTTCTCCTGTTCTTCAATTGCCGTGAAAGACTCTATACTCAAGTGTTAAGGTTGCACTCGAAAAGGCAAAGAAAACTTGTTCGAATACTTCAAAGAAACATCCCCAGGAGCCTAAAAGCCAATCGCCTTCGTTGTCATCATCAGCGAGCAATATGCCGATAAGGAAGGACAAAACTGGATATGCCAACCTTTTAGGGACTGCTGCCATATGGATCCCGGACGTGAGAATCGACGAGTTCCGACAAAAACGGGAAGACCTACAAGACTTTATGGGAGCTACTCAAGGTAAGATTCTGGTCGCAGGAGATTTTAACGCCAGAGCCCTATTTTGGGAAACTACAGATTCACGAGGAAGTCAAATACTCGAGATGATAGCGCCAGCGTGACGCGGCCTTAACGTACTGAACGTAGGAAGCACACTCACTTTCAGAAGACCTGGCTTTGTAGAGACAGTCCCGGATATAAACTTTGCGACGGAATGCACATCTGCAAAGATAAAAACTGGAGAGTAATCGAGGACTTCACGAGCAGTGACCATCAGTACACCATCTTCGGTCTCGAACGGAATCAACGAGTTTCTTACCGAAATCAAGCCAAAGTTCCAAGGTGGAACGTTAACAAATTCAACGAAGTAATCTTCAAGGCCGTGATAGAAGAAGGGGATCTGCGGAAACCAAAGCGGAGGCCACCATGCAATTAATACGACTCGCATGTGATGCTTTGATGTCCAGAAAAAGTGGACCTAACTGGAAAAGGGATCCTGTATACTGGTGGACACAGGAGATAGCCGACTTTCGGTGAAGATGCCTGCAAATCAGATGTAAAGTCACCAGGAGAAGAAGAAGACACGCTGAGCCAATATTGGATGTTCTTGTTAATTCAGAACTAAAAGATCCAATTCGAGTAAAAAACAAAAGTTGGACAAGCTCCGCCGAGACGTCAACAGCGACCCCTGGGAACTAGGCTACGAGCTTAACTGGCCAGCTTTGCTCGTTTAGAGAAGAAAAGATGACGCACCTCCTTCCACACTCATCCAGTCAGACCGCCTGACACCATACTGGCCCATCAACGACAGGATATACCATCGATCAGTGAAGAAGAGTTGAGATTAGCGGTGGAAGCCTTGCGCAATAAAATAGCCCCAGAAACAGACGGAATACCAGCGGGAGTGCGTTCAACAGTTGCTTAGAGGAAGCGGTCTTTCTCAGAAACTAGAAGATGCAGCGTTTGGTACGCATCAGCAACGGAAAAGAAGACGGAGACTCCCCATCCATAAACAGATCTTTGTGTGTGCTCGACACCATAGGGAAGCTCTTCGAGAAGACGCTGAAGCCTTGACTCACCGTTGCAGTACAGACAACAAGAGACTTGCCCGAAAGGCCAAAGATCGGAGGGAAAGAGGAAGGCGGTCAAAATTGCTCAACTAGGAAACCCCTACTCGAGGTGTACCGTATTTCTGCCAACTCTGGATATCAAAAACGCTTTTGACCAAGCCAGGTGAAGCAATATGTTGGGCGCACTTGAGGAGACTTTTAACAACCAGGCCCATCTCTTACATATAGTGAAGGGCTATCTCGGGGAGCTGATCAATGAGACCACACTGGTGTCAACAACGTATGCCGTTCTCCTTTTCGGGACCGAGATCTGGGTGGATGTACTACGACAAAAGAAAGACACCGGAAGCAACTGATGACGGTAGTTCAAAGACGCAGAGCTTTTCGTGTGGCTAGCTCGTACTGAGCGGTGTTGGATCCAGCCATCCTTGTAGTGACTCCCATTGAGCTCCTAGCGGTACAAAGGAAGTACATGCACGACAAAAAGGCAGAATAAGGAGTGGAAATCGCAACCGATGACGCAAAATAACTAATAAAACAAAAGTGGCAAGAGCATTGAAGCTTGTAAAGTAGGGGACGATGGATGGCGGGGCTGTACGGGAATAGCTGAGTGGAATGACCGGATACACGGTGACACAGTTTCTCACCGGACACGGGTATTTCAACGCCATCCTTCAGAAGATAGGGAAATCGAACAGCTCAGCCTGCCAATACAGAGACTCTGCAGGAGACAACGTCCAATGCACGTTTTTCGCCAAACTTCGAGAATTAGTGAGCAGCATCGGTTATCACCCCAGAAAAAATAGTGCAGAAGATGCTAAACGCGCCCAAAACTGTAATAAAGCTTACAGAAGGAAAAAAGAGAAGAAAATTATCGGGAAACAGTTGAGCCCGGAAGTTTTTCCCGCAAGTGAAACATGACAACCCCCCTGAAGTTATGCAAGAAGCGGTCAAGAGGGGGGAGGTCAGAAGCCAAGAACGGTTATGGAAGAGTTTTGGTCGGTATTTTGGTACGTATGTATATTAAACGAGTTCGATACACGGGGATGCTCCATGGGTCAACATCGAAAAGGCCTCCTTAGCATTTCTCCAGCTATCCTGGGGTGCACAATGGAAACACTGCTGATTCGAGTGAGATGATATGGCCTACCGTAGCATCACCCCATCTTACCCTACCTAACACCACTGCAATATTTCATGTCTCTCATTATAAATAAATATAATTGGTGGCGCAACAGCTGATGGTGGAGACCCAGAGCCTAGTGACTTACTCTCAACCGTTCCTGTGTGCAATTTGTTGGCAGGAATGGAGGGGACCAATGATTGTTTGCCCAGTCCAAACGGCTAGACCCAAGCATCACAAAAACTCTATAAGAGTTCTTGACATAAATTTATCAGCTCTTAATGGCATCTTAGTTCAGTCTTCTTGATACCATTGCACTTAATAAGCACTTTATGAATTCTTAAAAAAGCCAATACTTAAAAATACATCTTGAAGACATCTTATAGACCTCTTTTTGAAGTTATTTTTTCATATCTCTTTATGAAACTTTTTCAAAACCTCTTTAACTCCTTAAAAATAAGAGTATTTTAAGAGTTTACTAGCGTGCTCTCTCAAAGATACCTTGAAGATGTCTTCCAGATATCTTTAAAGACATTGTTGCACTGATTTCTTATCTGTCAACTTGAAGTTATGTTTCTGTATAGCGAAACGAAATCCCACTATAAGAAGTTACTTATATCTTTTAAAAATGTTGAATTCAAGAAACTGTTGGGATAAATGGAAAGAAATAAACTGCCATTAATTTATTCTTGGAAGCAAACTAAGTTCAATCATATTTCCTCCACCATAATCTGATCAGTTTATAAAGTTCCTCTTGTCTTGCTATGCACTTGTTGAACACAGTTGTTGCCATTGATACTGGTTTGACATTTCGTTTTGTTAAGACCTAAAAAGTAATTAATGACCACTTAATGGTGTCTTATTAAGAAGTTATTAAGCGTGATTTGACTCTGGGGAAGAGTGACTATATCCAAGACGTTTTTAAGAGTTCTTTAAGAACTTTTTAAAACATTTTGAGATTTGGAAAGAATATTAATTTATTTATGTATATTTTTTACAGGGTGTCATTAACATTAAAAAAATAAAATATTTTTATTTAAATGTTTAATTGATATTTGTGTATTTTTTGGTTTGTTTGTCTATCTGCTACGCATGTTAGGTTATATTTTGAGACCATATGGCTACATTTATTATTATAAGCCGCATTTTATAAAACTTTTTGTTCAGATCTGTATTTTTGATGTGTTATCAAAACGTGGACTTTCCTCTGTGCAACGTTACGGAGTATAGCACGTTACGTAGCGCTTATTCTCGGAATTCTGATTTGACATTTTGACACCTGTCAAACTAAAAGTGTTCTGGTGGACCTTCTGGGTCAGGCGAGACATTAGGTAATATCCACCTCCTAAATCGATTAGCGTACTCCGTTTTTCGAATCCGCCGTACCAAAACTTTTGGCACATTTTGACACCTGTCAAACTAAAAGTAGATATTCTAGTGGACCCCAAAGTTCGGGTGTACTCCGCTTTTCCATCCGCCGTATCAACAGTTTTGGCACATTTTGACACCTGCCAAATTAAAAATATTCTAGTAGACCCAGAACGTCAGACGTGACACTAGTAAGTTATATTCACATCCTTAATCAATTGGTGTACTCTGTTACTCGATCCACCGTACTAAAATTCTCAACTGCAAATTTTCAGGTTTCCACTGGAGCTAAAGCGCTGGCCGTGACAGCAGGTAGAACAAACGTTGATGTTTGCACATATTAACCATGAGTTCCAGCACTCTCTTTTTTGTTTGTGACTTATGTAAATAATAAAATGCAGCTTTAGAAACAAACAACATAAATAATTGCGTAACTATTTTAAAAGAGGCACCCTGTCGCTTATACGCCATATTTATTGATTTCAATTTCTAAAACTATTTTGTATAAAACATAATAAATGAAAATTTGGGCTTGAATAACCGCAGATTCGTTTCATAATTTTGTGTAGACCTCTTAAAATAACATAATAACCCAACAAAATTCAATTCACATTTTTTTACTTCAGTAACGAGTTTTTTTGTCCAGAAAGAAAATGAAAAAAAAATGTAAATATCTTTATTTTTTTAAGCGCGTGAATTTTTAGGGGGGTAGCATCTATGACTTTAAAGTAAATATGATCGCGCATGTCGAAACACATTCTAGATATGCTTCACAAAATATGTTAAGACTGTCATATTAAAATAACTAACTTGGCCGAGCTTCTTATAAATGAAATTAAAACAATTCCTTATGTTTTCACCACTCATCTTAAGTTTCATTCCATTTCATTAAAATGCAACTCAATGTTTACACGCGTGAAAGAGAAAATATTATTTATTGCCATGATGCATGTGTAAAAGAGAAAAAGTAAACCTAGTTTTTTTCTCGCTTCTTCAGTCCGCGTTCACTTTTAATGAGATTTTAAAGACTTTTTTATGAGGATTTCAAGATCTATTGAAAACCTCTTTAAAATATCTTGAATACGTCGTCAATACATCAACAAAAGAAGTCCTCTTTATAAGCACTTACAAAGACATTAATTAGAACTTTTCACTTCATACAATTGGCTCCGCCCCTTTGGGCCTTTTTGGGTCTTAGAGACATCTTTAAGTTATCTTGCAGTGTTGAATGCTCTTTATTTAAGAATTCCGAAAGATATCTGTAAGAGGAGAATGTGTTGCTTGGGGATGAGAAGCACTTATTCATGACACCAGATAGGTACTCTGGAGGATTTGTCAGTTCCTCGAGAAAAAACATTTCTGTTTTTAGGTGGCTGTGGCTGGGAATCGAATCCAGACCTTCGGCATGATAGTACAACGCACTAACCATTATGCCACGAGGTACTTGCATGGCTCTCATTAGTGTCGACATTTCCACCGAATACTCGTACTTCCTGGAATACGCATCACAGTTTTCACTACTTGAGCTCAGCCTCGGAAGTATTGTCAAAGCATAGAGATTCTTTTTTTAGCCGCGCTTCCGAATGTGGAATGCTTTACACATTCTGTCCTCCCATTTTGATATTCAAAACTACATAAACTTCCCTATTTACCTAACACTCATACTGTGTTTTATCATTTGAAGGGTAGCTTAGACCCCTCTAGGTCATTATGAAAGATGAAAAATATAATTCAAAAGCTGGTCGAATGGAAACACACATACCTTATTAACAAAACAGCCAGTTTTGTCTTTTAAAGAGACGTTTCTCCTTGGATATTAAACAATTCCATACCTATACGAAGACAAAGGAGAGCATTTTTGCTGGTTGGTCAAATCCTTTTATATTTTTAAATTAAATAAAACTACACATACGACAAGGTTGAGTTAGCTGTCAAAATGCACCAATGTATTAATAAAGTGGAGCACTACTGAAACCAAACTGCTACAGCAACCATTCTGGTAACAAAAAGTCCTTAAAATAAATTATAACCATTTTGAGGCACTTTTCTCTCCACCCACCTACCCGCATTCGAAACTCCACAAAACCCCATCAGGTCCCGCAGCACTGACGATGCACTATACCATACGCGTATGCTGCATCACAACCGTTGCGTTGTGTTTCGTATGTGGATTTCGGTGTCGTTTTGGTTAGTTTATGGTGTTGGATGGTAATGCATTATGCATCGTCATTTGCTCAGTGAATGAGAAACCCCTAAAGGGGTCCGTTCCATTCTGTACACCAAACCAACCACACCACACCGTATAACACTCACTGTCGCACCACACCGACACCACTCTCTAGCAAGCAACATAGCAGCAATTTTCCTATAAAACAAAAAAAAAGTGACAACTTGTCTCTTGTTCAGAACTCAGACCGTGTGGCATGCATATGCGCGAGCGTTTTGTCCGTGTTGTCATGTCGATGTCACACTGGGAGTTACCTATCCATAATAAACGATTTTGTTATTGCCCACTTAAGGAATTTATTATCATTAGCATTGACGAAATTTAGTTGTAAAACTGGCCACGAAGTGAGGAAAGTATCGTTTTACGCAGGCACAGGCAGAGACAGGCAGTTTGGAGCTGATGGCTGCGTGGTTCTGGTTCGTTACACAGTTTTACAGCTTCAAGGTGTCAGCCAGAAGAGCTCAATGACACCATATACTATAGAGGCACACACAGCAGAGTGTCCTATTGTATTCCGCAATCCCTCTTCGTCGGCGGCGGCGGCGTGTCGTGTCGGTCGTTCGGGTATCAGGTCGGTGATGGCTATGGCTGGATGATGGTGATATAGTGACGACGACTGACGCGACAGTACGGTGGATAGAATATTT
The DNA here is from genome assembly GCA_963921185.1 of Dasysyrphus tricinctus. Lineage (NCBI taxonomy): Eukaryota > Metazoa > Arthropoda > Insecta > Diptera > Syrphidae > Dasysyrphus > Dasysyrphus tricinctus. The sequence goes on along the minus strand of OY992530.1, from coordinate 20,478,885 downwards.
GAGTGGAGGCAGACTTGGGATTCATATTCTTTTAAAAAGACATTATCACGCCTTTTGAGGTCGCAACAAAAACACACAACAAACCATTTGTACATTCCATCACAACAATAGGGTATACGTGAGCATATATGGCATATATCCCTTACAATTTATTAACTGACATTGAGTGAGAATTTTCAAGCTCAGTTGACAGCAGCATTCCCATCCGATCTCAACGTTTTTGTTTAGCTATTTTTATTTTATTTTTTTTTTTTATAGAGAAGGTATAGTCCAAAAACAACAACAATAATAACAATAACAAAAAAAAATCTACTCTCTATAGATATTCACAGGGGCTGCCTCACTTTCAAATGGTAATTCAGGAGTGATTGTCATTTGTTTGTTGGATTGGAACCGAAACCGAAACCGACTCTCTATACTAACAGCTAAAGTGTAACCAAACCATAAGAGTTGATAGAGATCATGATCGGACGACAGAGATCGTCATTGTCATTGTTGTTCCCTTCTATAGGGGATAGGTCACCGTCACTTATACAATACGAAAGAGATCACAGATCAAAGCCATTTATTGTTACAATTTTTGTATTGTACTGGGGGTACCTATAACCTATTGTTAAATTTGTATTTTTGTTGTGTGTATTTTTCTTGTCTGCGACTGTGAATAGTCGGCCTAATCTTCATCCTTAATCCATCAGATATTTATTTGTGTTTGTTTTGGAAGTAAACGATTGTATAGTCAGGGCCGCATTTATAATTGTATGTAGTAGTTCTCTGTTAACAAAATATGGGGTTACACTTTCCATTTTTTGTTTTATTGTTGTTGTGTTAATATTTTCAAATCGTTTAGGTGGATTGTGTTGAGCATTAAGAAAAGTGTTTTTTTTTTTTTAAATAAATAAAAGGCTCAACTCCATTACGTAGGTACCTTTTTTATGTCCTTTATACTTTTACCATTCATTACTAGGATTCAAAGAGGTAATTACCTATTAGCTGAGGAAAATTTGTGTATAAAACTTTTTGGAGGGAACAATTATTAAAGAAGTTTAGATACTTTAATAATATTTTTTTACACATTTCATCATCGTGTCCTGTAACCCCGGCTGGGGCATAGGGCGTCAACAAAACGTCTCCATCCTTCACGGTCTGCTGCAAGGTACTTTTGCTGTGGCCACGTCTTTCTCTGGGATTCTGCTTACGCTAAGACAGTTGATTTCCATGTTGTTCTTGGTCTTCCAACCCGCCGTGCACCCTGAGGATTCCATTCAAAGGACTGCTTTGCAATTTCATCGTTTGGTTTCCTCAGTGTGTGACCAATCCAACGCCATTTACGCTTTCTTATGTCAATGTCCAGCCGCTCTTGACTTGTCCTGCGCCACAATTCCTCATTTGATATTATTTGTGGCCAGCGAATCTTAGTGCGTAAGGAGATTTGACTGAATTTCCAAATTGGGGACAGGGTACCGAAGGCAGCACGATGCACGAGCTTTATTCATTCTACTTTTAACGTCCAGATCCGTACCACCGTTTGCAGAGACAATACTGCCAAGGTAGTTGAACTGTTCCACTACTTCAACTGGCATCTCCTGTAGAATAATACGCTGCTGTGTGGAGCGGCCTGTGAGCATTATTTTTGTCTTTTTGCTGTTTATTCTTAGACCACTCGACTCTCCCTTCACTTGCAGTGTTTGGCACATCCCGTTCAGCCCACTGATGTTATTTGCCAGTAGACATATGTCATCGGCATAGTCTAAATGACTGAGCCTTTCGAACGGTCTCCATTGAATGCCCTGTCGCTCAGCTGTACCAACACTGGCCGTCAATACGTCGTCCATCGCCAGCAGGAAGAGAATTGGCGATAGAACATCCCCTTGTCTAACACCCTGTTGCACTACGAAGGAGTCGGATAGCTGCCCATTGTGCAAAACAAAACACCTTGCGTTGTTGTAGGACTCTTTAATAATGGCAACAATTTTTGGTGGAATTTTTCTCAAGCAACGATCTCCATATACATTCTCGGTTAACTCGATCCAAGGCCTTCTCGAAATCCACGAACATGAGGTAAAGCGGTGATTGAAATTCCATTGACTGCTCGAGGACGATACGCAGGGTGTTGATATGGTCGACACACGATCGACCACTGCGGAAGCCAGCTTGATGCCTCTTGAGTGTAGACTCGATTCTATCCTTTATTCGCTCGAGAGTGATGGTTGCCTTTAGTTTTGGGAAAACGTACAAAACGGTGATACCACGCCAATTGTTGCAATTCTTTAAGTCACCTTTCTTTGGACACTTAACAATCACACCATCCCTCCAGTCCCTGGGATATCACATTTACTTTTGAATTAACACTTTAAATTTATTCAAATATGAATGAAAACCATGCAATTGCCGCACAGACATCCAAAGTATGCATCAATTATTAACATTGTTCAAATTCAAAGCTAACTTACTTACTTAAGGTGGCACTACAGTCAGGGGTGGACTAGAGCCCCCAAAAAGCTTCTTCTAGCCGTCTCGGTCTCTAGCTAGCGGTCTCAAGTTTCACTCTCCACTCCAAGTTGGCTGATGTCCTCCTCCACTTACGTGCGCCACGTGTTTCGCTGTCCTCCTCTAATTCGAAGTCCAACGGGGTTGGATTCAAAGACTTTTCGGGGCAAGTCATTGGTGTCCATTCACTCTAGGTGGCCCAGCTAGCTCAGTCATTGGATTTGCTGTTCAACCCTTTCAGTTCGTTGTTGTACCTTTTTCTCCATTTTCCATCAGTATGCAGGTGACCAAAAATCAATCGGAAGATTTTCCTCTGAAAACAGCTTAAAGCGTTCTCATTCTCACCCATCGCAATAGTGTCAATGTGTCTGCATACCAAACATCAGAATCGGGATGATAAGTGTCTTATACAGGGACATCTAAGTTGTTCGAGAGAGGGCTTTGCTTCTCAATTACAATTATTGCCTTCATAACACAAAGTAATTCATTCATTCGTTGAGTTAACAGCGGAGCCTAGGTAGACAAAGTCTCTGACCACCTCAAAACTATAGCTGTCTTAAGTGACGTTCTGTCCGAGACGTGTCGTTGTTGCTGGGTTTCCTTTCTTGTTGATAGCATCTATTTCGTCTTGCCTTCATTCACTGTTAAACCCATCTTCTTAGCTTCCCTCGCAATTCTCACGAGAACACAACTGATATCACGCTTTGTTCATCCGATTATATCAATATCGTCATCGTAAGCGAGTAATTTGATGGATCTTGGAAAGATTGTGCCTTTAGTGTTGATGTGAGGTCCTTGATGGAGCAGCGTGCATTCTCCATCGTCATTCTGCACAAATGGACGAGCTTGAGAGGGATGCCAACACTAAACGTTGCTCTATATAGCTTGTCTCAGTATATATATGCTGCCATAGCCGTCCTTTAAATTTAAATCGATGAAACGGTGCTGGGTATCGAAGATCAGCCATAGTATGATGGTGGACTTTCCTAGCATTTAGCCACTCTGATATAGACCTAACAGGTTGTTGACGAATATGGTGTTCACAAAGTACCTTCGCCAAAAAATATATTGTATGTGTAGTTAAGGAGACTGAAGCCTCTGTAGTTGGTGCAGTCCAGAGGATCGCCTTTATTGAGGATCGGGAAAACAATGCTGAGGATCTATTCATCGAGCATGCTTTCCTCCGGTCATATTTTGCAGATGAGCTGCTAAATACTCCTAACCAATTCACTGCCAGCTCGGCCGCTATAGGCCATTAGCTCCAGCAGCCTTATTAGACTTAAGTTTTTATATAACTATCTTCATTTCGTCGAGATCGGGTGGACGGAATTGTTGGCCTACACGTGGTTTAGGTTGAACGGAGGTCTCTGCCCTTCTTTTTACTTTTTTGTTAAATGGCATTCCTTTTTTTCCTTGACAGCACGCTTCTTATGTTCTTTCTTTTTCTATCTGAGAAGCTGGTGTTCTTCTCTCCTCTTCTGATCGTAAAGGTCACGAGCAGCTCTGTTCCTTCTATTCCTGTAATTTGGCAGCATTTACTTTCCGGCCTTCTTCGGCAAACCAGGGATTTCGTTCTGGTGGTCGTACGAGGCCCAGCAAGTCAGAGGTGGCATCTCTGATGGCTTCCTGGCAGTTCTTCTACTGGTTCTAGATGCTCGAAGTTGACAGCATAGAACTATTTTGCTATTTCTGGCAATTGTAGCCGTCAGACGTAGAACTTCCTTACAATATGTCCCTGTTTTGGTTTTGGTCTGGATATCCGTAACTTGGCTAGAATGAGGTAGTGGTCCGAGTCAACTCGGAACATTCGGAAAACATTGATACTGGAGGAGTACCTTGCGTCAATTAATAAAATAAAAAATAAATTAGGTGGCGCAACAGCTCGTGGAGAACCAGGGCCTAGTGACTTACAACTCTCAACCATTCCTGTGTGCGTGTTGTTGGCAGGAATGGAGGGTATCTACAGTTTTTTGCCGAGTCCGAACGGCTAAATGAGAAGCATTTTTTCATGACAAGTATACTCTTGGAGGATTTGTCAGTTCCTCGCAAGAGGCAGTACCTCGGATAAAACATTTCTGTTTTTAGGTGGCACGGCTGGAAATCGAACCCACACCTTCGGCATGCCATCATGCCACGAGGTACTACCTTGCGTCAATTGCAATGTGGTCAATCTGGTTGGCATTTGATTGACTAAGCATTCTTCATATCCCCTTGTGTATAGCTATGGGATGTGCGTAATAGCTACCACAACGTTTCGTCCCGCAGCAAAGAATGCAAATGAATGCGAAGAATGAATGCATACCCAAAAGATTGAATTACATTGATTGTTGTAAAATGAATGGGGGAGAAAATGAAAGCAATCATTTCAATGGCAAATGAATGGTGAGTGCAGAATTTTAAGTCGCAGTCTCATAGTCAAGTCAATTAATGCAGTCTTTGATGGATTGAATTCAATAAATGATTTCTAATGATTGTATTCACAAAAGATTTCATTCTTTTACAAACCTGGATGCTGGAATAGTTACCAAAGAAGTTAGTTTAATATAATTTTATACAAAAATTTCATTAAATATTTAAAAGAGATGATAAGAGTTACAATAGTTACTAGTCTAGTTAATTCTAGATATGAAACAGACGAAGAAGAGCTAGCACGTGAAACGGAAAAGTCCTCAAAGAAAAGATTAAGTAAAAAGCGTAAAGCTGGCTCTTCACCTGAGGCAGCCTCGTCTTTTGAAATAATAGTCTCACCAATACATGCGACAGTAAAAGAAAAACCTGTTTAGGAGCGGCCCCCGCCACCGATAAATGTTATCGGTATTGCGGAGTATAACAAGTTGCAAACCATATTAAAGGCATTACTACCATCGTATTTTAAAGTTATTTCGCTCAATAACAACAAATGGAAAGTATGTGTGAAAGACCCTGAAAGTTATCGTCTGGCGAGAGGTTTACACGCATCATGTTCAAAAGACGATATCATTAGTGATCTGAAAGAGCGCAACTTCAAAATCTTAGATGCTATGAACATCGTGAAAAGAGAGAAACAGACAAAAGAGGGTGAAACAAAAGTGGTACAACGTGGTCCTCCACTATTTATACTTTCGTTCGATAAGACTGAAAAACTAGATGAAATTTATAAAATCAAAACAATTCTAAACATCGTAGTTAAGATCGAACCTCTAAGAAAGAGCACAAGGTTAGTCCCTCAGTGTAAACGCTGTCAAGAATTCAATCACACCCAAACTTATTGCAAAAAAGAGCCGAGGTGTGTGAAATGCGCCGGAAAGCATTCAACCGTTAACTGCATCGGAAAAAGTGAAAGTCCATCGACGTGCATTAATTGTAATGGAAATCACCCGGCAAAATATAGGGGCTGCGAAGTAGCTAAAGAATTACAAAAGCGGTGATCAAAAACTGCCAAAACACAAAGAAACCCACAAAGGCAAATAGAAACCGTAGTTCCCAAGACTTCCAAATCTAGTAAAGCTCCAAAACCTAGTATCCGTAAGGAAAAGAAAACAGTGTCAATACCTTCGGAAAATATATCAAAGCAAGGAAATGCAGAAATATATGCCCAAATAGCGGCCAAAAATATACCCGTAAACAACGACTCTGAAACCGACCCAATTTCAAAAGTCTTTTCAATAATTCTGTCGAAACTTGAGGAACAATGTGACACAAATAAACTTATCTTTGATAGGTTAAGTAGCTCGAAAATTGTTTTCGACCCAAATCTCTCTCAAAAAATTTATGATGGAAAAGTTTTAAATTCTTACGTGGAATGCCAACGGATTATGGCAAAAACTTGGAGAATTAGAGATGTATATGCAGGAAAATGATATCGACATATGTTTGATATCAGAAACGCATGAATCAAATCTTAAAATCCACGGGTTTCTTGACTACCACGCTGTTCATCCTTCAAATAAAGCAAGGGGTGGATCATCGTTATATAGAAAAGAGTGCATTGAACACTCAATAGGCCTGAAAGTAGAGGTAGAATCGATGCAATTGAGTAGTGTTCGGGTTAGAACTAAAAACATTCTTCTCAATATCACTTCGATATATTGCCCTCCACGTTGCAAAATCGATAAGAGTGAATTTACGACATTGATAAAGTCGCTAAGCCCAAACTTAATCGTTGGTGGCGACTTTAATGCAAAGCACACCTTTTGGGCTTCAAGATGCATATCTCAAAAGGGTCGAATGCTATATGAGGCAGGAATGGAAAATTATTGCGATTGTCATTCGACCGGAAAGCCAAACTTACTGGCCAACTGATCCGTCAAAAATACCTGACTTAATCGATTTGTTTATGGTGAAAGGAATACCCTCGAAATTTCAGAAGGCCATGATTTCATCTCAGATCATTCTGCAGTCATACTCACTATGAGCGAAAGCCTTGTCAAAAATTGAAAAACCACTCAGGTTAACAAACGGTAAAACCAACTGGGAAGGATTTAAGAAAGATATCGAGGACAACGTTAAATTGAGGGTATCATTACAAACGCCTCTTGAGCTTGAAGACGCAGTATATACCTTTGTTGATATAATACAAAAGGCAGCGTGGAATAACACACCTTATCAAAGGGTTACGCCGCGGTATAAAGATATAAAATATCCGCAGGAAATAAAAGACTTAATAAAAGATAAACGAAAAGCACGTAAGAAATGGCAGCGAACCCGTGCTCCTCAACACAAAGCTCATTTAAATCGCTTGTGTAATATGATAAAAAAAGCGATATCAGATTTCAAAAACCGTGAAGTTGAAAATTACCTTGAAAGCTTGTCAGCTGGGAAAGATTCCAACTACTCACTTTGGAAAGCTATAAAAACAACGAAAAAACCAAAGCTTCCAGTGCCCCCGATTAAGAAAAGCCAAAACGAATGGGCTAAAAGTAACAAAGAGAAAGCGGTGGTATTCACCGATTACCTGGAAGAAACATTTAAACCTTCTGATGGGCAAGCACTCAATGTAAATATTAATATGAGTTTTAGCTCAAGTGAGAACTACACAACCAGAAATGCTACGCTCGCTGAACTGAACAGAGAAATAAAGAAGCTAAAGTCTAATAAAGCTCCGGGGTATGACTTAATAACAGCGGAAATATTAAAAATGCTTCCTCATAAAGGACTAATTAACCTCCTTTATATAATAAATGCCGCTCTAAGCCTAGAATATGTTCCAAGCCAATGGAAAGTTGCGGAAGTCATAATGGTTTTGAAACCATCTCATGAAAAGAATTCTTACAGACCGATTTCGCTTCTTCCAATAATATCGAAAGTTTTTGAAAGAATACTACTCCTGCGCCTGCAGCCTATAATAGAAGAGAAAAGATTAATACCTGAACATCAGTTCGGATTTAGAAGCAAGCATTCAACAATTGATCAAGTGCATAGAATAACTGATGTAATTGAGAGAGCTCTTGAAGAAAATAAAAATTTGTTCGACGGTCCTTTTGGATGTGTCGCAAGCGTTTGACAAGGTGTGGCACGAAGGCCTCAAATTCAAATTACGATAAGTTCTGCCTGAAGGACTTTATAAAATTCTTAACGAATATCTAGAAAACAGACTTTTTCGTGTAAGACACGGAAATGAATATTCTAATTTCAAAGAAATAGTGGCTGGGGTACCACAAGGTAGTGTTTTAGGTCCAATTCTGTACCTTCTATTTACACGTGATATACACCTCAAACAGAAGACACTCTCGTAGCAACGTTTGCTGATAATACTGCAATACTAGCAGTAGGCAAAACGATTAACGAAGCTACGATTAAATTACAAAATGCTCTTAATAATGCAAATGAGTGGATAAAAACATGGCGAATAGCGCTCAATAAACAAAAGTCAGTCCACGTGGAATTTACGTATAAAAAAATAAATAGATCGCCCGTCTTTCTAAATACCGGTCGTGTTCCATTTGCGAATGAGGCAAAATATCTGGGAATGACTCTAGACGCCAAATTAAAATGGAAGCTGCACGTGAAAAAGAAATGCGAAGAATTAAAAAGTAAATTAAGAGATATGAACTGGCTACTCGGTAAATATTCTAAGCTTAGTATTGATAATAGGTTGATTTTATGCAGAAAGGTACTTAAGCATGTCTGGACTTACGGTATACAACTCTGGGGTTGTACCTGCGATACAAATTTAAATAACTTACAAACGTTTGAAAATAAATTGCTTAGGTCATTTGTAAATGCACCATGGTATATAAGAAACGAACATCTTCACAGGGATCTCGGGATTCCAACGGTTCGAGACGAAATAAAGAGTTTCGCGCGAAAACATAGAAATCGGCTATTAGATCACGCTAATCCAACGATTATTGACATTCTTGACGAGTCGAATTTAGTACGCCGTCTGCAAAGAACAAAACCTTCCGACTTAAAGCGGTGAACACAAAACCGCTTTAAAATCGTGGAATAAGCAGAAAATTTCACCGGAAAGTTACCTGCAACACGTTACTTAACTTCGTTAAAAATAAATTGCTAGATAAGTTTCAACTTAGTTGCAATCGGGAAGTGGAGGTGGTTTTAGTGTAGTAAGAATCTCACACTTCTATGAGCACGCGTTTTCCGGTCCTCATAGAGCCTGATGCAGGTTTTGCACCTACCCACTGGAAAAAAAAAACCTTTCAAATGAAGATTTCTCTTCGAAGAATTCAAATTACCCACTTTATATTAATGCCATTTCGAAGGATTACTTATGCTTACAAATGTAAACATACAAAATAGCTGTTAACCTCCGCCATCCCTTATATTATATAGGTAAAGAATCTTATAATCTTTTCCAAGGCACAACCAACATGCTTAAATGCCAAACTTTATATCAGAGGATAAGGAATAGAGTTATTTTCTGATTTTGCTAAATGTTATTCTATTTATGTATTATTTTTGTAGTTCTTTTGTTTTTTTTTACTTACACATCAGTGAAAAGAGATTTGAATACAAAAATATCTCAAAAATGTGAACCTTTTAAATTAGTCGGACTTGTCATTCGAACTTACCAAATATAAAACTGAAATGGTGTTATAAGCTTGCAGTTGGGTAAATAACAACAATTTGAGAGTTAAGGCTGATATACATAGGTACTTGTAAGACTTTACTGAACCATAAAATATTTTAATATTAATTGTGTCTTTGTGAAAGAAAAGATCTCACATTGGGCGCCAATTATTAATAACACTCAAATTAACTTAACTATAAGTGGTTTGTTATAACAAGCAGTCACTTTTAACGACCACTTTTGTTTCATTTATTTGGTTTTCATATACAATTTTGATTAGTAGGTATATCGTAAAAGTGAAATTTGTATTATGGATAAGAAAAAAAAAGTTACTGACATACATATCATTGAATAAGTGGTCCCCAGGGTTTGTTGAAAACATTCCCTAAAAGTAGAACTATACAATTAGCTTCGATTAACAATTTTTTATGCCATGAACATTTATCATCACAGCAATAACATTATTTTCATATAAAATAATTAATATAATAAAACGATAATATTGGCCCCCTCTAGCGAAACAGCCTTTCAAATGCACAAAGAAGTAATTTCGATTTTCCATGAAATTATCGGCTGCTGCTGAAGGTTTACAAATATAACATTGCAAATTTTAATTTAATAGAAGTGAACTCTCTTACAAGTGGCGACTGGTGGTACTGAGAAATTTCTCCTCTTATGAGAGACACCTCTCATAACTAAGAACTTTAAGGAAAACCCATTATACGGAGTGTATATTCATTGGGCCATCAGTAAAAATAGATTTTTTCAAGGAAATAACTTGAAACAGGCTGATTTTTGGTATATGCACGTAGGGATCGAGGGTTAATTTCTCGGCCACGTAAAGCTATTAAAATGCAAAGCACCAAAAAACCTCGGATACTGATGGATTTACTGTTGACGAACCTAGGAAACAAAATAAGGACAACGAACTTCGAAACTGCACGTGGAATGTTCTGTCTCTCCTTAGACCATGTTCAGTTGAACATTTGTCGGAGGCCCTAGACTGCTAACAAGCAGACATCACCGCCATCCAAGAAGTACAATGGGATGGACCGGACAGAAGAAAAATTAAAGTCTGCGATTTCCACTACGGCCACTGTTACCGACAACAAAGGCAGAGTCTTTTTGGGTGTGATTTCGTCGGCAGACTTAGGCAAGAGAAGTCTTGAGTTTCAACTCATGACAATTCGCATTAAGGCTTAATTCGCTAGTATAATTCTCATATGCGCTCATGTCCAAACAAAGGAGAAAGATGATGATACCAATGAAGAGTTCTACGAGCTCCTGGAAAAGACATACATATAAGAAATGTCTTAGCTATGACATGGAGATTGTCTTAGGTGATTTCAATACCAAAACTGGGAAGAGAGAGACATTTTTGGTGGTTCAACTGGAAGATATAGCCTGCATGACACCATCACCTCCGATAAATGACTCCAGGTTAATCAACTTTGCTGTGGGGTGAAACGTTGTGGTAGCTAGTGTGCCGTTCCAACAGTTCGATACATACAAGAGCGAGTTCCTGGTCAATATGCCGCCAACCATGTTGAACAAATTGTGACCGATGCAAGGCACTCCTTCAGTATCAAGGATGTCCGAATGTTCAGATGAGCCTACGTTACTTCAGGCCACTACCTCTTGCAGCCAAGCCCAATGTAATGTGATGGATATCCAGACCGAAGTCAAAACAGGGAAATACTGTGATAACATTCGAGTCCGTCGGTTACAGTAGCAAGAAATTCGCCAGGTCTTTGATTCTCTCACACCCTCTTAAACAGTCCTATGCTGTCAACCTCAAGCATCGAGAACCAATGGAAGAATTGCAAGGAAGCCAACAAAGATGCCACCTCTGACGTGCTGGGCCTCACACGAAGAATGCTGGCAAGTACATGCAGCCAAACAACAGGCATACAAAGGGGCGCTGCATAAAAGGATCAGAGCTGCTCGCAAGCTCTTCAAACAGAAGAGGAGAGAGTTGCACAAGCTACTGAGAAGAAAAAAGAAAGAGCATGAGAAGATTGCGATCGAGGAAATAGAGGGATACCATTGCAGGAATGAAGTGCGGAAGTTTTACAAAAAGTGAAAGGAACCTCCCAGCAAGGATGATCAGGAGAACATCGTAGTGGAATCGCAGTAGGTGCTAAGGATATGGAAAAACTATTTCTGCAAATCGTATAACGGCGATGACGAACTGAGTTCCACTGCCATGCAGATTGCACCATTCAACTTGGACAAAGTAGGTCACCAATTCCGTCAACTTGGTCTCGACGAAGTGAAGATAGATTTATTTCAATTTGCCTTGTGAACGAAATATTCAAAGCGGCTAGCACCGGCTCATCTGGAAAATATGGTTGCAGGAAAGAGTGCCCGATGAATGGAACCGCAGTATTATTTGGCCGATCCTGAAGAAAGGTGATCGATTGGACTGCACCAGCTACAGAGGCATAAGTCTCTTTAAAATTTCATACAAGATCTTCTTTGCTGTACTTTGCGAACGCTTGAAGCCATTTATCAACAACCATATCAGTGTGGTTTTAGCCCAGGAAAGTCTACCATCCCAAAACCCAAATGCTTCTAATCAATATCCACCACCTTTTCATCGATTTCAAGGCCGCGTATGTCAGCATCTATAGAGAAGAGCTAGATAGAGCAATGTTTTGGCATCTCTTCCAAGCTTGCTCGTTTGATGGATGACGATGGAGAATGCACCCTGCTCCATCAGGGCTGGCAAAGACCTCACCGATAGCTTTGATTTCAAAAAAAGTTATAAACAACGTGCTATCATGTGACTTCTTTAACATCGTTCTTGAAAGAATATAACAAAACTCTCACGTCAACACTGGAGGCACAATCTTTCAAAAGTCCGTCCAATTACAAGTTTACCCTGACAACATTGACACTATTGGACGAACAAAGCGTGATATCAGTGACGCTTTCGTGAGTATAGAGAAGGAAGCCAAGAAGGTGTATTTACCGGTGGATGAAAGCTAGACCAAATATATCTGTCAACGAGAAAGAACACCCACCACCGACGCGACGCGACGTCTCGGACAGAATGTCACTATAGAAAGCTATAATTTTGAGATGGTCAGATTCTTTATGTTTCTAGGCTCCGCTATCAACATGGCGAACGATACTAGTGCTGAGATCAAATGAAGAATCGCTCTTGTCCGTCGCTGTTTCCTTGGGCTAAGAAATCATTTCAGGAGCAAAGCGCTCTCTCGAGCAACAAAAGTGTCAGTATTTCTTTGGGTTTAGAAGGCAATTGAGCGCTCACTTCAGCAACTAATAAGGTGTCGCTGTATACGATACTTATCCCGGTCCTGATGTATGGTGCAGAGGCATGGGCACTTTTAACAGTGGATGAGAATACCTAAGGCTGTTTAGAGAGGAAAATTCTCTGGGTGACTTTTCTCCATAGATAGGGAATGGAGAAGAAGCCACAACAACGAACTGTACGAGCTGTACAGCGATACCGACCTTGCATCAAAAGTGAAAGGCCATCGAATGAGATGGCTAGGTCACCTGAAGCGAATTAACATCAGTGCTCCGGCCTGGAAAGTCTTCGAATCCAACCTCGTGGAACGATGGCGCAGCAGAGCAGGACAGCGGAACAAGCAGTGCACGCAAGTGGAGGAGGACCTCAAACAACTTGGTGTGCAAAACTGGAGACAGTTAGCTAGAGACTGAGCCAGCTCGAAGAAAGCCTTCGTCCAACCTTAAGTAAGTAGGTAAGTAGGAATTGAGGTTACTTATAATCTCAAAAAAGTCCTCAACTAGCACAACAGCTCATGGAGAACCATGGCCTAGTGACTTACAATTCTCAACCATTCCTTTGTGTGTGTTGTTGGCTTGAATGGGAATGGAGGGAACCTACAATTTTTTACCGAGTCCGAACGGCGAGATGAGAAGCACTTATTCATGAAAAGTATACTCTTGGAAGATTTGTTATTTCTTCACAATAAGCAGTCCCTTGAGAAAAAATTTTTGTTTTTAGGTAGCAGCGGCAATCGAATCCAGACTTTCGGCATGACCTTTGACCCCTTCACGAGAAGGGGTCAAAGGTCATGAAAATGGGGTTTTGTCAAGTAGATATGTTGAGAACGGAATGTCAAAGAAAAAAATTGACAATTTTCCAAAAAAAAAAGTTGGAAATTTTAACGAGTATTAAGAAAACTTTGAAGTCCTACAGCTTCCTAATGGTGAATGTTAAAAAACAAGTACAACAGTTTTTTTGTGCAGAAAACTGTTTTTGTGAAATCAATTTTTTGTACTTAAAACTAACCTACTGTTTTCGAGATTTTTGGCAAAAATGAATTTTCATGACCTTTGACCCCTTATAACGGATCTAGCAGTCTTGGGATAGCTGAGAACTTTTCGCGGATTATAAGCAACCTACGTGTATAGTATACCAAAAATCAACTTGCAAATTTTTTTTTTTAGTGTCTAGACTTTTCCTGAATGTTTTCAAAGTGCAGTCCAAGTAATGCTTCAACAGCTATATTAGATTTAATTAGTTGTAGGTATCAGATACGTAAGCATTTTTACTTACTTTATTATTTTTTAATCCTTTCAGAGAGAGAAAAAAAAAGAAAACTTAAAGAAGAGATTATCCAAAGAGAGACGCCTAGAATTATAACAAATTTCGTGATACTGGGAAGTTCGTAAGGTTTCCTGCAGATATTTAAAACTCAGGAAATATCATAAATAAGATATTAAAATTCATCACAACGAAAACGAAAACATAACTTTGTATATCCTTATCCTGAGTCTTTAATTACTTTTTTTCCTCAAACATAAAATATAGAATTCATGGGTATAAAAGGCTGAACTCCCTCGTAAATTCATAGAAACCCGCCTAAAATTCAAGCATCATGATGAATTTCTCTTGAAGCCCTCATATATCACATTTTATACGAGAAACGAGAGACCTTTCATCACTAGCAAAAACCCATAATTACTCAAATCCCCATTCCGGTTGGAGTTTCGCAAAAAAACTAATTCCGATCCTATCTATCTATGTACGGTGGTATTTTTGCGTAAAATAAATAAATTGATGCAAAACCCGTATAAACCCTCACCCATAAAACATCACCCAAAAATGAAAATAATCAAAAAAAAGTTTCATCGGTCCCATGATAGATATTCATCAACAAAACAAGGATATTCTAAAAAAGAAAAAAAAAAATCACCCAAAAAAAAAAAAAAATTGGTATAAGTTCCTATAGCCAACTTATAGATACGCCGAGTACCCTACATGGCCACAAAGCTTAAACAACACAAATTTCCCCATCATTGATTAAAAGTACAAAGTGGTTAACCACCTTAAAAGTGCCCACAGAATGACCGATTGAGTGGCAAAAAAAATCAAAAAAAATAAAATAAAAAAAAATAAAAAAAAAAAAAAAAATACTCCAACAACGAATATACGACACAAAACAAAAAAACTCATAAACCCCTCAGTTTTCATGGAATATCCTGAGCAAAAAAACCTCACACACTATCATTTGGCTTCACTGTGCCTGGCCTGTTCACAATTCTCTGGGGGCTTCCAGGCAATTTAACCTGCCTACTTACCTATAAATATGGATAGATATAGGTAGTATAACTCTGACTGTGGGACAAGTGATACACCATACGTTTCGTCTCGTCAACCCAACCTGCACCTTCCTACGCTATACGCCATGCCATGCCATGCCACACCGACACCACACTACATAAGGTAATTTATTATGGTTGGCAAATCGCAGTACAAACGTCAAAATGCGCGATGCACTGAGTAGACACCACATCACACACTCATCAGGGAAGTCGTAGGATGGATGATTCCAATGGCTATGGCTATGGGTATACCTAGAAATCCTACATAGATCTAGACTTGGCTATACAGGCAGAGGGTTAAATTTGACACTCTGTTGCTAAATATAAGTATACACACCTGCTGAACATGGACATTCCGGCATATGCTGCTGAATCGATGTCTGCCGCTCCTGTCGTCTGACTAATTGCAATTGTGACACATCCCGTCGCAGCCGGTGAATTCCATCGAATTGCAACGATAGCCTTCGCACCGTATCCGCGAGATTGTCCGTCGATTGCATTTTCAATCCTGATGCAGAAGAAATCGATGATGCTCCGGACGGTGATGGTGACTGTGGTGACGATGACAGAGATGCCATCAATTGGGGCAAGTCGTCTAGCTTTGTCTCGAGAAGGGTTATTCTATCGTCGAGATGTCGTAGATGTTTAAGCCGCTCTTCTGTGTAAGTTTGCCGGATGTTCGAGTACACAGAAAATCCCAACGAGCCGATACACATCACGTAGAACACAAAGTTAAACAAGGATACTGGAGTAGATACAACAACTATCTTCTTGTCACTACCACCGGATCCACCTCCACCGCCATCACGACCGCCCACCGTGACCGGGGGTGGGCGGCGTATGGAACTTTGTGCTGATGAGGACATAAGGTTTTTTTTGGTATCGCTGCTGCTTGTATTGCTGATGCTTGTGCTGATGATGTTTTTCTGATTTTGTTGTTGTTGTTGGTGTTTTTGTTTGTATTGCATGAGGCTTGCTGCTGCACATAGACGATCTTCTTCGTCCTTGTCCTTTTCGTCTTGCTGTTGGTGGTGGTGCTGAAGTCGTTGTCCAGTTGAGCACTTTTCATTAATTTTACAATTTTCCATGATTGTTTCTAGAGTTTTTTTTTTTTTTGTTGTACTTGTGTTCTCCTTGTTCTTCCTTTCGAAAGGACTACGAAACCACTCTTTATTGTTTTTGTTTTTGTGTTTAGCTTCACTCTATTCCCGCCGCTTCCGTGTTAATCACAGAGAGAGAGAAAACAATAAACTAAAACAGGTCTAATTAGGGTTGCCTTAGTCACTTCACTTAATTTTGATTAACAAATAGAACAAGCAGAGTGAGGAACACTACAGTGTGAGTGTGAGTCTCTTTTTAACTCGCTTTCATTTGGATTAACTCATCAACTTAACTCAACTCATTGCCTGGGATTTTTTTTGAATTGGAATTGGAATAGGAGAATGGGGATGTTGATGTTGATGTTGGATGATGGGACATCCAACAAAACGACAACGACGGTTATAGAAATGGAGATGGTGATGGAGAGACGTGTACAATGGGGAGATGCTTCTTCACTTCCTTTGTAAATCTCAGCGTGTCGGTCGTTGTCGTGTCGCTATATATCTCATCCGAGATGGGTGCGAGAGATAGATTTGTACTTTTTGTTTTTATTTTAGGGGTTGTTGGGGGTTTTGTAGAAGATGTAGGGGTGGGCGTAGACCGAAAAAAATAGATTTTATTGCTATTATTATGATGGTAACTATCTTTACTAGCTATACGTTCCACAGGGCCACTTGGGGATTAACATTATTTACACAACACATTTGAAATCACTTTGATCATTCGTTTAGTTGGGAGGGGGTTGGTTGGTCAGATGGCTCTTCTTCACTGAGAAATTTTTAGAATGATAATAAAAAAATTACACAAAACAACAAAAACAAAGAAACACTAGAACTCAACAAAACAACAATGGGGAGAGAGTGTAGAGATTATGAATCGGGAAGAAAGAATCGTCTTCGTCTTCCCTAAACAATGTTCCGCCTTTTATTTTGCTATTTTTCGTTCGTTGTTTCGTCTACGATGACTTGGACTCTACCGAAGAGCAATGTCTGCTGACTCTGAATCTATTAACTGCCCCAGGGGCACTCTAGAGCGCGTTCTCTAGGTATGATTTTTTTTTTTATAAAAGAAAACGGTTGCTACTTAATTTTTACACACAGCGAACATGAACAGAGTCGGAGGAGCAACTACTATTATTTTATTATTTCCGTGTTTGAATTTTTATTTTTTACTACTTCACTTATTTCACCCTTTTTTTTTGCTGTGTTGTTGTTTTTTTTTTTGGGTGAGTGAACATCAGAAACAGAACACACGAAATGGGTGATGTTCGACTATGACTACTACGACGACAACGAAGACCGAAGACCGACACGACAGCCAGCAACGACGGACGTATCTATCACCCTTTTATCACAAATATACAACTTGAGAGAAAATTTTGTGGCAGAATTAATCTCATGGATGCTGCTTCTGCTGCTGAATGATGCTTAATATGCTTCTACTGCTACTGGCTAGTGATGGTGCACATATTCATGAAGGTAAATTGGATTTGGAATTATTACATAGAGCTAAAGTCATGTGTGTGCTTCGTAGTAGTTGTTGATTTTTTTTTTTATTGTTATTGTTATAGAGGAGCAGCACTAGCGGCGGCGGCGGCGTGCTGGTGCTGAACGTTTTTGAAATTTAACTTTTCTTCTTTTCAATCGCGGAACACACCCGTTTCAACGTTTGAATACAATGCAAGTCAACGAGCAACTGAATTTCATGAATTTCATTTTCATCGGTTCGTGTTCGTCAAACATTTCCAGTAGAACATCAAATCTTACTACAGGCTACAGCTTCATTTCTGTTCTGTGTATACTCTCACTCTGTGACTTCGACTCTGAGTGTTTGTTTGCTCTGGTGGATGAAGGAAGGCTGGTCTGGTGGCTCCTTTGGTTTTGTTGGTGCTTGTTGGTTTGGTGCTGCTAGAGCAGTGCTCTGTTGTTGGTTGGTTGGTTTCTGGTTTTGGGTTTTTCTATGTTTTTGTGGTTCTGTTTTCGTGTAGTTTTACACTCTGGTTCTATGTGGTATAATTTCACATCGCTCATGCTCTCCATCCAGACAGAGCCATAGGGGCTGTGATGTTCCTTACTTATTCCTTCCATGGAATTTCAGGTTTGTGAGATTTCACTCAAATTAAAGAGCGAGCAATGAGTAGGTTTAGTATATTAATTGAGTGTGGATTTTATCTTTTATAGTCGACTACTTGTCGGTGTGTTGAAGTGTTGAGTGATTTAATATTACTTTTTTGGTCAAGTGGAAGAAATAATGTAGAAGATACAGGTTGAGTGAAAATTAAATGGCATGACAGCAGCAGCAGGTTTGAGAGAATTTTCTATGATATGCAGCAGATTTAGATATGGGATTTCGAAAATTATAAGGGAGTTTAGGTTGAGGATGCAGATGCAGGTGAATTTCCTTGAATGAAGGTGATGGGTGATTTAAGTGTTGTCGAGAGGGTATTTCAATGTATATGAAGCCAGCAGGACATTTCTGGAAATTACGATAAAAAAGTATCCTATCATTAGTTGCTACTTAAAAATTAATTTCTCATATGGCTTGCGAGAAAATAGGTGCCCTGCTAACTTCATATGAACTAAGCAGGGCACCCATTTTTTCGCAAACCAAAAATGTAATTCAATTTTTTTTTTGCGTAACTAATTGGAGATTAATTATTTATCAAGACAAAATTTTTTTTCAAATCGTTTACCTTCATTTTTGAGAAAGGTGGCTTTGTAAGTTCATACGAAGTTAGCAGGACACAAATTTTCTCGCAAACCATAAAAGCGATAAATTTTTTGTTTGCGTAACTAATTCGCAATTAAGTACCTAGCAATATTTCCTATTTAGAAAAAAGGAAGATCCAAATGATCCAGGAAGCTATAGAGGAATTTCGTCCCTAAATACTCTGCTGAATCTGCTCACAAGCATAATCCTTCATCGGTTAACTTCTAGGGTTGTATGCAAATGGTTTTTTGAGTGAGTTTCAGGCCAGGCTTATGGCAAATTATTTCACGGTAGACAAAATTTTTATTCTTACAAATATTGGCACAGTATATCTCGGTAGAGTGAACAAATTGTATGCTTTCTTTGTAGACTTTCATGCTGCTTACCTTACTTACTTAAGGTGTAGTACAGGTAAAATAGGATAAATAAAACAAAAAAATTGGTACCACCATGAAACTTGATGAAAACGTTTCATATACTATGAGAATGAAGAATCAAAAGAGTCTATAAAAAATTTCATATGGAAGGGTGTTTTTTGGAGGGGGGAGGGGCGTAAGTTGTGGTGTATCAAACGGAAAAATAAACTTTGGTGCAACATAAGCGTATGACACATGTTTTCAAGGTAGTTTTAAATGCTGAATCAAATTACACCTAAACCAAGTCGATACGACCTCCGTGAAAAGAGTTATTTTCATTTTTGTATTAGGATGACTATATTTTCAGCATAAAAGTCAAATATTACCGAAAACTAGTTAAAAATGGTGGTCCGTCGATGAAACTTGGTATAAATGGTTCATTAGTCATGAAAAGCAATAATAAGAAGAGTCTATAAAAATATCTGTGGTTAAAGGGTGCTTTTTTGGGGAGTTGCGGGACTGGTTGGATTACTACCATAAAACCTGTGACAAGAATGGTACCCCCATGAGACTCTGTAAAAATGTGCTATGAACTATTAGAATGAAGAATCAAAAGAGTCCATAGAACTATTTCACATGGGAGGGTTCGCTTATGACGATAGGAGGTAGTGTGTGGTTATTTAAAAAGAAAAATTGAAAAAGAGGGTACCCCCAACAAACTTGGTAAAGAGTGTTTCATATACTACGAGAATGAAGAATCATAGGAATTAACCAAAATATCAAGGGGGAAAATTTGTTTTTGTGGGTTTGAGTATAGGGTGTTATTTGTTTTTGGGATCAATGTTTGTTTTTGGAAAAAGTATTATGCTTTCCTTCACCCATAAAAAACATCATACTACCTAAAGATAATTTTATAGACTCTTTTGATTCTTCATTCTGGTAGTTCATAACACATTTTATAAAGTTTCATGAGGGTACTATTTTTGTCACAGGTTTTATGGTAATAATCCCACCATAACCCCAATCATCACCCCAACCCTCAAAAAAACACCCTTTAACCACAGATATTTTTATAGACTCTTCTTATTATTGCTTTTCATGACAAATGAACCATTTACACCAAGTTTCTTCGATGGACCACCATTTTCAACTAGTTTTCGGTAATATTTGACTTTTATACTGAAAATATAGTCATCCTAACACAAAAATGCCAATAACTTTTTTCATGGAGGTCTTACCGACTTGGTTTTGGTGTCATTTGATTCAGCATTTAAAACTACCTTGAAAACATGTGTCATATGCTTAGGTTGCATCAAAGTAAATTTTTCCGTTTGATACACTACAACTTATGCCCCTCCCCCCTCCAAAAAACACCCTTCCGTATGAAATATTTGTATAGACTCTTTTGATTCTTCATTCTTATAGTATATGAAACGTTTTCACCAAGTTTCATGGTGGTACCAATTTTTTTTTTATTCGAATGCCTTTCTGTACTATTTTACCTGTACTAGTGGCGCTTTAGTCCGGGTGAACCAGTGCCTTAACCAACAAGCTTCTTGCAGCCGGCTCGGTTTCTAGCTAGCTGTCTCCATAGTTTCGCACGTTAAGTTGGTTGAGGTTCTCTTCCAATTGCGTGTGCTACCTGTTACACTGTCCACCTCTACTGCGCCGCCCCGCCGCGCCGCCGTCTCACGAGGTTGGATTCAAAGACTTTCCGGGCCGGAGCATTGATGTCCATTTGCTCTAGGTGATCCAGCTATCTCAGTCCTGTCGCTGAATAGCCCGTGCAGTTAGTTGTGGTATCTTCTTCTCCATTCCTCTTCTTCTGCAGATGGGACCAAAAATCACCCGTAGAATTCTCCTCCCAAAGCCAGCCTAACGCGTTCTCATCCACCGTTAACAGTGTCCATGCCTCTACACCATACATCAGGACTGGGATGATAAGCGTCTTGTAAAGGAACAGTTTAAATGGTCGAGAAAGGGCTTTGGTTCTCCTTCTTAGCCCTAGGAAATAGCGATTGGCAAGATTAATTCTTCGTTTGATCTCAGCACTGGTATCGTTCGCTGAGGGGATAGAGGAGCATAGGTAGACAAAACCTTTGACAACCTTGAAATTATAGCTGTCTATAGTGACGTTCTATCCGTGATGTCAATGTTTGGTGTCTTTTCTTGTTAAACGTATATATTGGGTCTTGCCTCCATTCACGGTTAAATCCATCTTCTTGGCTTCCTTCTTAATATTCACGAAAGCACCACTGACAACAAGCTTTGTTCGCCCGATTTTGTCAATATCATCGACAAAAGCGAATAATTGGAGTTTTGCACTATTCTTTCAAGAACGACAGCGCGTCGCTTTGTCTAAAATCTTTTTTGACACCAAAGGTATCGGTGAGGTTTATGCCAACCATAATGATGGCAAAGCGTATGCATTCTCCATTGTCATCCGGCACAAACTAACGAGTTTCGGAGGATTGCCAAAACTAGACATTGCTCTATATAGCTTGCCTTTATAGATGCTGTCATAAGCGGGCTTAAAAGGTGGTGCGTACCGATTTGAAACTCATGGGTTATTTGATTTCCAAGATCTATTGTAGTGCGAATATTTGGTCAATGGTGGTCCTTTCAAAGCTTAAGTCACACTGATATGGATCTATCAGGCTGTTGACGAATGGCTTCAGTCATTTACAAAGTACGGCAGAAAAGTTTCTTGTATGCGATGTTAAGGAAAGTGATGCCTCAGTAGTTGGCGCAGTCTAGAAGATCACCTTTTTTGAGGATCGGGCAAAAATGGCTGAGGTTCCATTCATCGGGCAGGCTTCCCTCAACCTTATATTTTACAGATGAGCTGGGGCATACTGTTAATCAATTTATCGCCTGCAGTTGAATAGCTCGGAACTCGAGATTGGGTGGATGGAATTGTTGGCCTGATCACTAGGTTGACCGGTGCAATCTGCATGGCAGTGGAATTCGGTTCGTCATCACTGTTATACAAATTTCAGAAATAATTGTTCTATATGCTCAGTACCTACCGACTGTGATTCTCCCCACGATGTTCCCCTGTTCGTTTCAGGCCTTGTAACCCTGGAAGATTTTTTTTACTTTTCGGTAGAAAATGCTCTCTCATGCTCTTTATTTTTCCTTCTGAGAAGTCGGTGTTCCTCTATCCTCTTCTGCTCGTAGAGCTCTCAAGCAGCTCTGGTCCTTCTATGCAGCACCACTTATGCCTGTTCTTTGGCTGCATAGTACTTGCCAGCATTCTTCGTCAAACAAGGGGTTTCGCTGTGTTCCCTAGTAGCACAAATGGCTTTTATTTTGATTTATATAACTACAATATAACAGCCAAGTTATTGCCAATGTGTTTTACATAGAGTTTGTAGGACAATGTTGTAACCGAATTAGCCGCGTTAACCCACTTGATTTAAAACAAGTTGGTTTTATTTCGGTTGCATTAAGGTTTTTATATGTTTTATTTCAGTTTTTGCTTTGTATTTTTAATTAAATGATGTAATTTACAATACTATTAAAACTGAATTATAACTAAGGTAAAATGTTCTACTTATGTCATGCAAACTCAAGCATAAGTTATATAAATGTTTTTGTAAGCTTATATACTGCTTTTGTTTGTGTCATTTACATTATTGAAACAATTCTTAAGTTATTGCAGAATTTAATTTATGTTATAGAAACTAATAGTCAGTTGATGTTTATGTTGGTGTTGTATTTAATACCAAAAATTTGTTTCCCAAAATATTTTGAATGTTTTAAATAAGTTTTATTATTGAAATCTTATTATTAGTATTTATAATGATGTTTGATAACATTTTTAAGTCAGATAGAATTCTTAAAATAAACTTCTACTTTTGTAATACTTAATTTTACTGTTTTGAATTGTTTCCGAAGTCAAAATCACAAACAAATATCATTTTTATCTAAAATATGGGTATTCTACCTCGGAAAAACTCATGCGCCACCCAAATACAAAAAATTAGGAGAATAATTGATAAATTGTATTTTTTTTGTTTTCTGCACAAGAGTTAAATCATGAAAAAAATAATAGATTTGCGTACAAAATCTAAAAACATGACGTTTTTGGCTCATACCATGTAAATTAGGGTAGAGAATAACTTCGAAAACAAATTTCTATATTTCACCCAAATAACTAAATTATTAAAATAAAAAAAAAATACCATTCAAAATGGTGCATGTTACAGATAACATAGAAACAACTTTGTTGCTTCATTTATAACTTATTAGTTATAGAGCTGAATATAAAAATGTTTGCAATATGAATATAACATAGATATAATAACTTGTAATTATTTTTTGTCGCATTGTTTTTAAAGCAAACTTTTTTTGTTGTTTCGATATGGTTGTAACTAAATAAAAAAGAAAAAAGCAAAATAATCATGCTTTCAAAGCGAACAGAGTTGCCGAAGAGTTATTTTGGTATTTTATATAAATATAATTTTCTGTAGGAAAATGTGACATTTCATAACCAAAGTTGGTGCAGCAAAAAATCGCACACGAAGAAAATCTACATGCAATTTTTAACCCAGTTTTAAGCAGTTAAAAGTGCAGCGAACATATATACAATACAAAATTTTTGTTATAATCTGTGGTGTTTTCATAATTTTTCGTTGAAATTTCTTATCAGAACACAATTCAAAGTGATGTGTACAGTTTCTTTTAATTATACCTAATAATAATTAGATGCAATAAATTTCATATTACATTTTATTACATAAATGTGATAAATAATGAATGATTTAGAACAATTTTCAGTTATAAAATAAAATTGTAAGCTTTTGTCATATCCGAAACTGGGTATGGCAATTTAAAAACACCCCTACAAATTCCTGAAAAACATTTTTTCTTATTGTTTCTTTTTCATTCAAACATTTTTTTATCCTCCCTGATAAATAAATAAAAACATTTTCTAAAACAACGCTTAATTTCTAAAACAACGCTCAATTTGTCACAAAATAGACAGTTTGCGCCAAAACACACTTTTTTCCTCATCTTTCAACCATTCAAATGTCATATTTCAATACCAAAAAAAATCGTACATAAAGAAAATCTACATGCAATTTTAATTTGTCAGCGGCAACTCTACTAAACTACACGCATTTTAAGTAATGGCGTCTAAAATATTTCTATAAGGCATTTTACAAAATGTATATATTTTGAACATTGCAAAAATCTAAATACAATACCCTAAGAACAAAAATTATCTGCTTTAATGTTTGGTTTTTAAAATGTTTTAGAACTGTTTCCTTATTGTAAATGAGATTATTAAACAAGGCCTTTTCCATAACACATGTCATCAACAGTATTACAACATAACGAAAAACAATAACGTAATTGTAACGTTGTTAGAACATTACGTATCACGAGAGTGTAAAAAAACACTTGTCATCTCTTTCATTTCAACTTAGTTGAAAGTAAATGTCATTAAAGTGCGGTTGCGGTCGTGAGTTGTGAAAAATTGTGTTCGTTTTACGTCTTTCGATTTATATAAATCTGTTATTCATAATAAACAATGTCTTATTTTGTACTTGAGTGCAAAAAAAAAGGTTCCAGAAATGTTAAAGAATACAGCTTTGCCCCACACGGTTGGGTGGATGAAATTAATTGTATTGTGTACTGGCAAAGATCGGGCATGCTAACAAAAAGAAAATTTGAGAACAATTCAGTGTTCGAATCCGATTAAATCCCACAACTTATATATAAAATACTACATAAAAGCATTTCTTTTGAAGAAGCGGACGAGTTGGTTGAGCATTACTTAAATAAGGCATCCGAGACCGAAACTGAATCGGAGTATGAAAAACAAAGCATGGGAAGAGCGGAAAGGTTGAAAAAACGACTGGCACCGCAACTAACCTCATTGCCTTGCATAAAACAATATAAATTGAGTAATCCGGTAAAAAAATACATAATTATTTTTCTATCAACAAATCATTAACAAATTTTCGTTTTTTAGGATAATGCTTTTACAGTATCTGAAGAAACAGTCACCGAAGAAAACATTTTGACTGATCAAGAGTACCTGCAGGTATCAGTCCCATATGTTATTGAGCCAGAAGTATATAAAACAACAACCAAGGAGCCGATTCTTCTTTCCGAAAGTTTTGACCCTATAAATGCTATCGTCGATCACCAAAAATGTTCCTGTGCCAACGATATTGAAGATATTTCTACATCAATTTACAATTCAATATCAAAATGTTGAAAGTTTTTTTCAGGAACTAAATTTTTTGTATCGCTGGCGTCTTTGTTTTCATTGACAGCAATGGATTTGGTACGAGGAATACCCAAATCTGGGGACATAAGAGAATTTATCAGTTCTCGTCGTTTTTTTCTGTCGTTTCCATTTGATTTTATTTTTTTCCATGAACTAAGATTCAATATATTTTGTTTTTGATTTATTTTATTTTCCATTATTTCGCGTTTTATTAAATTAAATTTTCACTGAAAAAAACCAAAACTTATTTCACAAGTGAAGGAAAAATTGTAAATATCCAAATGACGTTTATATCATTCATACTTGATTTAGTTTTACCTTCATTATAAAAATATTTGTGTAACTTGTATAACAGAAACAAAATAATTGACACTCGATTAGTTTGATGTATTGATGTTTTAAAAATATTAGTGTGAAAAAGCATTTTTTCGTGAGTTGAAATTATCAAATTATCAAATTCAAATGTAAAACAATGACTAAACATCAATGTTTATGTTAAAACCCGATCCTACAAACCATGTCAATTATTTCATCTCTTATAAAAAGAGTTGAGTTTTAATGAAACGTAATGTTATTAATTTATTATAAAGTCTTCATAATATCGTTAACTGAACTTATTGAAAATAATATTTTAAGGCCGCAATTTGTTTTAAACATAATATTAATTCATTGTAACAACCAAAAATAATATATTATAATATTGTTATAAAACAGTTTCCAGAGTATGTTTTATTTCAGATGTAACAACGTTTAAGCCTGGAAATATTAAAACAGAAGCTTAGAAATATAGGTACAACTTTTTTACAACCTTCGACTAACCAACTTTTTAATAATAACTAAGCAACAACTGGTATTTTTGTACTAACAACTTTAACTGAAATATAATAGTTTAAAAACGAGTTAAATCAAAATGTTACAAATATTTTTCGATTTACAAGATCAAAACAGTTTTGTAACCATACATGTTGCAGATAACTCCTATATAACTCAAAAATAACAAATTTTTGTTATAAATCGAATTCTGTGCTACTAGGGTTAGTCGTTTGGCAGAGGACCGGATGATTTCTTGTGACTGTAGCCATCCGACGTCGAACTTTCTCACACTATTTCCCTGTTCCGGCTTTTGTCTGGATATTCGTAGCATTACCTTGGCTGCATCGAGGTCGTGGTCCGAGTCAATGTTGGCTATTCGTAACGGTTGAATATCCTTGAAACTAGAAGAGTGCCTTGCGTCTATCGCAATTTTTTCAACCTGGTTGTAACGCAATGTTGGACTTGTGTTCTAGCTACCACAACGATTTGCAAAGTCGACTAACCTGAGTGCGTTATCGGAGGTGATTTCGTGCAGGCTGTCTTCCGATTGTACCACCAAAGACGTCTTCTCTTCCTAGTTTGGCATTAAAATTACCCAAGACAATGTCATAGCTAAGCTAGGGCATTGCTCATATTTCTTGTCCAGGAGCTCGTAGAACTTGTCCTTGGTGTCGTCATCTTTTTCCTCTGTGGGGGGCATGCGTGCATATCAGGCTGATGTTGGTGATCTTAGCCTTGATGCGAATTGTCATGAAGCGTTCGTTCACATAGTTGAAACTCAAGACTCCATGTCTAAGTCTGCCACTAACGGCAAATCCACACCCAAAAAGACGCTGGTTTTGTTGTCGGTAACAGAGTCGCCAGAGTGGATACCGCAGTCTTTCATTTTTCTTTTGCCCAGCCCATCCCATCGCACTTCTTGGATGGCGATGATGTCTGCTTAATAGAAATCTAGCGCTTTTGCCAAATGTTCGGCTGCACGTGGTAAGCCAGATAGGAAGTTCCACGTGCAGAGAGACAGAACATTCCTCGTGCAGATCCAAAGTTCGTTGTCCTAATTTCGTTTGCTAGATTTGTCAGTAGTTAATCCGTCCGTATCCGAGGCTTGTTGTTGCTTTGCCAATAAATATCATATCATGCCTGGGAAGTCACCCCGAGCCCGATGGCACGATCCCAATCTGGAGGACCAGACCCTAAGTATGACTCAAAGTGCAGGGAGCCATATTTACTGCTCCTTAAAGGCCTTCTGAATATATCTTACTAGCCCGTATAAGGTGTTCACTAAGGGGTTCAACCTATTTGGAACTGTCGAGATTTTAATGAAACCTGACTTAACGATATTCGGGAAGACGAAAAATTTGGGTCTCACAATTCTGTCTGCCGTCGGTCTGTGTGTCAGCCTATTCAGCAAAGAGTCTAAATAGCTTGGTTGATTTTCTTAAAATTTGATACTCAGCTACTTTTGGTTATTCTCCCGACACACGGCTAATCCTAGGGGGAGCGATTTCATTTAACCTTGAACTCACTTAGAAGGAGCAAGCAAGGGGAAAACGATAGGAGTATGATTCCTGCCCAAGGCTAATCCGAGGGAGAGCAATTTTACTTGGCCCTGGACCCACTTAAAAGTAGCAAGCAGGGAGAAAACGGTAGGAATCTGGGGTGGAATCGGCTAAAGTGATTTGTGATAGTTGACAGTCACAGCACAATAGCAAAACTATAGTAATGTGACTGTCAACTATCAAAAATCACCTTAGCTGATTCCACCCCTGATTCTTGTCCAAGGCTTTTCCAAGCGAGAGAACTTAGATTAATGGCGGAAGCCAGAAAGATTATCTTTACATAGTACACGAATGCACTACGAAAAGCAACTGGAGTTTGTCAAAGTTGCTACAAACAATGAACCACTGGAACCTTATTGCTCTTAAAATTTTAAATTATTAGATAATTAAGAATTAACCCGAGTTCATAAATTTCTACTTTTTCTCACATTCATATCTCTTCATGTTGGTTTTTCTGCTACAAGAAGATGTGAACTGTTAGATGGAAGAATGAAATATTTCGATGAGCTGTTTTGTTGCATTTTCAAAGTGTAGCAACGGCTTCCGACTAATCGACTTTGTTGCAGCTCGTAATACGGTGATAAGTAGCACTAGGTTGAGGTTCCCCAAGCGAAGGATACGCATAGCAACCTGGCGATCTCCAGATGTTTGAACCGCCAACCAAATTGACCACGTGGTAATTAGCGCAAGGTACACATCAAACACCTTGGACGTGCAAACTTTCCGAGGTGCTATAGTGGACTCTGAATACTTTCCTGTTGTGACAAAGTTCAGAGCAAGACTGTCCAACGAACACTGAAAACCACCATCGACGAAATATTCACACTACGGCAGATCTTGGAAAAAAAACCAGAAGTTTCAAATCGATATCCACCACTTTTTTATCGATTTTAAGGCCGCGTATGACCTGAGTTCTGAGCGAATTTAAGGATGTTTCTTAGTGGCAAAAACGAGACGTCGCGTCGCCCAGTTCGTCGAAAAAGTATTTTCCGAGGGCTGCTTTTCTAGTTCTGGCTAGGCTGGGGCATTCACAGAGGAAGTGAATTGAGCCCTCCTCTGTCTCTTCATCCTGACACCCTCTACATAAGTCAGATGAGCCGATGCCCATTCGGCTTAAGTGGGTTCCCATTGTGTTGTGACCTGTTAGGATTCCAACCAATAGCGATAGTTGAGGCCTGCTTAGCTTGAGTAAATACTCAGTTTTTTTCTTTGAAATATCCGGCCATAAGTTCCTCGAAATACGACAGGTATTAATTGCTGACCATCTGTCGTGGGCAACTTTGAGGAAATTCTGGCAAATTCTTCTTTTTTCTTGCTCTAGTGGCATAAGAACAGAGCAGTCGGTTTGGCTCAGGTCAAGAGATGACCCGGTTTGGGCCAATTCATCTGCCATTTCGTTCCCGTATATGTCACGATGTCCTGGGACCCATCGAAAGGTGACTGTATTTGATTCGCTGATTCTTGATTCTCTTGATGTCTTAGGCGAACTTTTGTTGCCGTATCTGATTCAGCCAACAGATACATAAATCGATGTTGGCAATGCCAGAAGATAACATTGGGATGGATCTTTTTCGGAAAGGACCCATTTGTATGCGGATGAAGTCAACCCATCAGAAGTTTCATGCAAACTCTAAATAGATGTCGAAAGCCAACTTCGGAAATTCTGGGAATTGGAAGCGGCAACCTTAAAGCTATGTTTTTAAAAGCCGAAGACATTGAATGTGAAAATTATTTCGACAACAATACTGAATGTTCTAATTGATGAACGCTATCAAGTAGTGGCATTTCCGTTCAAAGGAAACGTACACTTCCGATTTTTGGGGACTCTTATCAAGGTGCTTTACGTTGATTTAAAGGTTTAGAACCACCGAAGTCTTGAAGGAAATCAGCACCTCTGAAACCAGTTTACAGAATGCATCGAAGAATATTTTCAACTGGGTCACATGACTGAAGTCAACAATATATTTTTGGCAGAAAATCAGAATTATTTCTAGCCATATCAAGCTGTCATCAAAGAGAGCAGTACAGACATCATCATCAAGCAATTCTTTCCTTTCAGGTAAAAAAATCATAACTACTCTAATGTTTGGCTTTCAGCTCCTTGAAAAAGTGATCGGCTCCACGTGGGGCGCCATTTATTTATTTTATTAAACACCACAAGTTATTACTTTCCTTGGTAGCTTCTTTGCTTTAACATGCCTTGCTAGAGTGAATCCGAGACTATCACGCAAATAATATTTCTTTAAATAAGTGTTATGTCTAACTTCGCAGCTCTGGCATCCTAGGGAACTTCACCTTAAAAAACATACCCGGAAACAAATTAATAAACTCGTTCTTGTACCTCCACAATACTATTCTACTGACACAGCAATTCACTAATATAATGCCTGCGAGCTTTGAGTGGCATGCAGCAGCGGCAGCACCCTTATCAAACCATAAAACTCAACTTGTATCCTTCTATCTCTGGAATATCAAACTGGATTGAGTGCGCGATATGGCTTCTCTCTTTATTGCATACCAATGCCAACTGTCAAACTGTTGCCAATACAGCACTTTTTATTGTAGATGGTTTGTCTGTCTGGTCTGGTCTGGCTCTGGCTGTGGCTCTGTCTCTGGCCGATGGCCTCTGTATACTTTTGTCCACGTTCCATGGTCCGGTGTAGCCGGTGGCGGTGATGGCTAAAAAAATAGTGGGTGGTTGCAGAAAGGGGCCCATCATCACCACCGTAACGAGAGTAACGCCCAAACCAAGTTTTCCAATACGCAGTTTGATTAATTTATTTGTCAATATGTCCTCACTGGCCCTCGGGAATATGCATTTGCCAAATGTAGTGGAAAAAATGGAATCGTTTTTTTCGGTCAAATTGCGTTGCAATAAAACTAGGGAAACAAAAAAACATTGTAACACGGACCGAACGCAAACGGGAAAGTTTTGGGCGTGCGCACTTGTTGGATTCGTTTTTTTTTTTTGTTCTGTTTATTGTTGGTTGTTTCTCGTAGAGGGCGCACAAGCCCCCCAACGTGCTGTACACATCAGCATTAGTCATTGGACTTTGGGGATTTTTCAATGTTAAGCACTCTCATGGAAAAAGGAAGGCACCATCGTCTGAGTAAGGGGATGAGGATTAACAGAAAACAGTTTAAGCAACGAAGATAAATAAAAGAAAGAAAAAATGCTTTCATCCCACACATATTGTATTCAAATCCGAAAACTGTGGCTTAACTGGCGGCGGCGGCGGGCGTTAGAATTGCGGGTGCAAGTGTGTGGGCGGCTGACGGTTGTGCAAAAGTCCAAAAATAACTAAACGCGCTCTTACAACTTTGTTGCGTGATAATAAATTACTCTACACTATTTGCATAGTCTGGGATTTAGAATTTGCACCCTTAAATGTGACATCCTTTCAACGCCCCAGCTGGCGCTGTCTTGCAATGGCTGGCTATATGGCTATGGCTTTATAAAGCTCATGCTGTCCCAGATCTCAGTCACTGTCGCTGGCTGATTGCCATTTTGCGGGGCGAGTGGGGATGGGGAGATCTAATCGACAGTGAAAGAGAACGAAATGACTTGTAAATCGGTAAATCGGATAATGGAGGGGAAGTAATAATTTCCGGAACATCCTGTAAGGAGCAAATTGTGTTTTTGTTAACAGATCAATTGATTGGCATGATTTTCGGAAGAAATGATGGTGTTACTGGGAAACTTTTTTCGAGGACATTTTTTTGGAGACATTTATAATATTCTACTGTTTGCTGGCAGTGTTTTGGCATCAGAATTGATCCTGGGGAGTCTATGCAGAACGCTATTGGCGATGCTTTGGGTGATGAAGGGATGATGGTGGAGGTGGTGGCGCAACCAGTAAATCCTTTTTTTTTTAAGCTTTGACAAACATAAGAAAGCCAATGAAGAAAACTTTTGCGTATACGAAACGAAAGTTAATTTCCGTTTGAAATAAATCAAATTTGAATATTGCCAATTATGGACGTTGGCTTTGGCATTATGGTTGTAACATGAAAATATGTATGTGTGGCGGACATTATTTTACCATCATCTCGAAGATGTTACATTAACGTCGTCATGTTTGTTTGAAGTGAGTTTTACGAGTTGAGGATATGAGAAAACTAAAAGATACGAAAAGATATGAAATTTGTGGGTTTTGAGAAAGTGTAAAAAAAAAAAGAAGAAGCAACTACTGCGCACATGACCTGGGTTTCTACTCTTTCGATTATTGGATTATTAGATTCTTTTTTGTGATGATGCTATGCGCCATATGTTGCATTTTTTATGATTTGTATGGAGCAAAGTTAAAAAAGGGGATGTTTTGAAAGTAAATGCGCATCTCTATGTAAAACTACGTTACCTGTTTTTACAAGAATGGCTTCATGTTCACAGATGATTAAGTTTCTGGGAACATTTGGGTATTTGATATATTTTTATTATTCTCCTTTGATACTTTGTTGGTAGAACGAACTTTTTAAACGGTAAAATTATTTGAGATTCATAAAAGATATCTCTTGGCGACATTGAGTGGTGCTATATGATCATTGAAGAATAATCATAAATCAGATATAAATAGAATTTTGAAAAAAAAAAAACAAGAATTGTTTTGAGTTTTGTTGGGCGCCATTTAAAAGATATTAATTGAGTCAGAATTTTTATCAAACTTACTTAAAATAATATTACTTAAGGAAAAAGTATGTGAAATTTGTTGGATTTCTTCATTAATTATTGAGTATTATGAATCCTAATTTGTAATATATATACTTTGTGGGATACCTTCCAACGAGTCTTAAAAAGGGAGGGAAAATATTTATTACATAATTCAGAAATGATAATTATGAGTTATTGAAATGTTCACATTATGAGGGTTGGAGCTAAATGGAAGAATTATTTTCTACTGGTAAAAAGATTGAGATCTTAATGAAACCCAAAAATTGGTAAAACCTCTATTAATATTGATGACCTTGACCTCATGTTCATTATGTCGTGTTGAGGTTTTGTCTATATGGTTGAATAGTTGATGTTGGAAATAGATTTTGAGATTTGTGTAAGACATTAAAAAATACTTTTTTATATGAACGACCCTTACATTTTACATCTATAGGAAATATTCAAATGTCCGTCATGACTTGGCACGGTGGATCGGATTTGAAAGGTCAATGGCACTTATGTGTTAGATAGCTAATCAGATTTTTGCTCAGACATTGTATACTGCAAGCCGTATAAGAAGTTCGATGCATATCAGTTAAGCAATTGATGAACAAATGGAAAACAAACTGTTTTATCGGTGTTACTAAACGGGTTTTGTAAAATTGTTACAAAAATCATTGGAGCTGATTCCGAGAAACTAAAATAAAAGAAAAATACGCGTGGCAGCTGAAAAGAACCAAGTCTGAAAGTTCTATCCTAATTGTTGGCTTCCAAAAAACGAAGCATATCAAAAATGGGTGTGGCGTGTGGCAGTTTTTTGGTACTAAAATCATTTCTAAACATTTTCCTTGCTAAAAAAACAACAAACAGTAAAAATGTCATCGAAATTGTTGCAGTCGTTTGCGAGAAACCAGTTTGTTGTTTGCTGGTCAAAATTGTGTTTCAGAGCATTTTGGTGTGAAAAAAAACTATCCTTAACTAGCGAATAACTTTTTTCACATAGAGATTTAAAATTAGTAACTCTTTTAGCAACTATTTTAGTTCGTAAAAAAAACCTTTCCAACAATTTGTATCACGTCATTATTGGTCTTGGAGTTTGGTGTGTCCAATCCTCCTTTGTATGGAAAAGAGAATGGTCTAAGACTCATCACCTCAGCCAAAAATTTTTTAGTCAAAAACTTTATTATAGGGCATAGAATTTTGATTTTAGGGGTTTTTGATATTAAAAAATGATTTTGATTTTGAAAAACTTTGGCTCATATCTTTTTTAAAGAGATTGTTTTTCACTTGAGTCCTTAAAATTATTTTAAATATTTTTTTTCTATTCAAATGGAGCAACTAAAAACTAGAAAATTTTCAAAAATACTCATTTTTCAAACTTTGAATGTATGTAACTTATAAAATTTTAGTCCGAATTATACAAGCAGTACATCGTCGGAAGAGACAGATCACATCATTCAGAAAATATACATTTTATGTAAATTAACTAAGCCGTTAGCGAGATTTATGGGAATATCTGAAAAAATTGCTCAGAAAAAGATTTTTGCGCATATGGGTGATTCCGTGTCAACTGTGATTCTTTATGTCCAGTGTTTTTTTTATAGTTAATGTAAAATGTTTGTATATATTTCAGCTTTGAATTGGGTGAACGCCTATTTACTTCAATCTACATTCAATATCATGACTAAATTTGCTACTTATTCCACATGGCTTGCAAAAGTGTAGTCAAAATGTCAGTACCATGGCATGTCCGTACCTTGTTTTTCCAATTAAATATACTATTTTCTTTTTGAATACTTCATTGAAAAAATAGCTTTGTTTAGAAAAGTTTGAGTGCAATACTTACTTGAAAATTTTTTTGCAAAAATTAAGACAAAATACTCATTGTTGAATAAAATAATCATGAATGAATATTGTCCGCGGTTTTAGTTTTATTTTTGAATTCAAAAGATTTCCCGCTCAAGCGCCATTTTGTTTTGATCTTAACACGTTTGTATTGTGGTTTTCTAAAAGAGACACTATTTATGTATTGTTAACAACAGTCACTTTATTTTTTGTACGTTGTTGTACTTTTGGAGTGATATGTTTTCATGCGATGAAAGTATGTCACAAATTTATTTGTCAGTACCGCGGTAGTATTTTTAAAGCATGTTATAACATATTTTTGATTGATTATCAGAATTTTGTATTCCTTTTAACGGCATAAGTTAAAATTGTCCTGGCAATTATTTTTCTCAAAAGCATAGTGAAGTGAGGTTACATAAACTGTCTAAATGTCAGTACCGTGGATGTCAGTACCGTGGCATTTAAATACTTATTGAACTATAATTAAATATAATTAAATAATTTCTTGCAATAATATTTTTTTCTATCAATTTTCTTTATAAGAACGGTAGCAATATCTCAGACAAGACAAACAAAAATCATTCCGTGCAATAAAAACTAAGTAATAAGCCAGCACAATGAAAAAGGTTGCCATTCAGATGAACAGACTTCAAAAACGAAAAAGAGATAATTTTTTAAAGAAAAAAAGGGAAGTAGAAATGTCAAAAAGTCAAAACGTATAAGACAATCAAGAATTTCAACAAAAATATGGTCAAAAAGAAGGAAAATAAATTAAAAATAAAAAAAGAAAAAGAGTGTCATTATCGTCTACTCCAGTTTTATTACATTTCACTATATTTTTTGTTCTTTAAAAGTTGTAGCAAAATGCTTTTACTGATTTGATACTCTGACTAAATAAAGCCACGAAAACAAAAAAAAAATTGTTTCTCAGAAGTTTTAATTTTTGAAAATTTTCTAAAAAAAGAATCACACTTGGCAGAGAATCACCCATCTCGAAGAAGCTTCTTTGGAAAAAAAAAAAAATAAATTTTGATTTTCGTGTTCAGTGACCCAAAATTAGTCTAGAATTTTTTTTTTTGTAAGGACCCAAAATTTGGAAACTAGTGTAATCTGTAAATATCTGCAATTATAACCTTAAAATTAGCAAACTACTTCGGTGGGTTTTTGTTAGATTTGAGGGGCTTGGGGGAGTCCACTGTCTCCCACGTTTATTTTTAGATTATGGTTGAGAACAGACCGCGTGTTTGTCAGTTATCTATCTTTGTTCGGGGACCATCTGACACCCGCGCTTCGGATACAGTCAAACCGCTGGCTGGTCTATTATTTATTATGGAGTGGATCACTCATCCACTTTTTTGCATGTATTTGACAGAAGAAAATAACGGGAATGGTAGGAACGCGGATTCGGACAACAGGAAAAACGATTTTTGTCACGACAAATTTTACAGTGACAAAGTGGTTTTTGGTGATACCCCCACAGTTTTTAAATTTTTTTTGAATCCAAAAATAACGGTGCCTGGTTTACGATTTTTTAGCAATTTTACCAAATCTTCTCCAGATTTTTTTTTATAAAAATCGATCTATAATTTAAGTTTGGTTGGGAAAACATTTTCCAAAAAATGGTTGCTAATGGTAACTGCAAAAAAAAACCATCTTTTTTTATTTTCGAGCTCTCAAAGAATATAAATAGTATTGGGAACCAAAAACTCCGAAAAAATAAATTTTGGTTCTTTTTTGAATTAATTTTTTTTTGAATACTCAATATTTCGAAAATTACTTGAAACTAATCTTTGCCCTGATTTTCTGGACAGTGAAATATTTACATCTGATTTTGCTGTCTTTCGTGCGGATGGTCTAAGAAGTGATCTTGCTCCCGCTGGGCTTGGTGTTCTTTTTGCTGTCCACAATCGTTTCAACGCCTCTTTGGCTGTTGTCTCAAAATCGCAGTACACATATTGAAGGAATATCATTAGCGTTTTCATTTTTGTTCAGTTCTGCGCATCCATCAAAATCAGTGAAAAATGGCGACTCTACATGACCCCGACTAGTTAAACATCAAAATTTGTTGTGTGTTATGTGTTCATTTGTTACTTATTTAAATACAAATACAATTATTTCAAGCTTTTTAGTGTTTATTAACATTTTTTTAGTGTTATTTAAATTATCCTTTTGTGTTTGTTTTCTTCGTTGTTGTTGTAATACAGTGGAAGAGGTCACGTAAGGCTGCCATCTTGAATTTCTTTGACAGTTCTCATTTCGGACCACATGCGCAAGATAATACCTTAGATATGTGTACTGTTTCTCAAAATCTCCATTATTTGAATTTGTATGTATTAAATTGTCTCTCCCCAAGAAGTGTCTTTATCTTTTTTGTTGTTATATTCGCCCTTCTCAGCCCAGCCTTGTGTATCAACAATTCGTTGATTCAATTAGTTCCTTGATTGAAGGAGCTACTTCTTGCGATGATTTTATTATCCTCGGTGACTTTAACTTACCTGATTTGAACTGGTTACCATCAGAAGATGAATCATGTTTTGTTCCCTGTAATCCCTCTTCGGAAAAAGAAATTATTTTCACAGATGGTCTACTTGAATCAGGCCTATTCCAAGTAAGTGGCATTTACAACAACTTAAGCAGACAACTTGACTTCGTTTTCTCCTCGGACCCATTTAACTATGCTCTGTCTCTAACAGCTTCCATCTTCTTTCTACCCTCGATCAATATCATCCTCCCTTATCTATTATCTTCTGTCTTTTTGAAAGTATTCCAGCTATAGAATCTGAAAACTCCGCCTACCTCAACTTTCGCAAAGCCAACTTTAATCAACTTAATACCCTTCTTACCAATATTAATTTCAACCTTTTTATTAACCTCAATACCCCTATTCATATTGCTCTTTCCTTATTATTTATAAACGTGAAAAGAAAATCCGATGGTCTTCCTCCAAAGTTCGATTTCCTAGGCACTTCTTCCTCCGACGCGAAAGTAATTTCTAACCTCTTCGCTACCTTTTTTAATCAGTCATACATCAATGTTCCAAATGAACCTGATCTTGAAAACCACAGGTTTCTGTCAAATAGCCCACACACGTCCTTCGTTTCTCTAAAC
Source organism: Dasysyrphus tricinctus (assembly GCA_963921185.1). Lineage (NCBI taxonomy): Eukaryota > Metazoa > Arthropoda > Insecta > Diptera > Syrphidae > Dasysyrphus > Dasysyrphus tricinctus. Next base: position 20,441,405 of record OY992530.1, on the reverse strand, counting down.
ATTAATTCCCTTACGAAAGATGACTTTTCGCCTGGCCCTGACGTCATCCCAGCAATTTTTCTTAAAAAATGTGCTAGTGCACTCTGTGAACCCCTGACTAATCTTTTTCAACTTTTGGTTTCCCAAGCAATTTTTCACGCTCAGTAGAAAGAATCGTTTATTTTTCCAATATTCAAAAAAGGTTGCAAGAGCCAAATCTCAAACTATCGACCAATTGCTAAGCTTTCCGCTATCCCCATAAGCTCTTTGAAAGCATAGTATACGACACTCTTTATTTTCACTGTAAGTCAATTGTTTCTCCATTACAGCAAGGTTTCTTAAAGGGTAGCCACCACCACTAATCTAACCCAATTTGTCACCATGACTTTTGGCACTGGAAAAAGGCTGCGATGTCGATGTTATTATTACTGACTTCAGTAAGGCATTTGACAAGATCAATCACCAAATAATCTATTTGAAACTTAATGCCTTTGGTTTCCCACCACTGTTTATTAAATGGGTGAAATCTTACCTAGAAAACCGCATATATAGAGTTGTTTTTAGAAGCGCGGTATCCAACCCAATCTTTGCCACTTAAGGTGTTCCTCAGGGTAGCCATCTTGGCCCGCTCTTATTTGTGCTTGCCATTAAGGTCGTGAGTAGAATAATTTCCTTCTCAAATCTCTCAATTTATGCGGATGGCATAAAAATAGTAAAATTTATCTCGTCTTCTCAAGATTCTTCCCTTCTCCAACTTGACCTTAACACTTTTCTGACATGGTGTAATAAAAACTTCCTGGAACTGAATGTAGATAAATGCCAATCCATGACTTTCTCCCGAAAACGGTCACCTTCACATCCTCGAACTTACCATTTTAGTAATGTATCTGTCCCTATCGTTTCCTCTATTCGTGATCTCGGGATAGTATGCGATAAAGAGTTAAATTTCCGTTTGCATATTAATACTTTTATTTCAAAAACAAACTCTTCCCTTGGGTTTATCAAACGGTGGTCAAAAGAATTTTCCAATCTCTACGTCACAAAATCTCTATACACCACTAACGTAAGACCAATCCTTGAATATGCTAGTCAGGTTTGGTCCCCCTTCTACTATATAACTCTCACTCAGCACGAATTGAAGCAGCACAACGAAGAAACCTCTGCATTGCCTTGCGCAGCTTGCCTTGGTCTGATCCCTTTATTTTATCCCTTATGAAGACCGTCTACATTTGATTGACCTGCAAACCCTTGCCCATCGTCGTACAGTTGCTGACATTTTATTCATCCACCATCTTATCACTGGTACCATTGATTCTCCAGCCTTGCTCGAGTTAATAAACATAAATACTAATCCCCGTAACTTAAGATCTATTCCCTTCTTCCACATCCCTACGCACCGCACCAACTATGGTCACTTTAACCCAATGTCCAGAATGTTACGTACAGCTTCTCACCCTAAATCCTCAACCTTCTTTAATTTAACTTAATTTATTTATCGTATAACAAGCCTTTCCCCGCGGCTTCGCTCGCGCTCATGTTTATTTTGTCAACCGATTCTGGTTGTAGATCGATATAGACTTAGAGCCCACAGCAGATTTTGGGTGTGATCGATAGCAAAAAAGAAGTATAGGCGTCGAAAGCTTCATTATTCTATTCAAAAAATCAAGGTCTTGCAGTCCACAACTGGGGCCTTTGCGAGAAACAGTGCATCGAAAAAAAAATATGAATGCAACTCCGGGAATAATCGTGTTAGCCGAAATTGGTTTTCACCCCTCCCTAGATAAGCTCCGCGGATCCCATAGCATGGAATCAGAGATCATTTGAGTGTTTAATTCGCCCTGCCAGACTGTTTAAGAAAACCGTTTTTCACTTAGAATTTTGAATTTTTTAAATGGTCCGGTAGAGCGAACTATACACTCAAAAGGTCTCAGATTCCGTGATATGTGATCCGAGGAGCTTATCTAGGGAGGAGTGAAAACCAATTTCGACTGAAACGATTATTCTCGAAGTTGCATTCATATTTTTTTTCGATGCACTGTTTCTCGCAAAGGCCCCAGTTGGGGAGTGCAAGACCTTGATTTTTTGAATAGCCTTTAATGAAGCTTTCGACGACTATACTTCTTTTTTTGCTATCGATCACACCCAAAATCTGCTGTGGGCTCTCGGTCTAATACAGAAATCATTAACGAAAAAATTATTTATTTATTTATTGCAGGTTATTGGTTAATGCAGAAGGAGATTAAATTATTACAAAATGAAAAATATTAACTGAAGAGTCATAGGTTCTAACCTTGCTGCGAACTGAATATCCCAATATTAGTCCAATAGCCAGGTAGCAAATTTTTTGGGTGAACGCATAACCAAAATATGAATTTGAGAATCTGTATCTGTAGGTACATGCATCTTTATATTGAATTCAAAAGTCTGGAAAGATTTTTTCTACACCCGTGTTGGGGACGGGGTGTTGAAAATATTTAGCTGTTTCCAATTTTTGTGACAGGGTTACAACCACATCAATTCATTTTCAAAAAACAGGAACTGATCCTCTGTCATTTTGCCTAAGTCCGTAGACTTTAATTTTGACGATCTAATTAAAAGAACTTTGAGATATAAACATTTTACATATGTATGTGCACCATATCTAGAAATATTTGGAAATTTAAAAAAAATTTACAAAAAATAAGAACAATAAGCTTTGCTTTAGAGGGTCATATGTATCTTGAGTTCTATTACTCAGATCATAAACTTAAAGTTTGTGGACTTACGATTACGAAATATTCCAAAGCACAATTTAAATAAATCAATTGAAGTGGTTGTACCCCTGACACGAAAATTTGAAAGTGCTATTTTCAACCCCTCGTCCCGAGCACGGGCGTCAAAAAATCCTGCCAGACTTTAGCATTCGATATCAAGATATATGAGCCTACAAACCCTCATATACATATGTATGTATGTACGTATGTATGTATGTACCCATATTCTGGCTATGCACTCAACCACAGAATTCCCTATACCCTATAGTGAGGATGCTGCTGACTATATGTACATAATGTATGTCCCTCCATTTGGCGTTAACATAGAAATTCTGGCCACTGGGCAGTGGGCACACACGAATATGCTACATGTATGTAGCTGAGCATGGGACTTTTCCTATGCTTTCTTTGATAAAGTGTCTCATCAGCTCTCAAGGCAGGGTCCTTAATTCGGCATGAATGGATTTCTCCTCCTGTTTAATTTAAATCAACGTTTGTCAAGCAAATAGTATAAGAAAACGTCAAAATAATAATTAAAAAAAAAACTATGTATCTCTTAAACAAAATATCAAAATTGATTTATTTTTATTTCAAACTTTATTGATTTATTTTTGTTCCAATATAATATTAAGTTGTTTTGGTACCAAATATTTGTTTCTTTTTTTGCCTCATATGGTAAAAAAAAGTATCCTATTGACGCTTCCAGAGTCCCATCTATCTCTATATCAAAATTCATCCTGATTGATTCAGCGGTTTAGGCGTGAAAGCGTAACAAACAAACAAACAAACTCACTTTCACATTTATAATATTAGTAGGATGTTATAATGTTTAATGTATCCGCTAAGGCAAATAAATAAACAAATAAAAACACAGCCAGTTAAGAATGCACCTGCACATCCCCGAACTTAGCCCCAACCTCCCTTAGTGAATTCTATTCTCAAGTTTCCCACACCCCCCCAATTTCTTAATAATTAAGTCATATTATATATTACAATTTATTTCTTTATTTATTTATCTACATATTATTATAATACAATTTATTTAATTTGTATCTAATTATTGTTATTGTTATTGTTACAAGATATGTGTTATTGTTACTCTTATGATTTCTAACCAGCTTGAAGTAAGTGAAAATAAATATAAAATAAAAATAAATATAAACTTTTGACTGTGGGATGAACGACCAAAGCCAGAAGAACTGATAAGGCAACAACCTGAAGAGGGCCGCAAGCAAGGTAGATAAGAAGTAACTATACCTACTGTTGTTGTAGGAACCTGTGTAACCAATGTACCTACATTATGTTAAAGGTAATATCACTAGCGTTTCAATTTTTGTTCAGTTCTGCGCATCTAAAGAGAACTCCAGAGGGAATTTGAAGCCTCTGAACCTCTAAACTAAGTGGTCAAGTTTCGACCACAGGGCGGATACTAGTTATAAGTAATATGTAAGGAATAAGAAAATCATATGCAAACCCAGGCACACAATTTGTGTTTATCAGTGTTATCTATCGAACTGAATTTCCATATTTTTCATGCGTAATAGTCGGTGGGCCAACTTCAGTTATATCTTTTAAGTGTATGTAAATATTTATATGTGTACAAATAATTCTTAAATTTCTTCAAATGTGTTCAAATGAGTACAAACGATTGCCAGGCTGTTGCCGAACAGGCAGACAGACAGACAGTCAGACAGACAATCAGCCAGAATCATGAGACCCACTTTTTTTTCGACTTTCCTGCGATCGTTATGTCAGGTTTTATCAAAATCTCGAGCTCGATTTTTTTTTTTGAGTGTACAACTTGCCATCTATAACCTACATATAAATATTATAATAAATGTAAAAATTGTTCCCCTGTCACAATACAATTGGCTTGGAGTGTAAGGCAACAGGTTGTTAAATATGTGTATGCAATTCTGCTGACTCATAAAACATAAAGGTAACTTTTTTTTTTACTCCCCACCCTAAGCTAGTTATTTCACCTAGGCAGACCTTTTAAAAATGCAAACTTGAAAATTTCATTGCTCAATAATAAAAGGTATCCATTAATGTGTGTATGTATGAAGTTAATCGATAAGATAAAGATTTAGATTCAAACAGCGCTGTTTACTAGTTCTTCTTCTTCCTCAAACAATAACAAATCTACTGGTGAATTTTCTTATCACAATTTGTTATCAAAACGATTAGATATGGATAGAAGCTATCAAAAAGTTGCTTGCAGTAAAAGTCAGTTGGGGGGAGAAATTCAAGCAAAATGGATGAGACTGATATATCTGTTCTAAGATTCGGCAAGAAAAAACACAAGGAACGAGAGGATAGTGAAGCCGAAAACCAAAAGTATGACGAAATTGATGGTCAAGCAACGGAAATTAAAGGTCCAATTCGGTCAATTGCCACAAAAGATGTAAATTATAACACAAACAACCGAAATATTGGAATTGCCTTGATTTTCAATCACAAAGAAATTCGAAATCAAGAGCCGAGGAAGGGAACCGAACGTGATCGTGATCGGGTGAAGAGCATGCTCAAGCAGTACGGGTTTGACGTGCGGACATTTGACGATCTGACGTTTGAGAAACTCAATGGTCAATTGAAAGATGGTGAGTGTTGATGTTGAGGTTTAAAGTGCGTTTTTGTTTCATTGAAAATTCTTTGGTTGTTGTGATATTTTTAAATAGTTGCCAGGGAGGATCATAGTGATAATGACTGTCTCGTTGTTGTGGTTATGTCGCATGGAATCGAAGGGAAAGTCTATGCTAAGGATATGACATATCCAGTGGAACGTTTATGGACACCATTTTTGGGCGAAAACTGCAAGTCTCTCATCAACAAACCCAAATTGTTTTTCATCCAGGTATAGACCCTAAATAAGTTGCTAAACCTTAACTCTCCTATGCTTAATTTGACTTTGGATTTCTAGGCTTGCCGTGGAAGTCAGTTGGAAAGACCAGTGACATTTGAAATAGATTTTGTAACACCAATGTCACGCTTTGCACCAGCTGTCGAAGAGAGACAAACAATTACCTATTCCATCCCGAATACGGCTGATCTTCTAGTCTTTTATTCGACCTTCGATGGTTAGCTCCAGGAACTGCATTCAACTTCAAACAAAAATCTGATAAGCTCATTTTTTTCAGGCTATTATTCATTTAGAAATGTTGAGAACGGATCGTGGTTCATTCAGGCCCTATGTCGAGCATTTGAAGAAGCTGCAGAAAATAGCAGCGAAGAAGGCACGGAACTTTTTCAGCTTTTAACAACCATCAATCGAACAGTTGCTTACGAATACCAATCCCTAACAAAACAAGAGGCTACTAATGAAATGAAGGAAATGCCAAATTTCTTATCAACTTTAACGAAAATGTTTTATCTCAAGGTTAAGCGTAAATAAAACTTGCTGAAAGGGTTTTGTAGTGTGTTTGATTAAGTTGCAGAAAAAAGAAAAACGAAAAAAGCTGAGAAATTACATAAGACTGGGACTTAATTTATAATAATTGTTAGTGCAATAAAAATGAACTTATTATGATATATTTTTGAATCAATTATTGTCAAAGCTTATCTTAATCTTTTCTGCTGAATTTTTGATAAGGAAATTAATTATCTTTATCGTTAGTCATCGGCTGTTGATATTTTCTATGATATCTAAATGAATAAATTTTAACTTGCATTTAAAAGTTAGTCACTTGTTTCTTTAAAGCTATTATTAGCGAGGCCTTGGAAAAATGTAAGTCCACATAGAAAATGGCTAAAGGTTATGTTGTCATTAACCGTCATTAGTGGACCAATTTTTTCTGGCTCTAATTCGGTGCAGGGAACTAGGTCCTCGGGAACTTAGTCCACCGAGGAACTTAGTTCTCATTAAACGGAAACTAAATCCACTTTAACAAAGAGGACTTAGTTCTCATAGAAGGTGGGAATCAAATTCCTGAAAAACTGAGTGGTTTTACTTCCCTTTCAATATGAATTTAATTCCCACTTCCAAATAAAAAATCAATCTTATGGTGCAGGGAAATAACTTCACGGGAAATAACTTCACATGGGAATTAACTTCACCTCCAGTGGGAAATAATTTCACTCTTCTTTGGTGAAGTTATTTCCCACTGAAGGTGAATAATAATTTTATCTGAAAATTGTGTGAAGTTATTTCCCACCTATGATATGATACAAATTACACAAATGTAAAATTGCGTTTCTTTTAATCCAGATTCTTTTAATGCAACAGAAACTTTGCATACTCCCAGCCTCATGCCTATCCCAAATCCTATAGTGTGCCCAAGCAGAGGGGTTGCAGGGGGGCAGCATGCCCCCCGTAGATATCTCACTGTTTATTCGCCGTAATTTTGGGTGCTAGCACTGTGTTTATGTACGACAAAGCATTACGGCAAATAAACAGTGAGATATGTATGGGGGAGGGGCATGCGGCCACTCTGCAATTCCTCTGCTTGGGCACACTATAGTATTTGGGGAAGGTGAGAGGCTGGGTGTGTGCAAAGTTTCTTTTGCATTTAAGGAATCTGAATTTAAAGAAACGCACATTAAAGTGAAATTCATTCCCACAAAAAAGTGAAATTATCTCTTAGCTTCAGTGGGTAATAACTTCACTTCGAAAAAGTGAAATTATTTCCCAACTAGTCGTGAAGTTTTTTCCCTTGTGAAGTTATTTCCCAGTGAAGTTATTTCCCTTCACCAAATCTAATTAGTAAAATAGAAATACTTTTTACAATTGTTGCATATATAGGATCAGTTCAGTTTCCTTACCTAAGTCCAGATTCCTTAAATGCAAGAGAGACTTTGCATACACCCCACCTAACACCTACCCAAATTCTATAGTATGCCCAAGCAGGGCAGTTGCAGCTCACTGTTTATTCTCAGTAATGCATTGTCTTGCTATCACCCAGCATTACGGTGTATAAACAGTGAGGTATGTATGGGGAGGGGCATGCTGTCCCCTGCATCCCTGCTTGCACACATTATAAGATTTTGAGTAGGTGCTGAGTGTATGCAAAGATTTCGTGCAATTTTGCCTTTTTGTAATTTTTATCGTTGAAAGTTAGTTCCTTCTTTATTTTTCAAAATGTGTACTTAGTTCTCATAAAGGAGTACACGACTTTCTCACCTACGTCCACTACGTTAAAGTGAATTAAGTTTCCATTAAATGAGAACTAACTCCCTCGGTGGACTAAGTTCCTGGGGACTTAGTTCCCTGCACCTCTTATTCTCGTTAAGCAGTAAATAACCCTTTGACAGGAATGTCTTTCAACTTCGAGAGTCTTACTTGCTGAATCAGATATAGCATCTAAGTTCGATTATTATAAATTTTAGATCGATCAGGGAAGCATCTCTCCCTTTCCCCATAGAAATGTAATCTCCAAATTTCTTTGATCAGTTTTCGATCCGTGTTGTGATCGGCCTCAAGTTTGCCTCTTTTGAATCCCTCTCCGTCTTAGATCTTTTACGATCCATCATGAATTTGTCTCCAGTCCGTCATAAAGTTCATAAGACATTTCAATACACAGAATTGTTTTGTATTCTCATGTGAACAACATAAAATCTATTATAATCAAAGATTTTCCTGACTCATTTCAATTCAATTCAATTCAATTCAATTCAATTCAATTCAATTCAATTCAATTCAATTCAATTCAATTCAATTCAATTCAATTCAAGTCAATTCAATTCAATTCAATTCAATTCAATTCAATTCAATTCAATTCAATTCAATTCAATTCAATTCAATTCAATTCAATTCAATTCAATTCAATTCAATTCAATTCAATTCAATTCAATTCGATTCAATTCAATTCAATTCAATTCAATTCAATTCAATTCAATTCAATTCAATTCAATTCAATTCAATTCAATTCAATTCAATTCAATTCAATTCAATTCAATTCAATTCAATTCAATTCAATTCAATCCAATTCAAGACTTTAAAATGTCTAAATTTTGATGTATATTACAAAAAAAGTTACAGAATTTTAGACTAGAAATCACAGATACTCAAAGTGTATTAAAAATACATATCAGTTTATAAAATATAGTCCTCTAACACCTCCGCTTGGAGTATAGTTGTTCGACCTATTTAACCTCATTTTACCTAACATATAATACGAATTTAAAAATCCACTTTTGATTGCGCATTAACAAATTACAAATTTAAAACAATTTTAATTAATAACTACAGTTATATTTTGTGCAACGTTTACTTTTGTGGTAATTCAAAATTATATGTTTCTGCTTTTGTTGAATGTGAACATCGTCTTGTATATTCATTTGTTTATTTTAATCATTCTATATAGTGTTCCCATGTTTGTCTTAAAACGACCCTTAAGACCATTTTAATGTTGATAAGAGATCTTCCGGTTGTATTGTGGTAGTATAAAGCAAAATAAATCTGGGCTTTGCTTCTTGGATAGTTAACAAGATATTATATTATGTGACCCAAAAATGTTTGTTTAAGTATATAAATATGATTCTTGATTCTAAAATATTATTTAATTCCAGAAAAGGGGTATGATATGGGTCTTATAAAATTTGTCAGTTAGGCAATTATTCAAATGTGAGGCTTTTAAACTTGAATATTCAATAAATTTAACGCTTTACCTAATGAGTAAGCATTACCATACCACACCTTTTCTAGCTGAAGTCCATGAAAGGTCTAGGAATTGACGAAGGTAAATCGTAAACAAAGCACAAGGCCATATACATACATGCATACATTTGTATTTTAACTGATGAGGATAAAGAGATGCGCTTTTCTTTTATAACACTCTTTATCAAATTCGTTGTGTGTTATTTGTTATGTGTGGGCCTAATTGAAAGAAGATTTTTTCATTGGCCTTTTAAGTTTGATGTTAATTGAAAAATAAAGAGATTTTAAATCCCCTATATACAACATACATAGCTGTAATATCCCAAAAATACTTACTTTATCTATTATTTCTAATCAAAAGATTTGATCTCATAATATATTTATAGCTCCAAAAATTTTTGAAATGAATTAGTAAAATAAAATCGTAAGTGTAAAAACCTGTGGTAGCTATCAGTTCGAAAGAAAACTAAAAAACGATTTTAATAAAAGAAAATTCTCAATTCTACTAGTCAATTTGTGCTCAAAATGGCAAATTGTGTGATTTTTCGAATTAGGTAGTTAGACGAAAACCAACGATTTCTCGAAGACGAATGGAAGTATTTGTAAGTTTCAAAAAGAATTTTGAAGTAAAATGTTCATACTTCAGATTGACCATAAACATTTTTTCGAAAAAATAAATTACCGCGAGAAAAAAAAAAAAACCCAGAATTTGTATAAAATATGCATTTTTAAAATTTTAAAATTCGAATATCTCAAAAACGTGACGTCATAGAGCAATTTCAAGACCAGATTCGAATTCAGCTACAGACAAAAATTTAAATTTTGTCACACAAAGTAATTTTTTGGAGCTTTCGAGTGGATTTTCGCAAATAGTAAAAATACGTCAATTTTCGACAAGCGACTCTGGGTTGTCGCAGAAAAAAGCCTTAAATAGGGATTTATTGGAAATTGTGTACTTTCAATAGTACTTTGATATTATTTTCAAATAGTTGGTAGTTTTCGAGCCATTAGTTAAAAACTCCCAAAAAATGAATTTTTGCGTAATTTTTTGCATTTTTTTCCATGTTGCGCCCCCGAAAACATAAAGGTGTGAACAAATCAAAACAACCCCACAGTTTGCATAGTAAAAATACAATATCTACACGGAAAGAATTGAAAAATCACTAATTGAAAAATTTGCAGTTGCAATCTACGAATCATATTTTATTCGTAAATCAATGAATTTTTATCAAAATTTAATACAAAAACTGGTAATTTAACATTCAAAACGAAGCAATTTACAATGTTTGTTTCTTCGTGATTTGCAATTAAAATCCATGATTCAAGCTTGTACTTTTCAGGGCAAAATACAACTTTTTCGGCGTAATTTATTCTCCAAAAGAATTATTTCACAAACAGCATTTAGAAATATTGATTTGCGATACAAAGGGTATTGCTCATTTTCGGCCAAGAGTGAACACTAATGAATTTGGTATCATATGAAAGCTTATGTTGAGCTTGTTATATGAGTGAAATATTTTCAAAATCTGTCATGGGAGATCTGAGATATTTGAGCTTGAAGTTGGCAACTGCAAATAGAGCTTTTTCAGCTTTTTTTCGATATCTTCCGATCTAGGATATGTAAGAAAATGATATTGGTGTCAAATGAAAGCTACATTTCGAGGCTTTTCAATATACCTAAAATTATTTTGCTACTTTAAACACATTTTGAGATATTTTTAAAAAACTACATTTTTTGCACTGCCTTTTACGCAACGATATCTCTAAAAATTCAGTGATGACATACACTTTTTTTGGCACCATTGAAAAGCTTAATTTCAAACCTTTAATTTAATATATAATTTAGTGGCCTTGCTCAAATAAATACTTACATACAAATAAAACTTAATTTAAAAGGCACTAAACAAAGCAAAGTGCTTAAAATGTGTGAAAATAAACAGATTTCGAGGTAATTTTTTTTTAATCAGGCATGATAAGTGACGTTTCTTTATGATAAATATTATTTTTCTTTGGTTTTTCTATTTTGTATTTGCATTTCTTCTTTTACTTACAGTGTTACATAAAAGTTATTTATTTCTTATAAAACTTCTTTTTAATTATTTTGTAAATCCATTTTCTTAATTCATAATGCTGTCATTACATTACATTGTTTTCGTGTCCAACCCAGCTTAGATACCAAATTATGGTCTTAATGGGAGCGATTTGAGCAAAGAAAATCACTGTTCTTCGACCTACAAGGCAATCGCAAAACTAGGTACTTAACTGTAGGTATCAGTAGGTGGGTAGGGAGGGCCAAGAAGGGGCATTTTCCATCCTTCTGGAAAATACACGCTACCAACATATTTTTAATTTTGAAAAAAATTCTGTGGGTCTCTTTATGTGCTCATTAATGGCTTATCGCTCTGTTGATGGTAAATATGTACAAATATTCACCACCATTTTTAACTTAACAGTGTTCAAAACTATCGTTACCAATTACTACTTACATACTAAATACTTGCACAAGTAGACAAACGAACCTATAGGGAAGCCATTCCTAATATTAAGGAAAAGTTTTGCACCATAATAATTTGGTATCTAAGCTAAGTAGGGCACAAAAATAATGTAACGTCCCCTGTCTAGTTTTAAGATATTATTTTAATTGTCTATGATTTGGATTAGTTTTCATTTTATTTTCTTGCAAGTAAATCAGACAGCATTATGAATTAAGAAAATTGAATAACAAAATAATAAAAAAATCTATAAGAAATAAATAAGTTTTATGAGATACTGTAGATAAAAGAAGAAAAATGCAAGTACAAAATAGAAAAACCAAAGAAAAATAACATTTATCATAAAGAAACGTCACTTATCATGCCTGATACAGCTCTCTTGGAGCGGCCGATGATGTCGATGTCGTCCGCATAGCCAAGCAGTTGAGAAGACCTGTTGAAGATAGTGCCTTCCTATAGTGCTAGATAGTGCTTTACCTAGAAATCTGTTTATTTTCACACATTTTAAGCACTTTGCTTTGTTAAGTGCCTTACAAATTAAGTTTTGTTTTTATGTAAGTATTTATTTGAGCAAGGCCACTAAATTATATATTAAATTAAAGGTTTGAAATTAAGCTTTTCAATGGTGCCAAAAAAAGTGTATATCTTCACTGAATTTTTAAGGATATCGTTGTGCAAAAGGCAGTGCAAAAAATGTAGTTTTTTAAAAATATCTCAAAATGTGTTTAAAGTAGCAAAATAATTTTAGGTATATTGAACAGCCTAGAAATGTAGCTTTCATTTGACACCAATATTATTTTCTTACATATCCTAGATCGGAAGATATCGACAAAAAGCTAAAAAAGCTCTATTTGCAGTTGCCAACTTCAAGCTCAAATATCTCAGATCTCCCATGACAGATTTTGAAAATATTTCACTCATATAACAAGCTCAATATAAGCTTTCATATGATACCAAATTCATTAGTGTTCACTCTTGGCCGGAGCCCCATACAAAAATGAGCAATTCCCTTTAGTAATCTCCATTGCACAATCACCGATTTACGTTTTTTCTGTCGCAATTTCAACTCCATGAGAATAGTTGCAAATCACTAATAAAAAAATCCTAAATCACGACTTTCTTGTCGCAATTTACTTCTCGATGAGATAAAGCACCACAACATGGCATGGTATCTAATCATTAATGTGTGACACCAACGATTTGTAATGCAAATTGGCCTAGTGGTTGCATGCTCGCTCCGCAACTGGAGGGTTGCGAGTGCGAGTTCCTGTGTATACCTGCAAAATGAAGGGTAAGAGATGTGCGTGAAGTTAGCACCGACATTTTGGATTTTCAAAAATATAAAAGTTGTGCTGTATTGTGCTCAACTTGGCAACAAAAATTGAGCCGTAAATATATTTAAAAAATTTGCAAATTTGCAAATTTTTCGGATGAAAATTTTTCAAGTTTCGCAATTTTGTAAAAAATTAAAGTTGTGCTGTTTTCTGCACTATATATACTGCCATATTCCAAAGAGAAATTAAAAAAATTCGCATAGTTGTAACTTTTACGGCCAAAAACAGTTTTGCGAAGCGTGAAGTTAGCAACGCCTTTTGCGATTTCCAAAAATAAAAACAGTTTGTCATCCGTAAAATTTTTTAAAAATATTAACGGCAAAAGGCAGCACAAGTTGAGGACAATACAGCACAACTTTTTTTTTTCTTGAAAATCGAAAATGGCAGAGTTTAGTTTTGGCCATAATAGATGCAATTATGTGAATTTTTGCTTTTTTCTTTTTGGTTCTTAGTATTATTTCTTGTGCACAATGCAGCACAACTTTTTTCTTAAGAAATTTTGAAATTTCGCAAAATTTTCATTCGTAACATTTGAAAATTTTCGAATTTTTCAAAAATATTTACGGCACATGCCAGCACAAGTTGAGCACAGTACAGCACAACTTTTTATTCTTTCGAAAATCAAAAATGGCGGTGCTAACTTCAAGCTAAAAAATGGGAACCCTCTAAAAACCAAACCCTTAGTACGATTTTTTTTAAAATACGGCACATAGCAGCACAACCTTCTTTTTTTTTGAAAATCCAAAATGGTGGTGCTAACTTCACGCACATGGGTTGGAGCAAGATTGATCTTTCAAGTGGCAATATCACGAAATAAAAGAGGTGATCACAAAATCTCGTTTCCAAATTAACAAATTATGCGATTGAGGAATATTTGAATCAAATTGCGATTTGTTGTTCGCAATTCCTGTTTTCTCTCGGTAGAAGAATTGATACTCAAAGAAGGTTGATTTACGATTTTTGAGTATCAATATCTTTATTTTGCTCAGTTTTGCAAATTGCAATCAAATAGTCGTAAATTACGATATCCCAAGCCAAGGTTTAAGTCGGGATTCATTTTTCGTAACTTGCAGCTCGTTTTTCGTGATCTGGTCCAAGAATTCTTTCCGTATATGACTGCACTTTATCAAAATCTTCAAAAAAATTTTTTTGGATTTTTAAAAAAAGTTAAAATTTTTGTTTAAATTTTGTTTTTATCTATATATAAATATAAACTTTCAATTTGCATTCCAAAATTTGTCCTTGAAAATGTTTTAAGAATTTTATAAATAGCATTCGCAAAGTAAATTAGCCAAATCGAAAATAGGTTTAACCTTAACGCAAATAAGTTTCACCTAAGCGCAAATAGATTTAACCCAAACGCGAACAGAACTAACCCAATCGCAATCCGATTTAAACAGAACACATATACAGGGTGTCCCGTAATGAGTGGATAATACTGCAACTGGTGATAGCAGGCCTTATGACTGCTCAGAAAAAAAATATAAAAAAAATATTTTTCTTGTGGTCTCCATGGTATAATTTATTTTCGAAAAATTTTAAAAAATTCGGGGTCTCCTAAAATACCTAATTACAACGGCCACCCATAAAGAATTCTTATTATTTTTGTATTTTTATAATATTCTTAAGTAACCGTTCTAAATGATGGGTAGTAAATTTTAACACCAGCTGATGCATTTTTTGTGTTATAATTTTTTAAAATTATTTTTTAATTCAAAAATAATTCAATATTTTTTTTCACCAAAGTTTGAAAAATCATAAAGGGAAAAAAGTGTATGAGAACATAGGTGGCAAATTTGATAAAAATTGGCCTGTTTAATGTACTTTCCAAAATGGTATAACACATGTTTGTGTCTACAACCATAACCAATAAAATTGGCATTAAATCTACTAAAGTAGTTTTTTTAACATTTTATCAGATGAAATTAAGTTACAAAGTTAAGTAAACACTACGACGACGAATGAATAACTCATATTGTTTTTTAATTTTTATTGCATTTAAAAATAACCGTTCTTAGATAAAGGCAGTAACATTTAACACTAGTTGCTGGATTTTTTTTAATAATTTTTTTAATTAATTTTTTAATACAAAAATGATTAAATATTTATTTTCATCAAAGTTTGTAAGTTAATAAAAAAGACAAAAAATTGAAATTTTTCATGGCAAATAATGTTAAAAAAATTTCCTTTTAATGTACTTTCCCAAATGGTAAATCACAAGCTTCTATCTACAGCAATAACACATTAAATTGGCTTTTTATCTACTAGAGAAGATTTTTAACACTTTCTCAAATCAAAATTGACTTGTAATAAAATAGGCATTAAAATGCATAAAAAAGTATTATTTGCAAATATTGTCAATTCTCTGTCATTACATAACGTATAACGTTGTTATACTGGTTTCGTCAATTAAACGCATTTTCGAATTTGATTAAATTAATACTGATTAAGAATGTCAGAGTATACGCCGCTGGAGTATGCAAATATGCATTTAATATACGGGGAATGCAGAGGAAGCGCTAACACAGCTGCAGCACTCTATAGAGAGCGATATCCAAATGCGCGACATCCGGACTATCGAGTGTTTATCAGAGTCCACCAATGTTTTTCAGAAGGACGAATGCCTGGTAATGGACTGGGCAGCACTAGCGGAGGACGTTTACCGGGAGAAGAAATTGATGGTATTGTGCTGAAGGCAATTGAAGCAGATTCAACTACATCAACACGGGAGATTGCAAGACGAACAGGGATCGCAAAATCATCAGTTCATAAGGTATTGCAAAAATACAAATTTCATCCTTTTCATTTCACGCGTGTCCAGACTCTGCTGCCAAGAGATTTCCCCGCAAGAGTTATTTTTTGTCAAAAAATGTTGGAAAAAATTCACGAAGATCCGGAGTTCTTCAAAAAAATATTGTGGAGTGATGAGTCGTCTCTTAAAAGGGATGGATATTTCAATATCCATAATTTACATAGCTGGCAACTGGAAAATCAAAATTTAATGCGCGAGGACAGATCGCAGTACCAATTCAAAATCAATTACTGGGCAGGTATCCTGAATGGACAAATTATAGGCCCTTTTGAATTACCAGGCAACTTAGATGGTGAAGCCTATCTTAATTTCTTGCAAACTAATTTGCCAACTCTATTGCAAGAAGTTCCCGAGGAGCTAAGGAATTCAATGTGGCTTCAAAACGATGGATGTCCTGCTCATTATGCTGTAAATGTAAGGAGGTACTTGAATCGAACGTATCCCAACAGCTGGATAGGCCGTCTGGGCCCAATTTTGTTGCCACCACGTTCGCCAGACCTAAATCCTTTGGACTTTTTCTACTGGGGGTGCCTGAAAGAAATGGTTTATACTTAACCAATTACATCCATTACGGAACTGCGTCATCGTGTTCAAAACGCTGTGATGAAAATAAATGAGCGCCAATATGCTCGTTTTATTGAGAGGTCCTTCAATAGAAGAAGCAGAGCCTGTATCACAGTGAATGGGGGACAGTGTGAACACTTGATATAAATTTATTTAAAAATACAAATAAATCATAATTTTAATACTGTTGTTTTTTTTTATCGCATTTCCCATACCTAAATCAAAACCTTTTTGAAAGTGCATACTATTATTTTAGGTATTGAATTTAGCAGACATAATAGTGACACTGGTATATCTATTGACTTTTCCTTACAACTCAATTTTTGTTAATCATCAAACTTTGATGAAAATAAATATTTAATCATTTTTTTATAAAAAAATTAGTTAAAATAATTATTTAAAAAAAACCCAGCAACTAGTGTTAAATGTTACTGCCTTTATCTAAGAACGGTTATTTTTAAATGCAATAAAAATTAAAAAAACAATATGAGTTATTCATTCGTCGTCGTAGTGTTTACTTAACTTTGTAACTTAATTTCATCTGATAAAATGTTAAAAAAACTACTTTAGTAGATTTAATGCCAATTTTATTGGTTATGGTTGTAGACACAAACATGTGTTATACCATTTTGAAAAGTACATTAAACAGGCCAATTTTTATCAAATTTGCCACGTATGTTCTCATACATTTTTTTCCCTTTATGATTTTTCAAACTTTGGTGAAAAAAAATATTGAATTATTTTTGAATAAAAAAATAATTTTAAAAAATTATAACACAAAAAATGCATCAGCTGGTGTTAAAATTTACTACCCATCATTTAGAACGGTTACTTAAGAATATTATAAAAATACAAAAATAATAAGAATTCCTTATGGGTGGCCGTTGTAATTAGGTATTTTAGGAGACCCCGAATTTTTTTAAATTTTTCGAAAATAAATTATACCATGGAGACCACAAGAAAAATATTTTTTTTATATTTTTTTCTGAGCAGTCATAAGGCCTGCTATCACCAGTTGCAGTTTTATCCACTCATTATATGGGACACCCTGTATAGCTATAATGCTATTGCGTATTGGAAACAAAAAAATTGAAATGCTTTTTTGGTGCTTTGTTTGAGAATTAAATTTCTTTTATTTGGATAACCTCATTTATTCACCTACATCTTATACAAGCGTCAAAATTAATTATTCAAATCGATCAAAAAATTAATAAAATTGCTTTGAAATTACCTGCTTGGACCATTGACCACGTCCATCCACCAGCATGGCAGATCCCGTTATCTTCATCGAATGTTTTTATTAGAATTTGATATGGATGGCTTTAAAAAATCATAACTCCTGTTCAACTGGTAGAGTTTTCAAGATGAATATCTTTAAAGAAAGCTAACTAAACAGGCTACATTGTGTAAAATTATCGTTGAGGAGAGGCAAACATTTTCATACTAAAGGGTGAAGAAAGCCCCCCAAAACTCGACTTATTTCATTCTAAATTCACGAGTTGATGAAAATTTTTACAATTTTGATAATCTAAAATCGCAAATCTTTTGCCTCACTCCTTTTCCAAAACTATATTACACCATGTTTTACCTATCATCAACCCTACAACAGCGGTGCGCGGTGCCAGAGTTTTTTTAAAAGATTTTTTACAAATAAAATCGATTTTAATTAAAAAAAAAGATAGAAATAACTTTTCAAAAAATCATAGCTTCCGCTCTACTAAACGGATATTCAATATTAAGGTCGTTAAATAAACCAAAATGGCATAATGCTACATTGTGTAAAAACATCATTTCGATTTGTAAAACGAAATAATAAACTTTTACATTAAAAAATATAAATACCATAGATTTTAGTATGTATATATCTATATGACCAACTTCGCCTTCAAAATTGAAGCTCGACGACCATTTTGTCGGAGGCATTCACAACAACTATTCTATTATATTTGGTGTGTTGTTTACTTTTTGCGGAGGATAATTTTTCCAAAATAAGATATTTGTATTTGTTTGATTAGTTGTTTTACTTGTGATATAGGTACTATAAAGCAAGTTTTGAATTCGTGAGATAACAATCAAATATGATATTACGATGATAGAGAACACCAAAAAAGTGGGTGGCACAATTCTGTCTGCCTGTCTGTCTGTTCATCTACAGCCTAAACAGCTCGATCGATTTTGTTCAAACTTTTCTTTAAAAAAAAAATCAATAAATTTATTTTAGTAAAGGCTTCTTTTGGGTGGAAAATCATTTTTCAAAAATGGTTTTAAATGGTACCTCCCAAAGAACCATTTTTTAATTTTTGATTTTCTTCAAAATAGTACGACTGACTTCAATAATTTTTTTTATACAGAAGCTTCCAAAAAATATAAATAGTTTTGTATACCAACATTTTTGAAAAAACTGGGATGTAGCTCTACCTCCCACGATAAAAAGTAGCCATTTTTATTTGCTCTGCGTGCGATATCTATGTAACTATAGTATCTGTGGTACAATCTGCTACCAAAAATTATAGCAACTTTTAATAGTACCTGTCACAGAACGTATTTTTTTATTTTGAATTTTCTCGTTATTGGCTTAACTGATTTAGATGAATTTTTTTATATACAAATTTAAGATAAGAATAAACAATATTGCATCTCAAAATTTTCAAAAAAAAAGTTTTTGGATTTTTAAAAAAAGTTTCAAAATTTTTTTTTGAAAATTCGGTATCTCAAAAACGGGTTGACAATTTTTTTTCAAGTTTTGTTTTTATACACACATAAATATATACCTACTTTAGATTTGCATACCAAAATTTGTTCTTAAAAATCTTTTAAGAATTTTATATATAAAAACTAATTTTTTAAGAAAATGCTCCAACGATTTTAATTTTTTTTTCCATACAATCATATTCAATCAAGAACTTAGATGGCATTCTTTTTTTTCACCTCAAACTTCAAACTGTCAAAAGAGTTGTTTTATCCAATTTAGATGTCGTATTTCATGCTTCTCTACATTTTTCTCTCATAATTTCCATGTTTTTATATACAATTTTCTTAAACCCGCAGTATCTTGAACATAAAAGCAAATACGTGCGACCCACTCGTGCATTTTATTTATTAATTAAACGTGATTTTAAGGTGTGCAAGATTGCAAAAATATTAAAATACCTACACACAGACAAAAAACAACATGTTTTGCCAATGTTTTTGCTTCATCGAGCATTCGTTTCATTTTAACATGATTTCTGTATAAGGGAAATCAATATTATATCATGTTAAAATGACATTGTCTTTATAGTTGAATCAGTATGTTTTCATTTTGAAATAATATGAAAAAACCTGCAAATAAAAATGGAATCCATAGCAAATGAATGCTGGATCAGTATGATTTCATGTTGTATTAACACGATCATCATGTTGAATCGCCATGACCATCATATTAAATCTTTTCTTCCATCATGTTTAGTCATTATTATCAACATGTTTAGCTGTTACTATCATCATGTTGAATCACCATCGTCAGCATGTTGAATCACCATGATCATCATGTTGAATCGCTCGTTTTGCATTATTCTAAAAGTATAGGAATTCATTATATATTTATTTTATTTTAAAAATACTTTGTGATACTTACTGAGTTTTGAACTGGGAACCTTCCGCGCACGGAGATAGCACTCATCCACTGGACTAATTCGCTACGCAAAAAACTTGTGTCAAACGTCAACTTGGGGTACTTTTAACTTGGAATTAATATGTGGATCATTTTATTTTAAAATAATAGAATATGAAGACATTTTGAAAAGATAATTATTCTGTTTAAGTGGAATGACTGAATACTGGGCGAAACGCAATATGGAGTTGAGCTCATTTGAACTTTTAACTTGAATCATTTTATTTTCATTCTATTTCAATGTTAAAATGAGTTCAATCATTTAATTTCAACAGGGTTTCACACATGAATTAATTTGTAAATGAAACCTTAATGATTTAATAATATTTCCCTTAGGATACAAAACATGTTGAATCAAAATGAAAAACGTTGTTTAAGTGTATGTCTGGTTATTTTTACATGAAAACGCTTTTTTTTGACATGAATTTCTTTTAACTTGGAATTTATATACGAATCATTTTATTTTAACACAACTTCAAAGTTAAAACAAAGCGAAATCTGTATAATTTAGATGAAATTCCTGTTTACTTGATTTTTAATTTTAAATTAACAGGACTTAGGCCCATTTGCTCATTCGGAACATAAGTACTTATGTTCCATATAAACCCTTAAGTGATACTTAACGCTTTGCACCAAACGAAAACTCAAACATAAAAACCCTTAAGTTGAACATAACTTAGGTGGAAGAAAAAGTGCCACATAAGATATTTATGTTAAACTTTGATTTTCTTTTACTGATGATTTTGACTTGTTTGCCAAGAATTGTGAAGATAATGATTTTAAAAAATGGTGTGGAAGTTCTTAAGTTCTTCTTACAAAAGATTTTGCAAGGAAAATACCAATAGTTATTTTGATATTTTGAATTTTCTATAAGTACCTACATAAGCATAGCCGATTGTAGTGGAAGTACAATCTCAGCTATCTCAAGAAAAGTTCTGAGAGTTTCGAAAGCAACAGATAAATTTAGAAATTAATTTATAAAATTTCCTGAAACTGCACTTACCGTTTCATAAACCAAACGTACACATTGCACGTAAGGTAGTGCTTACGAATATTGCCTTAATTTTTCAATATTGATTTGACTGGTGCATTTCCCATAATATTATGGCATAGCAAACCATACGTAATTGGTATGATTTTAATTTCCTTCGAAGCTTAACGCGTGTGAAAAAGAATTTTTTTTTCATTCTTCAAATGGTATTGGACAAATTACTGCATCCTCGAACCCGCAAAAATACTTCGATACAACATTTTGTACATAATATCGACACACTTCAAAAGTAAACACTCGCACTTAAAAATAACACTTTTGAAGGAAATGAAATCAAAATGTATTTAAATATAGAAATTGGAACGCAATAACCGGAATATGTTGTAATTTCTGGATAAATATCTTCCAAAATGCGTTTTTGGATTCAGAAAATATATTTTAATTTCATTTGCTAAAATATTTTTGTTTTGTTAACACTTTTTTAAGCAGCTGAACTCAAAGACCGCAACGGTGACTGGATACACAAACACGCTTTAATTGGATATTCCATACACCATGAATAAAATATTATTCCCGAACATTGTTCAAAACAAAACCACGCGAAATACGTTTAAACGCAAAAATTAAACCGAAACTAATTGTTCAAATTTCATTTAAACTTTTTTTCTTTTTACCTTAAACCATGCGGCCAGTAGTATTGTAAGGCCAAATTAATTTGTAAATCATTTTTGCATAGGTGCAACAAAATATTATTTTCTATTATTAATACAAGTGTGTGACCAGTTGAAAACTTTGTAGTTCACGCTTCTCGTGTTCCACTTTTGATATTTGCCATTCATCTGTTCTCACGCTTGGAATTTTTTATTGCATAGTTGCACTTTTCATAATTCATCATTTTCAAGAAATGTAAATTTTATTAAACAATAAAGTCAGTTTTGTGAAAACCTTCAAACTAGTGCGTCGTCTTCTCCTTGAGTTATTTTTCGTCTATTTTACTTTTTTGATTATTTGTTTACTTCGTTAAGAAATTAACATTGGCGACCGTGACAGGACACATTAAAAAGAGTTTTAGTGGCCTGCAATAATTTTTATAAAATAATAAAATCAGTAAAAAGAGTTTTTGTGGCTTGCAGTGATTTATTGTGAAATAATTACTTCGTTTTAGTGCAAGAGCGAATAATAAAATCAAAACTAATTACAATGGCTCACAGGAATGATGACCAAACTATTGAAGACATCGCCGGTCAGCAAGAACAAGTAGGCGAAGCAATTTGTACCATCGTACGGAATTATAACAAAGATAGTACCACTAGGAAGACTCTAGATTACCTTAACAAGAAAAAGGGGCAATTAGAGCCTTTGTGGGAAGAATTTGACAAGAATGATTCTATTTTGCGAGAGAGATTCTCGGACCAGATGGACCATCCCTACTTTCAAAAGGATTATTTTGAACTGGTACGAAAGGCAGCAGAACTCATGACCACCAATATACATCGACGAATTGCAGAATTAACGCAACCACAGGATCAAAACCCAGATGATCTTCAAGAAGCAAGTAAAGGTGCAAGCAAAGCCAATACTTTCAAGGAAAAGCCTGCAGAGGATATCCATGGGCTTGGTATTCAAACAGGCAATCAACAAGGTGCAATTCCCAAAACCAAGAAGGGATTTTTTACCAATACACATTCAAATAATACAGAAAGGGAATTAACCATACCACAAGCGCAAATGAATAACAAGGCAAGATATCATTTGTTGATAAATATATTAAAGAGATCATTAAGCAAGGTCCTTGAACAATCATTTTTAAATAAAAGTGAACAATTCTCCCAAATTAAAGCAAGAAGTTTGGAGCAGAATTGGGATGAGATTACGTGTTTATATCGTAAGTTGGACCAGGATCTGAGTGCAGAGGAAGTAGAAGAGTACTTCAATTTACAAGAAAGGGTAGAGGAGACCTTCTTGAAGCTATTTGCGGACATTTCGACAACTCAAGGAAAGGGAAGTGAACCAAAACCTCTAAGTGTAATGATGAAGCTTCCGAAAATCGAGCTCCCTAAATTCGATGGTGAATACTTGAACTGGTTACAATTCCATGACCTGTTCAAGCAAATGATTCATGATCAGCCAATACCACCGGCTCAAAAATTATATTTCTTGAGAGCGAATGTAACTGGAAAGGCCCAGGAATTGATTCAAAATTTCAAACCTACAGACAGCAACTACGAGGTAGCTTGGGGTGTACTTGTTGAACGCTTCAACAATAAAAGATTGCTGTTGACTGCTCAATTAAACAAGTTATTAACGCAGTCAGTCACCACAGCAACATGTTCCAGCTTAAGAAGACTCCATGATAATACGAAGGAGTGTTTGCAAGTAATCACCAACCTGAACATTGACATCGCAAGCTGGGATCCAATAGTAGTACATCTTCTATTGCAAAAATTGGACAGAGAGAGCAGGGAAAAATTTGAATTTGCGATAAAAGATCCGAGAAGCAGCCCCACCATTGAAGAGTTCCTGAAGTTCGTTGAGTCAAGATTCCAGACTCTAGAAGCCATCAATACCCGAGATGACAGGAAGAAGTTCCAGAGCCTGGAAGTCACTTGCAGCTATGATATTGGAAAGAAGTCAACCGTGGCCATAGCTCCCAAGATTGATCAGGATATAGCACTCATTTGCCATTTTTGCAACTCAAGTAAGCATGGTATTTACAACTGTAATAAATTTTTGTCTCTTTCAGGTTCAGAACGAGGAAAAGCTGTTCACAGGCTGATGTTGTGCAGGAATTGTTTGAAGAAAGGCCATTTCACCCAATCATGCTCATCCCGAAAATGCCAAAAATGCAACATGCCCCATAATACACTACTTCACCAGCAGAAGCGGCAACAAAAATTACATCAGCCACAAGAAAACGGCAACAACTCACCAACTACACATCAGTGGGGTGAGAAAGGTACTATAAACAAGGTTCCACAGCCAGCACATCAAGCAGCTAATACAGCATCAGAAACGCAATTCAAGAAGCATCATGTTTACCTTGCAACGGCAGTGGTCAATGTGATTTCATCTCATGGTGTGCGAATCCCGTGCAGAGCTCTTCTTGACTCTGGCTCTCAGTTAAATTTTGTCACAACATCGTTCCTACAGCAGTTAGGAATCAAGAAGTATCGCAAGGATACTTCAATCAGTGGAATAGGTGCGCAAGAGTGCAGGTCTGAGTTTGTGGCCTCAGTAACTTTTGAATCCAGAACATCGACTTATAAAGCCACAATTGAAGCGAACCTCATGTCTCGTATAAGTGACTACCAGTGCTGTCAAGAAATCGACGTTTCCCTGTGGAAGATTCCTACTCACATCGAGCTGGCAGATCCTTCATTCTGCAAAGCTAATCAAATCGACATGCTGTTGGGAGCTGAACTTTTCTTTGACCTGTTTTTACCAGGAGAATACAGGATTTCAAACGAACTACCAACATTACGTAAATCAGAGTTAGGTTGGATCGTAGCCGGAAGTGCTCCAGCTTCAAATTCGAATGCTCATTGCCATATAGTCACAAAGCCATCGATGACATCGTTGGACAAACTCGTTCGTTCCTTCTGGGAAACAGAAAGCCATGACACTCCCATTAACACTCAGAGCGAAGAAGAACATCATTGTGAAGAACATTTCAAGAAGAATACAACTCGGAATTCTGAAGGTAAATTTGTTGTTAAATTACCATTTAAGGAGGATCCTTCCATATTTTTAGGTGACTCCCTTCAAGTAGCAAGAAAAAGGTTTCTTTCATTAGAAAGCAAATTGAACAAGGATGAAGAGCTAAAAAAATCCTACACCAGCTTCATGGAAGAGTATAAAACATTGGGTCACATGACACCAATTAACAAGGATAATATTCCAGAGAGACACTACATCATACCTCATCATTGCGTCATGAAACCCGCAAGTTCATCAACAAAGCTTCGAGTAGTTTTTGACGCTTCAGCCAAGACGACCTCTGGTCACTCACTAAATGATATACTCATGGTGGGTCCAACAGTTCAACCAGATCTATTTTCCATAGTTCTGAAATTCAGGATGCACAGATACGTCTTTACAGCAGACATAACAAAGATGTATCGCCAGGTGTTATTACAAGAGGAAGATCGAGCCTTTCAACTTATTTTTTGGAGACAAAGAACTGAAGAGCCATTGCAACTGTATAAATTAAACACTGTTACCTATGGGACAGCATCGGCTTCTTACCTTGCAACCAGATGTCTTGTTAAATTAGCAGAAGACAATCAAGATACATTTTATAGAGCTTCACAAGTCGTTAAAAACAATGTGTACGTGGATGATTGCTTGGCCGGTGCAGAGACCATTGATGACGCTCATGAGTTGCTAAATGAGATAGTTTGTCTACTCAAAGCAGGTAATTTTGAATTGAAAAAATTTTGTTCCAATCATCCTATGATTTTAGAAGGAATTCCTGAAGATGATAAAGAGAAACTGGTTACATTTCATCAATCTGAGGTAGTCAAAACCTTAGGACTAATATGGGATCCTTCACTAGATGTCTTCAAATTCAGCTTCAATGACGAAAATGTAAATAAAATAACTACTCAGATAACAAAGCGAACAGTTTTAGCTGATCTTGCAAGACTTTTCGATCCTCTGGGCTTACTTGGGCCTATAATCGTCATTGGCAAGCTATTTTTACAAGAATTGTGGAAATCAAAACTGTCTTGGGATGAGAATCTTCCAACTGAAAAGGCTCAAAAGTGGATAAACTACATTGGGCAATTCTCCCTCATGAACAAGATAAGCATTCCACGATACGTTCTTCTTCCTTCTGCTAAAAGAATTGAACTTCATGCCTTCTCCGATAGCAGCTTAAGTGCATTTGGTTCGTGCGTTTACTTAAGATCAATTGATGAAAGAAACCAAAGCTTTTGCCAACTTCTTTGCTCAAAATCAAGAGTTGTGCCCTTGAAAACTATCAGCATAGCCCGCCTGGAACTACAAGCAGCAGTACTTATGGTGGAATTAGTGGATAGGGTAATTCAAATACTTCCAAAGAAAATTGACAAGGTATGCTTTTATACAGACTCTACAACCGTCTTAGCCTGGCTTAAATCACCCTCTTACACTTGGGAAACTTTTGTTGCAAATAGAGTTGCAAAAATTCAATCACTTTCAGAGTTTCATCAATGGCAATACATCAAGGGCCATTTAAATCCAGCAGACTTGGTTTCGAGAGGATCAAACTTAGAAGGACTATTCAAATCGTCAATATGGTTCAAAGGTTCAGAGTTTCTTAGAAATGAGGTAATCGTTCAGTTGAAGGAATACGAATTTCCTGAAGTGATTCCAGAACGACGTAAGAAGAAATCGGTGTTGTCGGCAGTAATTCAAAACGATCTAAACTTGATCGAAAACATCAATCATAGAAGTTCATTTTTCACATTGAGAAAGATATTTTCATTCTGTTTTAGATTCTATTACAATAGCAGAAAACCAGTTGAACTTAGAAACACAGGCCAGCTTACTGTTGAGGAATTAAGAGAAGGAACACGATGGATTCTTGTTTACACGCAAAGAGTGTCATTCCCAGAGGAATATCATGCCTTAGAAGGAAGGAAACTTGTAAGTAGAAACTCATCTATAGCATCTCTTACTCCATATTTTGATGAAAAAACAAAACTCATCCGAGTTGGTGGAAGGTTGACAAATGCCAAGATCTCTCCAGATGCTAAGCATCAAATTTTAATTCCCAAAATTAATATAGTAACTAAATTAATTTTAACACATCTTCATTTCAAACACATGCACGCTTCACATAGAGCGTTAATAGCCATCTCCCGACAACAGTACTGGATCTTAGGTGTTGGACATGCAGCTCGACAAGTAATTAGCCGATGCATCGTATGCTTTAGAGCAAAGCCAAAATTCATCAATCAGCTGATGGGAAATATGCCTGCAGAAAGGGTCAATTCAGCAAGACCCTTTTATCATTCCGGTGTTGATTTTTGCGGCCCTATAAAAACTCACTACAAGGTCAGAGGTAAGACTCCTACAAAGTCATATTTAGCTATTTTCGTTTGTTTTTCTACCAAAGCCATACATATAGAGGTAGTAGGAGATCTTTCTTCTCAATCTTTCATATACGCCTTAAAACGATTTGTAGGAAGGCGAGGACTTTGCCACACAATATTTTGCGATAATGCAACAAATTTTGTTGGGGCCAAGAATGAATTAGCAGAACTAACAAAAATATTCAATTCAAATAGAATACAAGCAGCAATTCAGACATATTGCCTCGAAGAAGGAATAACGTGGAAAAACATTCCACCTCGTTCCCCTCATTTTGGAGGCCTGTGGGAGGCTGCAGTCAAATCTGCAAAGACACTCCTCGTTCGCCACCTAGGTGAAGCATCACTTACGTATGAGGAGTTGCTTACTGTGGTCATACAAATAGAAGCAATATTGAATTCTCGACCGTTGACACCGTTATCATCTGATCCAAATGATTTCGAAGCTCTCACACCCGGACACTTCTTAATCGGAAGTCCTCTTACGGCAATGGCAGAACCTGATGTTACAACATGCAAAATGAGCAGCCTGAATAAATTCCGGCAAATTCAACATATTCAACAACATTTTTGGAAAAGGTGGTCAGATGAGTATTTACATCTCTTGCAGCAAAGATTCAAGTGGAAGACTGAATCTAACAATCTGAAGCCTGACACCTTGGTGCTTATTAAAGAAGAAAATATTCCTCCGATGCGCTGGAAATTAGGACGTGTGATAGAAACTTTTAAGGGAAGTGATGATAAAGTACGCGTGGCTAATGTTAAAACCCAAACTGGAACATATCAAAGAGCAATACATAATCTGTGCCCACTTCCAACAGATGAACAAGAGAATAAAGAAAAAAATCCAGATTGCTCCAGTCTCGAACCCAAGAGAAGCACGAGAAGTTTAAGACCAAGAAAAACACAAAAGTTGACACTGCTTTCGATCTTACTTTTGGCACTTATCATAATACCTACATCCTTATGTCAGACGGTAACACAGGAGCAAGTAAATATCAAGGAACTCGATGATGGTGTAGGTATATATTTTGAAGATGTTGGCAGAATTCGTACGGTGAACACGTACTGGAAAATTTTTGTGTTTTATAATTTGACAACATACTGGCAAGAATTCAATGAGCTTAAAGCATATGTCAACAGAATGCAAGATATATGTACAAAAGAAATTGCTAGTCAAATGTATTATGAGCCAATAATAGACACACTGCGAAGCAGGATCGCAGTTATCGAACATAACAATGAGTTGCTTCACAATTATCATGCGCCAAAATATGAACGAACCAGGATAGCAAGATCACCATTCGACATTGTGGGAACTCTTGCACATAGTTTGTTTGGTATCCTTGACCAAGAGAGTGCAGACAAAATTCAAGGTCAAATCAACAATGCCTATAAGAACGAAAATCATTTGATTGAACTTTTGAGAAAACAAAGTTCAATTGCAGATGCTACTTCGAATATTTTAAAACGTGATCACATTCAAGTTCAAGATCAATTTAAGGCTTTAAACGAACATCTTGAAAAGACCATTGCGATCTTCAAGGAGAAACAAAAGGTTAACGGGGTAAAACAGAATCTCGGATCATTGACTTCATATCTGATTCTTGTTCTCACGAATTTCGAGCACATACAAGAAATGCTTTTAGATGTTCTTTTGGATTTAAATCACGGAAACATAAATCCACAGCTTATAACACCCAAGCAATTAAGTGAGCAGCTGAAGCTTGTTAAAAGTAACTTGCCTTCCTATTTATCATTGCCAGAAGGTTCAGTTCTTGATATGTATAAAATGTCATCAGTGAAAGGTCGGTGCTTAAATGATTCAATTGTGTTTGAAATGTTACTACCCCTGACGGATGCTGAAGAATTTCAACTTTTTAATCTTTTAACTATTCCTATAATTCACAGAAACAAGACGTTTATAGTAGAAACATCTGCTGAATATTTAGCTGTATCATTACCCAGAGATAGATATTTCTTATTGAGTGGCCTCGAGCTGGGAGCATGCAAACGTTTACTGTCAACCAACTACATGTGCAACCAAGTACACCCAACTATAATCCAGCAAGGAACTTCAGAGATTTGTGAAATGGCTTTACTTAATCATAAAGAGGAGAGCTTCAGCAAATGCACCTTAAAGGAGACATATTCACAAAATGTTTGGAAAGGACTTAAATCTTCGAACAGCTGGATTTTCTCTATTCCATCAAAAATGTCTGGCCATCTGATTTGCGGCGATAAAAGCACAGCCATTAGCTTATCTGGAAATGGTGTTCTGGAGTTTATGAAACCTTGTGTTCTTCAACTGCCCAACATCGTCATTAAAGGTAAAATTAATTATGAGAGCAAAATAACCTCACCTTTTATTCCTAGCGCGAATGCAAGTTTCTGGAACATAACTGAAGAGACAACATCAAAGACAATAGACACACCTATTGAAACGAGTCATATTGACCCATCCGAGTTTGAGGATCTAAAGTCTAAAATCAAAGATGTAATGGACAAATCCAAGGAATTGCCTGCCCCCACTGATATCAACTCACATGATTACCATCACTATGGAAGCAGTCTGTTGTTATTGGCATGCATGATTGGGATTATCTTCACTCTTTTTCGTCGAAAAGGAAGACCAACCCCTATGCCGAGAACTTTCGAGGTCAACGTTTAAAATTAAGTTAAAGAATTCAATAAGTAAAATTTAGAGAGTTAAGAACCCTCAAAAGGGGGGAGTATGTTCAAATTTCATTTAAACTTTTTTTCTTTTTACCTTAAACCATGCGGCCAGTAGTATTGTAAGGCCAAATTAATTTGTAAATCATTTTTGCATAGGTGCAACAAAATATTATTTTCTATTATTAATACAAGTGTGTGACCAGTTGAAAACTTTGTAGTTCACGCTTCTCGTGTTCCACTTTTGATATTTGCCATTCATCTGTTCTCACGCTTGGAATTTTTTATTGCATAGTTGCACTTTTCATAATTCATCATTTTCAAGAAATGTAAATTTTATTAAACAATAAAGTCAGTTTTGTGAAAACCTTCAAACTAGTGCGTCGTCTTCTCCTTGAGTTATTTTTCGTCTATTTTACTTTTTTGATTATTTGTTTACTTCGTTAAGAAATTAACACTAATATTATTTTGACATTTGCGCAAACTGACTTGAAGTTAGTTAGAATTCAAAAGCGGTCCCTTACTATGTTGAACATAAATTTTTTCGTGCAACTTACATAGATTTAAGTATGACATAGAATCTAGGTTGAACTTAGCTATGCATAATATTTATGTTCCGGATCAGCAAATGGGCCTTAGTCATAAATTAATGTTTTGAAATGTTAAAATAAAATGAAAGCGTATTAAATCGAAATGAAATCCAATGATTTAAAAATTCATCTTTTTTATCGAAATCAATAATTCATCATGTTGATTTTACATTGCGTTTTTTTTCTGTGTGTAGTTCTGGTATTTGTGCCATATTTATTTGAGAAATGACAGTAAACTATATCTGCAATAAAAGCCAACAATTTAGGCTTTCTTTTCATACCAAAACATGTACACGTAACCACAGAATTTTAGAAGATATAAGTGCACAAAAGCAAGACTAAGAAAAAAATTCCTGCAAGAAGTCAAATGTAATTATCTCAAAATATATTAAACGTAGCTACATATATAATTTTGTTACCGTTTAAAAGATGGCAAAAATACCTTTCATTTGATACCAAAATCATTTTATTACCTCTTTTAAAAAATCCCAAGATAAACAAGAAAACACTAAAGCATTTAATTCTGCTGTTAAAATTGTAAAGATCCTATGTTGACCCTAGTTACATATACAATACATTATATTAAAATCTATGATAAATACCCTTATATTTACCCGTTTCGGTAAATACCGTTTAGGGTAAATACTCTCAAATGGTATATACCTGGTAGTTACCCATCACTGACTGGTAACAAGTAATCGCAAGTAAAAATTAATCTCCTCATTTCAATGTTCTTACATACAACAATATGATGCATTTGAACATCTTTTTTCCATATCGAATTATAGAAATAGAAATTTTTAGTTGTTTAAGATGCTTCTACAAAATATATAATGTTTGATATCTCAAAAAAACTGGGTGTCCAGTAGTTCGTCCCAATTTACCCAAAATTTTGACTTAAAATTGATAAGGGCAAACGGTTTGTTTCGAAAACCGTGTCCCTTAGAAAAACTTTGATACGCACAGTCCAAAACATCTTTTAAACATGCATTAAACATTCTAACATCAGTTAAACGTGATGCCTGATGCGTTCTAAGGTCGTCAGTTCTCTCTACCTCACAGTAATTCTTGAAATTGAGGAGTTTCTTATATCCGTGTTGTACTGCATAAGGAAAATAGGTTACATTTTAATTTTTAAGCTGTCTAAGTTCTGAGAACATAGATTCAAATTTTCCCTCTAGGCAAATTTGTGGGTCCCTTTGATAATATGGAAATTTGGGAGTTTTAATCATCTGCCAACACTTACACAAGTCAACAAACAAAATACCCTTTTTCTTAAATTTCAAATAAAAAACCAATTGCCTTAAATAATTTGTTTTATAAATGATGCTATTTTTCAGGGAATACAAACACAAAACATAACTTCTAAAGCCTTTCACCCGAATAATCCTCGTCAGAAAAAAGAGAAATGAAAAAAACCTAATTATCCAAAGAATTCATCGAAACAAACACAAAAGCCCCGTTCGCTAAATAAGCAATGTGTAAATACGTCCCCCGTGTATCCATTTATGTATGTGAAAGCTTAAGGAAACTAATGGATTGTGTATTTCTGGGTAAAGGAAGAGAAAAGTGAGTAGGAGGATTCTTACCGAAAATTTCACGCAATTTAATTAACTCACCACAAAGTTAAGGTAATGCGTCATCATTACCGACTTGGGGTTTGTAGTTCATAGGTCGTATAGCTTTGTATGCGATAAATAGCCCAGCTTTAGTTAATCTTCATAATCACAGATTTGTTCACCATCAGAATTAAATAGCATTTCCGGTTCGGTGAAGTTTCCTTGTAGTCCTTCTTAAGTCCTTCTCTTCTTATTTATTGAAATATATTAACTTTTGAAACTGCAATATTTTTAAACTGATTTTTAATTTCCCTTTTCCCCCACATTGCGCGTTACAAAAATTGCTCAGCAGGACTATTTATTATTAATGCCACAAAGGACTCATTATGCAATTTAATTTACCTAACAAGCTGTTGCAGATATATGCACGAGAGTTTCTCTTTTGTTTTTGTTGCAGAAGCCACCGAAATGTGGTGCAATAAAGTTGGAGCGAGTATTTTCAAGTTTTTATACATCCTAGGCAAGTTCCTTGGCCTGATAGCTCTGGAATTTGACTTTAAAAGCAAGGTCTTCCGTACCTCTCGGAGGGCCACCCTTGTGTCATGTGTCATTTGTGTGTTCGTTGCGGTCACATCACCCATCGTAGTTAAATTAAATTCGGAAATTTATCTAGTGTCCGGAGCGCATATCGACGACAACATGTCCTTGATAGCTGCTGCACAATTTTGTTTCGGCTTTGCGACTTCTTTCGTGGTGGTCGTGTGTCAGCTATGGAAGCGGCAGAACGTGTGTCGCTTGGCAAAGAACTTTCAAAAAGTTCTCAACAGGCTGTCAGCCGAAATGGGTTATAGTGGCAACATCATCACTCCTGAGATAATTCTGCTCATCGCGATAAAGTTCTCCATCACCATGTACGAAGTACTAATTAACTTTCCATATATCATCCAGTTTGGTGACATCATCAGATCGGAATGGTTCGTGGCGTTCTTTCTGAATCTATACATAGCCGAGATTGCGACTGTCTTCTCGGACATTGTTTTTGCGAGTATGCTGCTGTTGGCGCGGTACTTTTATCTGCTGGATGAAAGATTGAGGGCCCTGGAGCTGGATATCCAGGCAGACGGGCTGACTCAGATGCAAATACGCGAGCATCGAAAGAAACTGCTTCGACTGTTGCGGTTGTATACGCAAATGAAGCGAATGGTTTTTGAATTTGCAAGATGCATAGAAATTTCTATTCTCGTCCAGATGTTTAATACCTTTGCCAATACGCTGACGAATTTATACGCTTTGCTGGATTTTTATGTTCAAGAGAATTATTTGACAGAGAAGGACTTGGTGTATATTGTGATGATATTCTCGAACATCTGTCTGGTGCTTCATGCTGCGGAAAGGGTGAAGCAGAGCTCGGAGCATTTGAGGAATACTCTTCTGGATTTGGATGCAAGTCGGGGTAGTTTGAATTCTGAATGGAGGGTGGGTTTTTAAATTTTTTGTTTTAAATTTCAAACTTTTGAATTTATAATTTTTTTCTTTTCTTTTTTTTCATTTAGAGCGACGTATTGGCATTCAAAGTTTGGCCAGAAGTTTTTGAAGTCAGTGTTCTGGGAATGTTTCCATTGAATAATACTTTCCTTTTGTTTCTTATTTCTTACTCAATTAATTTCGTTGTAATTATCTTGCAGTTTATTGTGACAAAAGTGTTATTTTTTCAAGA
Source organism: Dasysyrphus tricinctus (assembly GCA_963921185.1). Lineage (NCBI taxonomy): Eukaryota > Metazoa > Arthropoda > Insecta > Diptera > Syrphidae > Dasysyrphus > Dasysyrphus tricinctus. The sequence goes on along the minus strand of OY992530.1, from coordinate 20,407,623 downwards.
ATAAAATATGAAGTCAATGTTTAAGATTATATGTTTCTACATGGTTTGTATTATAATACACCTAAGGCCCAGGACATAAGGATTTAAATGTAATATTTTGAGATTTGAGGGTTTTTAGAATTTGATCATACTTATATTTTCAAAGAGATAACCTCGGTTTATTTGTATGATTGGAGGCAAGGTTTCTGTCAACTAACTATAGTCTAATTGCCTATATATAGTGCTTGAGTAGGGAAAATAAGATTAAGGAACGACTGAGTCCAAGTATCACAGGGAAAGTGGCCTTATATTTCAGTTTTTCTTACAAAACTAATCACAGCAAAATTTTAAAACTTTTCAGCAGCTGTTATCCTTCAATCGGCCGGACAGTTTATGGACCACAAGTGATAGAGGGATGCAACAGTCGTGTGTACTAGAAAGATGATTTTGTTTTAATAAAGGATGACAAGACGAGTAGAGCCAAGGTTAAGCTATAGCATGCCAAGCCATTATAGATAGAACACCCTCAGCTCCGACTGCCATCACGATTGACTTTTAGTATACTGTGGGTAGTAATGGTGGTGTGGTGCTGGAGGTTATTTAAAGGATCCAAAAGCTGATCAATTTCAATTTGTGCTGATGGTAGGTACTAGTATGTTATGATTGATACGTGTACAATGTACATATACCATAGCTCCCCTTAAGGAAACTATGAGTTGATCTTTTCGAGAGTCCTTGGCTTACCATCAAGGTAAGGCACCGTTACAAATTAATTGTTTAAATAATAAAAATATAAGAAATAGCAAATGAGACAAACATAAAATGTGAACTTTTTTGCTAAATGTTACAATGGACTATATTAGTAGGTATCCAAAAACAAACATGTTTCTTAGCCCAGTCAATGAAGTGAAAAATATGCCTCCACCTCAAAATAAATTCAACAGTTTTGAAACTCGCCATACTTATTGAGAATGGTCTAGTGATGTTGTGTAAAAAAGTCCCCATGAATCCGAGGCGAGCTCTAGCGGCAGGAATGTGCAACATATTTATTTTTCGGTTTTTCGTGTTTATCTAAGAAATTATTTGTCTTATCAAAAAATTATCTGAGATAGAAGAATAGCTTATAAAATTCTCTTGAATACCACCAAAAATTTTCATATCCCTTATAGTTAAAAAGTTATTTGGCTCCAAAAATTCGTACTTTTTTCAAGTATGAAATGCGGTGCTAGCGCTTACATTTTAAGCGTTCTACTGTCAAAGCACCTAAAGATTTTGCCAAGCCCGTTCATGTATTTCAACATCTTCTATACATATATATCCTCCAAACCCCATTTCAGAAATCTCAAAAGCAAGTTACAGAAAGCAGCAAAGTCGATAATATTTTTTTTACACGGCTGTCTCCTTATTCATGCAGGATGGTATTCATGGATTCAATTATTTGTTGTTGTAGGTATTCAAAGAAAAAAATCTAGAAACATACGTCATTCTTGCCATGGTGAATGCTTGAATGTCGATCATATATCGTCCCCTGATTGCAAGAACTAGATAACTCAATTTTATAAATTTTGGTGATAGCAACGTTCATAGATGCCTTACTTCAAGAGAACGAAGGAAAGTTTAATTTTTATATTCCTCACTTCAGAAATATTCTATATTTGTCAAGAATAGAAAAATATTTGACGAAAAATCTTGAAAACTGTACTAAATAATACCGTTTTTGCCGAGATATTTTAAAAATTGAAAATTGAGTTACCTAGTTCTTGCAATCAGGGGACGATATTATAAATCCTTAAAACGTTAGCACCAGAGTCGTATTTCATACATAAGCATATAAAATGTAGCGCTTTTTATAGGAAATTTAAGAAAGTACTAACTCTTGGTGCCAAATAACTTTTTAACTATAAGAGATATGGAAATTTTGGTTATATTTTGAATATTTTAGAAGATTTCATAAGCTATCTTCCTTTCTCAGAAAATTTTTTGATAGGACAAATAATTCCTAAGATAAATACGAAAACAAACAAATTAAAATGTTGCGCGTTCCTGCCGCTAGAGCTCATCTTGTATTCATGGGGACTTTTTTACACAACATCACTAGACAATTCTTAATAAAATGTGCTAAGTTCAAAACTTTTGAATTTTTTTTTGAGGTGATGGCATTTTTTTCCTTCATTGACTGGACGTAACGAAGTAAATTATCTTATTAAATTCGCTCTTTTTGCATATTACCAATAATAATAACCTATTTACTCTAGATTCTGTAAAAAAATATACCATTCTGAAATCTACATTTGTTTCGCCAAATATTTAAAAAGTTTGCCACCAGGGTTTCCATACGATTTTTTTATACCAGAGATGCTTAAAATTTTAAATTTTTTTCTTTTTTCAATTTTTGTAATTAAAAATTAAAATTTTCTACCAATAATGTTTTGGTACCAATAGTGTAGAAAATTGCTGCAAAAGAAAATTGATGGAATTCATCCATTTGTATTCGTGGTACTCAAAAACGTAAAGTAAGTAAAAACTAAGTGCACTGAACGAAAAAATTCTCATATTTTGAGTATCCTTCGAGATAGCCCATTTTTATTTCCGGTTCCAGAGCAGTCATAAAGTGGGCAATACGCCGTTTGCGGATTATCCAATGTTTACCGGGCACCTTGTATAACTTAAAGTTTCTGTATAAGAAATGTTTATGTGTGTCCCCCCTCCAAATTCTACTCTGGATCTGCCCCTGGTATAGAAATGGAGCACTATTTTGTACAAGCATACGTCATTCTTGTCATGGTTAATGCTTGAGTGCCGATCATATTATAACCCTTAAACCGTTTGACCTAGTACCGCGTTTCATACATAAGAATATAAAATGTAGCGCTTTTGAGCCAATTTAAAAAAGAATCAGTTTTTGGATCCAGATAACTTTTTAACTATAACAGATATTAAAATTTTGGTCATAATCAATATTGTAGAGAATTTTATAAGCTATCTTTCTTTCTCAACAAATTTTTTGATAGGACAGATAATTTTTAAGACAAAAACGAAAAACAAAAAAGTAAAAATGTTGCAAGTTCCTCCCGCTAGAGCTCGCCTCGGATTCATGGGAACTTTTTTACACTTCATCACTAGATTATTCTGAATAATTGTGCTAAGTTACAAAACTGTTGAATTTTTTTTAAGGTGAAAACCTGTATTGACTGGGCTATCTACCAAATGCCACAGAAATATTTCTAATAAAAATAGTGTGATGTAGGTACAATAAAATAAAATAACTCAATATATCTACAAAAAATACTGCGTCGATTTTTTTTTTTGTTTGTTAAAGAGTGTTTTTTGGGGAGAACAAATCCACAAAGTTCGAACAGAAAGCTTCCATGAATTGTCCGCCATTTTGAAAAAGGCTTAAAGAAGCATGAATTCGATTTTCTCGGCACCTATCAAACTTACAGTTATACATATATTTTTTTTTTTATTTTTACGTTAAAACATCTTCTACAACTTTTATCCACGAAAAATGTTGATGCCGCCTTCCAAAAAAGAGAGTCGAAATATTGAAGTAAAATATGGTTTTTAACGTTTATCAGGTCTCATGTTAATCTGATCGAAAAAATTCTTGGATAGTTTTCTATAGAACACTTAATTTCCTATATTTTGGTATATATAGCATTCGCAAATTAAATTAACCAAATCGCAAATAGGTTTAACCTAAACGCAAATAAGTTTCACCCAAGCGCAAATAGATTTAAAACAAACGCAAATAGAATTAACCAATCGCAATTCAATTTAAACAAAACGCAAATATAGTTAAACTATACGCAAATAATAACTATTAACAAATCATTTTAACCTAAACGCAAGTTGAATTACCCAAAGCTTAATTTATTGTTCCAGCTGTACTTTTTGGGTCTAATGGATTTTGGTATTATCCAAATTATGTCAGAAAAATAACATGACAAAGTCGCTAATATCCATCGAAAAATGTCTTTTATCGGGGAAAAATATAACTTTGGAGAATGAACAAACATTTATGGGAGCGGGTCCATTTCTCAAGACGAATGTATTATACATCGTTGAAAAGGTTATTATGAGTAAATTATTTTACTATGGAGCCGTTAAGCTCTAATCGATGGGGCTTGAGAGCTATACAGTTATATGCTGGATATTAGCTATTGCAATATTTTCTCAGGTTTGTTAATAAAACTTATTTACTTTATTCAAAACTTCCATTTAATTATTTCACAAAATAAAACACTTTACTTTTCTTACTACAAACAAAAACAATTTATTATTCACCACTGAAATTGATTTACCAACTTTTCTTTTTACTTTTATTACAACCAAATTTATTCATTCACGATTAAAAACAAACTGTGTCGCTGCCGTTCAAACATGTGCCTTTTATACTTGTTTGATAAACTCTGGAAATAAGTAGAAGGTTCTGGTCTTTGCTTCCAGAGCTTTCCGTAGGGAAATTTCCCAATAATTCCCCTTCCGAAAGCTTTTATTTGACAGCTGGTATATCTGCTATAATCCGGCATCCGGCAGATGGCGCTTCTTTCGTTTGAAAGTTGCTATAGTTATAGCTAGTGAGGGTATGTTTGCACAGTGACCGTAAGCTTTATTGTGTCCGTTTGTTTGCTTTTCGGAGTCGTTTTAGATCGAATATGGAAAGTCATTACAATACACAAATATTGGTTTATTGACAACCGAAATAAAAATGTACCTAATTTGTTGTGGTGAAATCACAATTGATTTCATATGCATATCGTAAATTCATTTATAGCTCGGTAAAGTCCCAGGAAAGGGGGGAGGGTTATGATTTCTATGTCCCCCTTTATCCATCACTGGTTTCGGTTTCCGGAACGAACTTTTTATAAAAACTGGTATCAGTTGAATGTTTGTCGAGGTAAAGGTCGTTACTTTATACGTTACAGTGATTGTGTAATTCACAGAACTGCTATAGGCGAAGAATGTTTAAGACGCCGACTGACGGTCTTTCCCCGGTCAGCCAAACAGCTGACGGTAGTTTTCATTATTAAGGAAACATAAATAATAAATTTCACAAGGCAGTGTTGCCGCTGAGGAATTTGAAAAAGTCGCATAAAAAAGGGTCGCGAGGAAAAAAAAGTCGCACTAAGAAAATGTTTGATAAATAACAAAAACAATCAGAGTTCATATAAATCGCAAAGAAAGTAAACAATTTTGTATGCAGTTTTCTTTCTTCAACAATTGTCCATAACAAAAAATCAGTTCTTATATTCATTCAAATTGTATTTAACTTCACAAACTCATTTAAATCTGTAGTTTTCGCATAAATATTAAGTCCAAAAATTAATTTTCTTCTTCACATCCACGGTTCACTTTACATCGAATTAGAGTCTAAGACCGTTAACCAATTTTCTTCAAAACATATGCATAGTTTTTTTTAAGAACATACTCATAAATATTTTAATTTTGAAGAAAATCGGCTAACACGTTTTCGTTTACGCTCTTGCTTGATGTTAAATGGACGTGAGTTATCCCTATCATATTTGTACCAAACACCCACAGAAGGAAAACGTACGACTGGATCGCACGTACTTGCACTTATGTTCAAGCTGCTTGAAACTTAAGAGCTTTGGAAAATGGCAAAGTAATTACAGACAAAAATATAGAAAAAAAAGCATTTATATATTGAATACTCCCAAAAAAAATAATAATTTTTAACAATCCAAAATTTCTTTTTTTTTTGTTTAATTTTGACATGCAATATTATTAACATCTAAAAGGTTCTTTTAAACAAAATTTTGATTTAAATCGTTGGAGTCGTTAGTGAGAAAATCAAAGAAATTTGTGACATCCTTCCACATATTCAGTTGTGGGGGACAAAATTGTTTTTGAGATAAAAAATTGGGAGAATCGCTCCAAAAGGGGGTCTTATGGTAACCCTACGGTTAGAGCCGTTTTTGAGATACACAAGTTTTACCTTAACGGTTGTATGGCAAGTACCGTAATTTTGAACCAAAACTTCTAGGGAATCACCAAAAAATCCTAACTTCAAAATTTGAGGAAATCGATTCTGTGGTTTCAGGTGGAGGTAGAAATAGAGAGACAGAATTGTGCCATACACTTTTTTGGGGCTCTCTATCATCGCAATGACATATGTACACATTTGATTACAATTAGATACCTAAATTTTTTTGTCTGCATATTCGTGCCATATAGGCAAATATAAAAAATGCACGACTGGATCGCACGTCCTTTTTCTTATGTTCAAGTTGTGTGGGACTTAGAACTTTAAAAAATATTCAAGAAATTATAGAAAAAGTATAAAAAGCATTTAAATCGTTTTTTAAATGTATAAACAGTTTGATGAATAACTTAGAGCTAAAAACAAGTATGCCGTTTGATTACTTGAAAAAATATGAATATATGTAAAAAAAAAAATTAAAATCGTTGGAGCCGTTTTCTTAAAAATTAATTTTTTATATATAAAATTTTTGTAACATTTTTCAAAAAAAAATTTGGTATGCCAATTTTGAGTATATATTAATATACATTTAAAAGTGAAATTTCAAAACAATTCATCAACCCATTTTTGAAATATTGAATTTTCAAACCAAAATTTCGAATCTTTTTTTAAAAATCCAAAATTTATTTTTTCAAAAATTTTGGTATGCAGTATTATTTATATTCTAACAAAGCTCTTGTGCAAAAATTTTTATTGAAATCGGATGAGCGGTTAATGAGAAAACCAGAAATCAAAAAAACCGTTTTATGGAAGGTACCGTTAATAAATATTTTTGGTGATTATTTTTCTTACTAAAAGGTACATCATATCTAAAATAATGTACTGATTTTTTTTATCAAAATCGTTGAAGCCGTTTTGAGACAAATAAGCTTTTCCTTAACGGTTGTATGGCAAGTACCGTTATTTTTGATCTAAAAAAAAAATTTCAATTTCACCTCTGGAGAGTTACAAAAAAACCTTAAGTTCAAAATTTGAAGAAAATCGCTTCAGTGGCTTAGGCTATAGGTTGAGGTACGGACAGACAGACAGACAGACAGAATTTTGCCACCCACTTTTTTCGTGTTCTCTATCATCGTAATGTCATGTTTGATTGTTATCTCGAAATTTTTTTTGCACGAATCCAAAACTTGCCCTATAGTACCTTTATCGCAAGTAAAAATGTGGGGATTATTTCATTACTATGGACAGTTACTACGTTTATATGGAGAAAATAGAGAAATCGAATTGGATTTTCAAGGTATAGGTTGCAAGATTTGACTCAATTTCACTGACCATGTGCGATCCCGATGAACTAAGCTGATTTCAAATCATATCATATATGTTTTCTTCATATAAATGAAAAATAGAAAGTTTTTTTTCTAAGAAAAAAGCCAAGAAATTAACCTTATCCATACAAATTTCTAGAGATGGGGTCAGAAAAGTCGCAAGATTTATTAAAAAGGGTAAAAAGAGCTTGTTTTTTTAAAATGTCGTCTCATGGTCGCATGAGGCAATAAAAGGGGTCAAAATGCGACTAAAGTCGCACAGCGGCAACCATGTCACAAGGTGTAAAATGACTTTATTTTTTTTTTTTATTTTACCAGTTCATGCACCTGACTGACGTATAATCCTCCGCCTCTCATGCAGCTGACGATTGATTTTTGATTCAGTATTATTTAAACAACTATCCCACAAATTTTGGAGCGGTATGAACTGACTTTAAAACAAAATTTTTTTTACAACTTTAAGACCCCATCACTAATTTTTTTTGATTGTTCGATTGTAATCTTCCACATACAGTAGGAATCAATTGGGGTAAAATGACTACTAAAAATTAACGCTGCCTCCCGTACTATTATATTTCAATTTCAACTATTGTAAAATCAATTTCGAGACGAGTTTAATCATGTTCTGCAGTTATAGTTAAATTTATATTTAACTTATTGTATCCTATCTTAAAATATACAGATTTACTTTAAGCATAGTTTACAGTTCCGATGCGAAAAAAAAATCAAAATTTTCAAAACGATTTTCCACTTTTCTGCGCACCTAGTTGACTCATATTCAAGGCGAAAAACGTTTGCTTTGGCCTAAACCACCCATTGAGTCATTAATTTACCCTTAATTGACAAGCTATAGGCCTAAAAATGGAAAATAATTATTTTTGGATGCGAAAACCATTTGCATGCAAATAATGTCTTGAGGTGAATATATTTTTTTTTTCGGAAGTATAAACCGACCATCAAAAAAAAAAATATTTTATTCACCACACTTTTTTTCGCATGCAAATCAATTGCCGGTCCATTGTTTTGCTTGACATTCCATGACAGCATAGCTTTTTTTTTGCATGAAACTGTAAACCAATCATGCAAACAATCAATTTTACATTTCACCTCAATTATTTTTGACATGCGAGAATATTTGCATAGATTTTTTTTTGCGCACGGGAACTGTAAACTAGGCTTTAGGTACAAGGGAAGTTCGTATATGGTCTAGACGTGCTTTTATTTTTAAAACCATGCTACTGAATTTTATTGCGTATTAAGGCATTCCCTACAGCTAAGGAACAAAAATTAAATAAACTTATAGGCTAAGTATCGACAAATTAAACATTTTATTCTTTCGGTAGTGGTTTTGCTCAGACAAAATTGTTTACTTTTCTATACTAAACCTTTATAAAAAAATTGAAAAAAAGATATCCATATTAATAAATAATTTTAATATGGCAATGCCTTAATATTTACCTCACTTATTTCACCTCTATTCAAGTTAAGACTCAAACCTTTTGTATGAATATTTGAATATTTTCCACTAGGTGTCAGCACAGTTATCCCGAACACAAACCTTCTATGTTATTCGATGTTTTTGAAACAAGGCGCAAATATTTTATTTGTTAGATAGTTTCTCTACATAGGGCTAGATGTCTATCCATTTATTTTAACATAGAAATCAATTGATAAAAATAGAACAGAAAACTAATAGTTTGTTTTGTGAAAGATGTACATATATACCTACTGACAAAGGTACCAATTTGGGAATGCACAAAGCCATTTAACTCATAAATTATTTACTATAATTTATGCAATTAACCAAGCTATTTATAATTTGAAAGTATAATATCATTGAATAAATATAAATAGAAGTGACACCGCATTACTCAAAGCGATACTAGAAGGTGTTGGCCAATAGAAACAAATAAATAGAAATTATGAAACTTTTGCGTACGCAAACCAATTCTCAAAGGGATATTTATTTATTTAATATTTCCTTTATTACTGGTTTCGATGACGATTATGGGTCAATTTATTATTTTGTATTTAAATTTTGTTTACAATTTGTGTTATAAGGTATGGTGGTATTGGTTGTTTTTGTTTTTTGTTTGTTGCCATGACTATGATTTTTCAAGCTAAGCAGAAGATTTTATTTTTCTTATTGAAATATAGAACAAAATTATTTGAGGATAGTCTTATTATTATTTCATAATGTGTTTAGATACAAACAAAAATATATGTGGGAAGTTTAGAGACTTAATGATTTTGATTATTTATGCAGGGCGGAGGGTTCATTTTCATTTAGTTTCTTGTATAATTTCTGTGAAAAATAGTTTTTGCTCTCAGATTTTAATTTAGGGATGTAGCTTTGTACATATGTACCGTACATACATATTTACTGGCTCAATAGAGTAAGTCATATTTTAAACAAGACAAACACTTTGTTTTTGAAAACGTTTGGTCACCTTCCGGAAGCCAAAGTGCGTGGCTTCAACCATAAGAAGTGCAGCAGGTCTATTGCTAGGACATTACATATTACATCTTGCTCAGAAGCTCTGATTGATGTCTTCAATATCATAATCTCTCTCCTCTGTAGGAGCATCCACGCATATGAAGTTTTAGTTGGTGAATTCAGACCAGAAGCGATTTGTCATGGAGCATCGACAGATACACACCAAGGTAGACGTTGTTTTTGGTCGTGATAACAGTCGATACACTGTGTTCAAAAATCAGTCTTTGTTGCAAAAACCATAACACTTAAGGATATCCTATTTGAAAATTTTGTTAAAAAAAACACTCCTGTAACTTAACATAATTTTAGATGACTAGTGCATTGGGATCTGTCGCGCTGGAGGACTTGCAATCGAATATTAGCTTATTCCACCCGCCATTTTCGAGGGATTATATCAATTATATCCGGCTACAGTCAACATAAAATCGTAGGCGTTCTCCATTGATGCCAATGGCAGCCCACAATACGGACACTGTATAGGCCAGAAAATCACTAGAACCTCCTTCTTTGCGCAGAGGTGGTACTATAGACCATGAATAAACGAGGACTCTTCTTGATTCTAGTTTATGGTTCTATAGTTGATTTTGTATTGCCATAGAAAACTATAAAATTTTCATCCATAACGTGGGAAGCGCAGTAACACAGATAATAGAGTTACATACGCATCCCAGTTCAAATAAAAATTACCAATTCTCAATATTTTTCCTTTCAAGCTTTTTTTCTTCTTCCCCAAAAATTAAATCGACAGAGACGTTATAATAAGAGCTTTTTACTATAGTGAAATTTGCTTGGGTAAAATAGGTAATGAGCGGGTTTGTGCACGTTTTTCTAATATCTGTTGCTCCTACGAAAAAAAAGTGTCACTATATTTTTTGTGTAGAATTTTATGAACAATAATATTAATTCATTAATTTTTTGAAAAAAATGTACATTCGCTGAGATATTTACAAAAAACTGTTATATGTCCCTTTTACAGTACAAAATCAAAAGTGTTACACGCTATAACTTCAAGATTAATTAACGTATAGAGTTTGTTAATAGCTCATTTTTAAGATAATTTTACTGTCTTAATGTTATTGTGTTATTATTTTCTTGTAAAATGAAATTCTATCGAGTTGTTGAATAAAAACCAAATCACTTTCTTTTTCAAGATGGCAGCCTTCCCCTTACCGCGGGCAACTCACAAACTTGGTTTTATATTGAGGAGATATAGCCAAGCACAAATCGTTTAAACAATTTTGCCCATCGATTAATGAAATTTTAATCAATTCTTTGAGAAAATTAGCTCCACCATTCTTGCACGATTTTCTCTGAATCTATTGATTGTATGAAAAAGTACGTTAATCTTTTTCGTGTAAAATTACATAAGCTACAATTTGTACCTTCACATTTTTTCCAAAAAACTGCTAGTTTTCGTGAAATAAAGAAAAAACTGAATTTTACCCCGCCTTAAAAAATTAAGCCCCGGCCCAAATTTGCCGAACTTTTTAGGAAATGCTGAAGACGTCAAAACAAAGCTCTCCACCGAACTTCAGCTTTGTCGGAATTTTTTCGAAGTTTTTCCATTTTTGTGTCTAATTTTCCTGGGCTATTCCTTTTTCTCTCTAAGAAATCCTTATTTAAAATTTATTAATTCAGCGTATTTTCATATGAACTGGATTAAGACGAAAGCTAACAACTAATTAATGATTTTCTCAAAGATGAATGAAGGTATTTGGAAGATTCAAAAAGAATTTCGAAGCAAAATGTTCATACCTTAGTTAGAATGACCATAAACATTAATTCGAAAAAAAATTACCGCGAGTTTTTTTAAAACAAAAAAGCATTCCTTTTTTATTTTTAAATTTGAATATCTTAAAACGGTGACGTGCTAGAGCAATTTCTAAGCCAGATTCGAAATCAGCACATCAAAGACCACCAGAAAAATAAATCTTGGTTCAACCAGTAAAAACACATCAATTTTCAACTAGCGCTTGAGTTCAAATGGGTTGCCGCAGAAAAAAACCTAAAACAGAGATTTGTTGGAAATTGTTTATGCTTTCAATTGTTCTGTGATGTTATTCACGAATAATGGATAGTTTTTGAGCCATAAGTAAAATCCGCCCGACAAAATGCACTTTTTCTTAATTTTTTGCATTTTTGTCCACGTTGCGTCACGAAATTTTGTTCGAAAAACTCAGATTCGGATTCAGCACCCCCGAAAACAAAAGGAAGGAACAAATCAAAACTACCCTACAACTTGCATGCTAAAAATACAATTTGACTGGCCTAAATCGCAATGTAACAAAAACGATGGATTTTGAACGATAATAGTGAGCTAATCATGAGGCCTCAGTGGCGCGGTGTGTTGTTTATTGGCTTCTGAATCACTTGGTTCATGGCTCACTCCCACATTACGGCAAAGGGCTGTTCAATAAATATGAGCAAAACGAAATACTCGTGAAATAGCTATAACTCAATGCTAAACAGCTCATAGTGGTAACACACACAGGTTGTTGTTGTTCATTCAAAATTATTGGAAATTTAGCCAAATTTTTTAAAAATAGTGATGGGGCGTTTCGACAAAAGAATGCGTATGTGCTTTATTGTTTTCTGAATGACTTTTAATTACAATAATAATTATCCTGATATAAATTAGTGAACTAGTAACAATTCCGACATTTTATTGAAATTAATTCCTAATTTTAAGTTCGAAACGATTTTACTTGCTCAATAGTTGTTGTATTAATTTGGAGTTCTCCTATCTTTATATGGCCATAACATCTAAGAATCACATTATTTCAATTATTATTTAGTCAATCAAAAAAATTATGTCAGTCTCAAACAAAGTAAAAGTTTTCTAAAAATTATAAGTTGTTGCTAATCATAACCTTATAACTCTATAAGATAATCTGCATCAGGTTTGTCTAGTAATAGCGTAAACAACATCTTTGAATATGCCCCAATAAGTTCTTAAGTTCACGCCTGCACCGTCACTGATGTCATAAACAAAATTGTAATATAGGTAGTACAAGAATTTAGTCTGTTATATCTCTTTTTTTTTTTAATTCCTCGATTTTCAATTCATTCGATATAAAAACGCACGTACCAGACGCATCCACAGCCAAACTAGCTGTTAATATAAGCGCTCAAAGTAAATAACGGTAATGTTTTTATTTTTAGTTCTTATACTTACATCTTAACATCTACTTAATTATTTATTCAAAAGCCTTAATAGACCTTAAACTTGAATATGTATATTTAAAATAGCTTTTTATGGCCTTTAGTCCAAAAAGTGGCGTTTCGTCCGGCTTACCCACTTGGACTCATCAGTGACATAGTGCGGGCCTTTGTCATACGCAATTTGTATTAAGTTCAGTTTAACTTTTTGGCAAAAAACCATTGTAAACTATATCTAACAAGATTAGAGTTCCTAATCATTAAGCTGGAAGTTTTTTTGGCTGGGGCCGGGAATAGCTCCTATATAAGGTTTTTTACTTACAAAGTATATTGAGAACTTTATCCAAATGATCAGATCAATTGAACTCAAGTTGAATACCTCAGCAATGCTATGCAGATTTCGTATCAAGAAAATCAGTAAATTTATTATTTATATACTAAGCTTTGAAAAAAAGTTTAAATTGAAAAGGCAACGAAAATCATTCAAAACTACAAATTCTAAAGAAAATTTAAATTTCATATTAGAACACAACTAACATCCAAAGCAGACGCTACAATCGTCCTGACACCCATCGTTTCCATAGCAATTCATAATAAACAAAAATAACAAACAATGCTATTATTGAAAAATTCCCTTTCGAATACACCAACTTTTTATAATTAAGGAAATTAATTTTATGTTATACACCAACCTCATCATAATATTTAAAGCGAAAGCAGAGCTACTAGAAAATGATGCGGACATTTTGCCCGGTGTCACCTTCTATTTATATTTATTCAATGATAATATCTACATGGTTATCTTGTGTTTAAGTCGATATCCTTTGGTTTCCTTGAATAATTGTATAAATCCTATACATAATGTAAAGTAGGGTGGTCGTTATAAGGGTTTTTTTGAGTTTTCGTATTTGGATGGGCCTAAATCAGCTCCAAATGAAGACAAAAAATTCACAAATTTGTTCAGATTTTCATTTTCATCCCCTATAGTCGCTGTAGGGGTTAGTTAAATTTCTCTTTTTTTTTGCATAGTACCATACTAGGTGATTCTCGTAAAATCTGCCAAAAAACTCAGAGTATGTAGGTTTGAAGAAGACATAAACAAAGTTCTATAGGAGGGGGTAATATTTCCCCCCGCTTGGGCAGGAGGGGAAATTTAGAAGAAAATTACATAAAATAAAAAAAATAACTAAAAGACAACGGAAACACTTGTAGTATTGTTTTGTATTTTTTAGGAAAGCCAGAAGTTCACTCTTATGATCAATTTCCAAAAAGAGTTCTTTCAATGAATAGGTTCAGCAAAAAAATTTGTCAAGTCTGACATTTTGAAAAAAAAAAAATATTTTTCTTCAAAATGTTGAGCTTGAATCAAATTTATTACCAAAACAGTACATCAGTTAAAATTAATTTGGAAATAAGCCATAAGAAGGGACTTTTGGCTTTCCAAAAAGGAACAAAACAATACTGTAAGTGCTGCTGTTGTTTTTTAATTAATTGTTTTCTATTTTATGCAATTTTGTTTATAAAATTGCCCCTACTGTCCAAACAGGGGGAATTATTACACCCTGCTGTGGGATTTTTTTTCTTCTCTACTTTCCACCTATGTGCTCTAATCTACCCCTACAGCGACTATCCTCTATAGAAATTTGAAAAAAAAATTATTGAATTTTCTTTTAAAGTAGAATGGTTTTTAAGAAAACATACAGAAAAATTATTCATAGTCAACGACTATGAACAATAAATGCATATACAATCTTAATTTTTGTTTGATTGGGTATTGTAGCACCTATGTATAACTGATGAACTCACCACCATGTCTGGGTGAAACGCATTCTAGAGTAAAGGCCATAACTACCTTTTAAATTGAATTTTGTTTTCTTCATTTGGAACTGATTTAGGCCTATCAAAATTTTAAACCCGAAAAAAACACATAAATAACGACCAGCCATTCCATCTTAATGTACAAATCAAGATTTTTAATCGGATAATCTTACTAACGTTAATTTTAAAAGAAAATATATGTAGCGTGGGTATTTTTGTAGAAACATATTTTAATGGGCTTTTCGTCCCATTCTTTCTGACCTATATCATTGGAAAGGTCTCAATGAGTGCTATTTCTTGTTACAAGGGCATAAGTCTGTATCTCGTGAACGAACAGTATAGCTATAACACTTTCCCTTCACAAAATACAGACTTATGCTTATACAACAAAAAATTGCATTCAATGAGACCTTTTTAATGATATATACACATGCCACAAAGTGCTACAACGATGTGGTGCGACTCATACAAACGGCTATTTTCTTTTGTTTTTGATTATTTTTTAAGTTTTGAGGCATCAAATTTTGAAAAAGAAAGAAGACGTCTTTAGGGTTCAAGGTTCGAAGGTCAGCTCTTTTGTTTCGATTAACAAAACAAACATAATGTTTTGGATAGTGATGAAGCGTTTCAATTTCTATGAATGTATACTGCCTAAAAACATTTTCTTTTTACTAAGTGTGTTAATGGTGCCCTGGGGCTCCTGTTTTCACAGAATTCAACCATATAATTTTTGAAATATTGAGTTAAAGAAAAACAAATTTTTTTTACAAAAATTAGTCAAAAAGTAAGTTTAATGCATTGAAAATCAAAAAATTGTTCTACGTGAGGGGATAACAATTTTTAAAACATAAGATTTCACTGAGAGGTGGTATGGCAATAATCAAACTGGGAAGCTATAGTGACTTCACTATTGACTGTGCCAAGAACAAATTTTTTTTTCAAGTTTTATTAGTGCTTTTTGAAGAGCTGTATCTTTGTGACAAATGGTCGTATTGAGTTGAAACAGAAATCATTCTATAGCTTTATGTTTTTTGTTTCGAGATTTATTTTCAAATTTTTTTTGAAGTACCGTTATTGCGTAATTGCAAAAAATGAGACGAGATAAAAAAAATATTTTTTAAAATTTTTTTTTTGAAGGTCCTCATTTCTGTGGATAACTTTTTTTGAGTCTATCAAATGTAATTTACAAAAAGTCGAATAGAGAGAAATAAATAAGTTTGGCAATTTGAGAGGAGTATACAACAAACATGGTGAAAAATTCTTGTTAGAGGGAAATTCGACTTAGGGGGAGTTCGACTTAAAGGACGTTGACAGTAGTTATATGAAATTGATAGCCAATTAAATTATCTACAAGATTGATTATAAAAATTTTCCCCTAAACCTGATGGTTAAGGAGTTATTGTGTTGTAAAGAGGGAAGAAACTGAAAATCTTACAAAATACGAAATTTTAGCCTTTTTTGGCAGCTCCATAGCGCCGTTTTATATTGGTTTTACAAAAATACTTTTGGATTATATTTGTAGGAAATTTTACTGTCTACAAATGTTCCTCATACTTCTTTCCATAAAAATATACTGGAAGGAAGTTATGAGCAAAAAACTGAAAAAAAAGCGCCAATTTTTTGTAGTTTTTGCAGGATTTTGGTTGTGGAATTTTGGAATTTTCATCTTCCAACCATACTATATAACATATCAAAAATTTAGAACTACCTGACCTTTTGTAGGGTAAAACCTCTCTATTTACTGGACTATATGTATATATAGCCAGACCATACCGAAATGAAGGCAAAACTTGCTCAATGCCAAAAACCACATGTAAATGTCGGGAGAGTAACGATATCGCACCAGACAGAATCCCGCGGTAATGATATCCTGCCTTTTAGAAATCCCGCCGGCAGTATCATAGTACTATTTGGCAGGATTTTCAATACTTTAAATAAAAATACAATTGGAAGAATATTGTTGGTGAATTTCAAATTCAGTATTTATTGGAATCAAATATATTTTTCAGAGAGAAGAATTTTACGCGGGAGATTTTGTTTCACTCCGATTAAAATTGGTTTTATATTTTTTATGTTGGGGTGACGGAGGAGGTGGTCTAGACCTGGACAGAGGTGGGTCTTGATTCTGGACAAAGGTGGGATTAAAAAAAAAAAATTATATAAATACATGTATAAACTTTTTCGACTTTTTTTTGAAAAATTTATATAAAAGAACTTTTTTCCTATTTTTTTTTTTTTTTTAAGAAAATTTCAATTCAAAATTTTTAATTTTTCTTTGGTCAATTTTTCTTACTGTTGATCAAGAAAACTTGTCATTGGTGCCTGCCAGGTGACTTTAAATATTCGAAGCGGAGCAACAGAGTTGCGTGAGCAGAACAGAACCCCCAAAAAGGGGGGTTAAGATCCTGATAACCCACGAAGTGGCCCACACAAGGTACTATTGCTCAAGAAAACTTGACATTGGCACCTGCCAGACGACTTTAAATACCCGAAGTGGTGCAACGAATTATATGAAATATCTTTAAACGCGATTTGCGGCTAAACTGAGCGTCCTAGCGACTTAAAAATGCATTTTCGTGATCTAGGAAGTCCCGGTTCTAAAAAATAAAAAAAATGGTAGTAAATAAATATACCTAAAGTTGAATATATGGCGCAAAAGTATTTTTTTTTAATTTGTAAGAAAATTACAAAAAAAAGATGTTTTTTTATGAAATTAACTTTTTTTTAAGCTGTTTTTTTTCAATACATTTTTCGAAAGTAAAAATGTATCCCTTGTCCCAGTTCCAGAATCTAGACCCACCTTTAGAACCTTTGTCCCAGTCCCAGATCCACGTCCGTCACAGACCCAACCCCATCATACCTACCATCATCGTCGACGGAGGCCACAAATACGTTGTCGGAGGTGACATCGTCGCCCGTCCATATCCAGACCAAAGCCGTTAGTCCAGATCCAGATCCAAACCATAGTTGCACGTCCAGATCCAGACCATAATCGTCCGTCCAGATCCAGATAAACCACCGTGCCTCGACCCAAAATTGAAAAATCAATTTTTATCTCTTTAACTACCTCGAGGACCAATTTGTAATAAGAACTGAAATTTAATTCGGAATCACACCTCGTTAAAGACTTTTTGGTGACGAGACGACTTATGGGTAGTGCCTCGTTTTCGTTGATTCTCATTCCTTCAAGGGACCAAAACAGAGTTTTAAATTCAAAAAAGTGTGAAGCCCTTTGTGTACTGAAAAATAAGTGAAATAGTAGGAAACTTCATTCCTGTTGATTCTCATTCAATCAAGGCACTAATTTCTATGGCAACAAAAATTTATGCGCCGTCGCAATTTAGTAGAAATGGCCGGATATCGTTACGCCGAATATGGTGATGCGGGATATCGTAGCCAATCCACTTGCACCAAAATGCTCTAAAAATACTGTATTTTGGTAACAGTACCAGGGAACTGAAGTACAAGTACCAGTACCAAGTACTTGTACGAAGTACTTGTACTTCAGAGTACTGAAGTTCTAAAATACTTAAGTACTTTACGGGTCTGATTTTTTTTACCTCTATCGGGATTTTGAGACCAATAGAGAAAAATTGATATTTCGATTTTTTTGGATTATTTTGGTGTAGACTTTATGGTTTGTTCAAGAGGTACAAATTTTTTTTGGATGCCTAGTACCATTAATTTTAATTCTATCAAAAGAAAACAAAAGTAAAAAGCGTCAGGAGAATACCCTTAAATCAAGCCACAAATGCTATAGCTCAACAGACAAACATATTTGCGAGTTCGATTTTGTTATGGGCTTTCCAAATCTTCGTAATGATAAGGTTGATAAAAATCATCTGTAGTGATGAGGCTAATTTTTTGGGTGAATTTATATGTGAAAACAAAAAAAATGGTCAGACTTAGGAGGACACCAATCCAACTGAGTTTGAAATGGATTTAAGTCTGGCAAAATCATCGATTTGTTGTTTCGTCAAAACAAAATTGGCATTGCCTAATAACCGTCAAAGGTGAGTGCTACATCTATTTACATATCAAAGATAAACTACTTCTTGGTGCTTTAACTGAATGATATATGTAGATTTGAACAATATGTGTGATTTCAACAGTAAGATGCTACGGTGGACGGAGCGCATGCGATGGATAATCTGCATAAGTGATTTGGGGGAATGGTTATCATTTCTGGCGCCGACCAACGTTAACTAAGCCACTAAGATCCTGAGATTAAACCACCTTAAGTCAACCCACAATAATAAATTGGTGACTTCTATACATAAGTTAATTAATAATGTTATTTTTTTATGAACGCCATAAAATGTCACAAAAAAGATAACAGTGGATATCCTACACATAAATAGTTTTCTTTGCAATTAAAAATCTAGCGCCATTAGTGAAATGTGGCAATTAAAAATCATGCTTAGTGATACAATCTAGATTTAAATTTAAATAATTATTCGCAATCAATTGCACTCAAAAGCCAATGACATTCCTGTTATAAAAAAAAAAAACTCATCACCACGAGTAAAAAGTTCTTCACCGACAAAACTTGATTACCACAGAATACATTATTTTCTATGAGTACCGAGCAATCTGCCGCAGTTTAAACGTCTTAACATTTTTATTTATAAAAATTAATAGCCTCATCAACTTATCCAACACTTTAAGCAAAAAAAAGAAATAGTCTCATAAAAACAAAACATTATATTCATCTACATTAAAACCTGAGAGTAATTTGTGTCAGACTTTGAAACGAGAAAAAACCGTTGTGTCCATCTCCTACATCTTCTCCACACACATCACACAACCTCTCTACTATAAGTCTAGCGTTGTTTTGAATTTTCCAGTCTGACAACTTTCCAGCCACCCATCACTGCCAAAGTAAGTTTACTTGGTCAAGAGTATAGGAAGAAATGGACGACTGCAACTCCAAGATGCATTTTCTGAGTTTTTGTTTTGATCGACTCTTTCTTCAGCTGAGCACACCTGATAACAAACAAAAATTTCGTGCAGGCACCGTTACAATTACAACCATCATCATCAAACATCCCAATCCAAAAGATACAAAAACCAGAAGAAGCAGTCTTCTATGAGATGCGGTTAGGTTAGACATAAATTCCGCGAGTACCTATGTTGTATCTCTCTAGTAGCTTCAACTAACTCTAGTCCAAATCTACTAGCAGACGATACCAAAGCGTCTTCATTTCTTCAGTTGGATTTTATATTCGCTTGATGAAAGAAGTGCTCCAACTTCGGTCGTGGATAAAGTATCTTCTTCGAATAAGAGATACAAGAAAAAAGTGAAGAAAAGTGAAGAAAAAAAAATTGATATTAAGAAGAATCTAACAGTTTTGTTGTTTACACCCAGATTCCCCATTTACAATAATTGATTCAATGAGTGATTAAGAAAATATAAAAAAAAAAAAAAAAGAAAACGTATTCAGTGAATGTTCGTTTCTGTTTATCTGCGATAGCAATATGCTTCAGCAAAGGATATCGCCCACTGCTGCCACTGCCGCATTATTATGGATTACCTTCGCATTGCGGATGGATAGCTGTTGTCACGGCAAGTATTTGGGTGGTTTAACTGCTATTACAACTCCAATTTTTAAAAGACGACAGGGAGTAATACGCGCAATAAGGAAGTGTGCTGCAATTGCAGTGGCGTTACACCTGCTCTTGGCCAATTAACGTGATTACAAACTTGGAAAAACTATTAAAATTGTTGGCCCGCTTCACTTCCAGGAGAAACTTTATATTTATATCTTTAAGATACATTGTCAAATGATACAACTTTTTGTGACACAGAGATTTCAATTAAGACTTAAGTTTTGATTTGAAAAAAAAAATTTCAGAGTCTTTGGCAAGAAATGATAAATTTTCCTAAAAGATTTTGAAATTTTCAAAATTGAATTTCATGACAAAAGATACTTTTTGTATAGGCTCATCACTTAAGAGTTACATAAAGTGATTAAAGGAATTAATTAATCGATTTTAAAATAACCACCGTTAGATGTTTGATAAATCTTTTAAAAATCAAACAATAGAAAACCAATGTTTTGAATGAAAGTGTGTGTTGTGTGTAGTGTGATGTAAGGGCAATGACATCGCTTATTTAAATTTGAATAAAACGCTACAGTTTATAGACTTGCGTATCAGAAGACGGCGACGAAGAAGAAATCTTAAATAAATATCTTTGAATTAATTTAAATTATAATATACCTCTCTGCCGATTATAATATTCAGTTGAATTTCCGAAGAGCCAATTATTATTATGAATCCATATTAGATGAAATATCTTTATTGATTTGTGTATACAGTTTGTCCAGTTTGTTATTGCTAATGTTTTCTTTGTTTAATAGCACAGACCACTGGAATTACTTTGACAAAACTAATAATTAAAAATTATTAAATTATGTGTAGCAATTAGTTTGTTTAGTGGAACGTAGTAGATCGACCTGAAATATTTATTTTACTTTATGCGATGCCCATGGCATAGTAAATTTTCTTTCTTCCGCAAATTCATCTCATGGTAGAATGGTGGGTATTGAAAATAGACTTGATATTCTCTTCCATAGTATCCTTTAAATGTTTACAGGGTCGTTGTTGTTTTTGGTTAATTGTTATATGGATGGGGCGATGAGAGCAAAAATGGTCCAACTAACTTTATTTTTGGAAAATTTCTCAACTTTAATCGATGTTAAGTGGGAACGGGTGGACATTTTGGTTTTAAAATTCTGTTTGTTTATTTTTTAACTCTGCTTTTCAAAATACTGTATTTTTTTTTAGTTCTGCCGGACGTAATTCTGGTTTTAAAAATTCTGCGAAATTTTTTTAAGAAAAAGAAAATTTTGCTAGTTTTGTGCTGTTTTTTCTGTGATACATATTACATATAAATTAGCTTTTCTTAACCCCCTTTCGGAAACTAACACGAACACAGGAATAGTTGAGAGTTGTAAGTCACTATATAGGCCCTGGTTCTCCACCAGTTGTTCCGCAACCAAATGTATTCATTTAAAAGAATAATTAATGGTTTTATGGAAGGAACCGTTATTTTTGGAGTACACAAACTCAATGCCAATCACCTTTAAGTCCTAAGTTTTAATAAAGGTGGTTCAGCGTTTTAAAAGCAGATTTATGAACAGAAAGACAAATAAACACATTTGCGAGTGAACCCAAAGATTTTTTGAAAAACACGGTTCCTAATTAGGTAAAAATAGTAAGTGCAATTATTGGAATTCATATAAAACACGGGTTTTTACCCACGTAATGTAAATTTTAAAGATAATTTTCTTTTAAGCAGTTTGGCCATTCAGATTTTGTTTCTCAAACCCAGTCCTTGTAAGCTTATGCTTTTTTTTGGAAGTGTCATTAAATATTTTTGCAAAGGAAATCCTGACGCTTACTAGCGAATGCAGTTGACATAAAACAAGCCCATTCGAGCTATTTATATGTTTTTGTTCTAATTTATTCTTATATGCTTAGGTTAATGTTCTATAACTAGCTGCCCGAAAAAGTTGGAAGCAATAAGATAAACACAACAAAGATTTTGTAAAACAGTATTGTGAAAAATAGAACTTTGAAAAGCAGAAAAAACTGAGTTTTGAAAGCAAAATTTGAAAAACAGATTTTTTGCACACGCAGAATTTTTACCCAAACCTTTCTAAAACAATATTTAACTTGAGTTAAATATTGAAAAGGTGTTATAGTTGTCTCTTAATGAAAATAGGTAAACGTAAAAATACGAGAAAAAAGTATCGATTTCGCCAAAAAAAAAAATGGGTTACACCACTTTTGCACTTTACATATGTTATAATGTAATGCGGATTAGATTTAATATCTCGAAGTTAGGTACAATGTTATTCGCACCTAAATATAAAATAAATTAAATAGTTAGTTAAATAGTAGAACCTCGTAGCTTGATGGTTAGTGCGTAGGACTGTCATGCCGAAGGTGTGGGTTTGATTCCCAGCCGTGCCACCTAAAACCAGAAATGTTTTATCCGAGGTACTGCCTCTTGCGAGGAACTGACAAATCTTCCAAGAGTATATACTTGTCATGAAAAAGTGCTTCTCATTTAGCCGTTCGGACTTGGCAAAAAACTGTAGGTCCCTTCCATTCCTGGTTTACGTCTTTCAGAAATGTCGGTTAAATATTTGTTAAATTTGTTTGGTATAATCTTGGAATCATCGATACAAATACCATCAATTTCCAAATTTTCAATGATTACAGATTGTTTACTCTTACCAAGAATACTATCAACGACTTTCCATTTCCTTCTTATGTTTCCCCTATAGTGGGGCTGTTAGTGAAACCAACCTTTCATTTTGACCTTTAGTACACAGATAGTCCATATCCTAACTTTACTTTTAAGAAGTGTTGCCAAGGTGGCAACACTGTCAGAATGACAAGAGAAGTGTTGCCACAATCCCGAAATTGCTTATAAATCGAATAAGTCTGACGATGACCCGAGAACTCCCGTTGGATTAGCACCCTTGAAACCATAGGACCACATTATTATTTTTCTCCCACCCCTCCCCTCGCACGAAGGGGGTGGAAAAAAGTCGTTTTAGAAACAAAAATTGAAAAGCCATGAAAAGTCAGAAAATATTTGTATTAATAAAATTTAAAGATGGTGTCGACGCAAAATTTCACAATCTACTACATTACATCCAGAGTTTATTAAAAACCTACTTTGGTTTTTTTAAAAAGCCACTTTCAAAGTGCTGGGGAGGGGGGAAATGAAAGATTAACAAACTTAAATATTTATCTTGGAATAATATAAGAATATGACACATGTTTTAAGAGCATTTTTTAGTGCTCAATCTTACTTAATCAGAATGAACTCGATACAACCATCTAAAAAAAAGTTATAGTCCTTTTCATAAATGATGAATTAATTTTTAGTGAAACAAGTAAAATATTACCAAATTCCATCAGCATTGACACCAAACTTGGTCCACATATTTCATTTTTCATAAGCAACAAGAATCAAAAGAGTCTACAAAAATATTTGTAGCGAAAAGGTGTTTCTTTCAATGAATTAGAAAAATTTTGAACTACTACCATAAATCCCCTCCCAAAACTGGTACGTTGATGAAAGTTGGTGAAAATGTTGGATTATTCATCGGAACCAAGAATCAAAAAAGACCATTCAAATATCCATGGTCTGAGGGTCTTTTTTGAGAGGTAATGTGGTACCTATTCTAGTCAAAAAATACAATCATTTACAGGCATTAACTCCTTAAAAGTAAGATAACTTTTTTATATGAGCTTGTATTTACTTTATTTTAATATTATTGGATTCAGCATTAAAAAATACTTTAAAATCATGGACCATATTACATTTATGCATCTTGGTTTCAAAAATATAAAAATGTTCGGCCAAAAACTCTGCTTCTCATTCCCCTTTGAAAAACACCCTCAGATAGTTCATATTTGTTGGTGTCTTTTTTTTTGGTCTTGATAAAAATCCAAATGTTTTAACCAATTTTCACTAATGTTCCAGTTTCGGAAGGGGATTCATGGTAGTAGTTCAAAATGTTTTCATTTCAATGAAAAAAACACCCTTTCACTATAAATATTTTTGTATTTTCAAATTTTGTTTCCAAAACGACTTCTTCCCACCCCCTTCGTGCAAGGGGAGGGTAGGGAGAAAAAAAATAATGTGGTCCTATGGTCAAGGGGCTTTCTCGGGTCATCGTCCGACCCTTGGTTTTTGATCTATAAGCAACATTTCGGGATTGTGGCAACCCTTCTCTTATCCTTCTGACAGTGTTGTCACCTTGGCAACACTTCTTAAAAGTAAAGTTAGGATATGAACACTATTAGTGTACTAAAACTCAACCCGTCTGGTCGAAATGAAAGGAATATCCTCATATCGTGCACTAACGCCCCTACTACTAGCTTGTTCAAACGAATCCGAATGAAATTTATTTCGAGCCTATTCGACCTTCTTATGAACGGTTTTTCACAAGCCAGCACTTTATTTCTTAAGTTTTATGCTATGAGGATGTTTTCTAGATTTAACTGAATATCTAGTTTTATTTACAAAGAAGATTATGACTCATACACGGCTTGAAGAACTTTTTACTTCTTGAATTACCTGATACATACCAAATTAATATAATTTTGTATATGTTTTTGTAAAATCTCGAGGAATTAGAATTAGATATTTTTAATAAATCAGTGTTAGCATCAGCACCCACTTTATTTATCTAGTGGCCTATAGACCAAGCCTTTAAAAATAGTTTGTTAACAATTTACAGCCAAATAACGACTTTTTCAAACAATTGTACACTTAGGCGAATACGTACTTTTTATTCAAGTTTTGTTTATGCAACTTAGGTTTCTAATTTCACATGCATGTCTAGCATTTTTACTAACCCAGTTAGTATTTAGTATTAAGTATTTAGTGAACATAATGATCAGAAACATCAGTCACTCAAATCCGTGGTTACAAAAGGGGGAGAATATAATATGCAATGATGCTATAATAATTTATTATTTCGAGAAAGTCTTATGTTACATTTGTATTTCATTTACATAAAAATTAAACATTTATTAGCTTATAAGTGTGTTGTTGAATTAAAAATGGAATTTTGGCGTGATATGCACGGAGTATTTTCAAGGCAATTTTTGTTAAGAATTGTTCCTTCTAACTTATTTTAACCTCATAATTTCTCTTTATCTTTGCATCTTCTATTATTGCTTCTCCCATGCAGTTATTTTTATTAAGTTCTCGAAAACAATTTTAATGGCTTTGATTAATTTTTCCATTTTTATTAAACTAAAATTACTTCCAATAAAATTGGTAAAACTGATGCATTTTAGGTTTTTGGCAAAAATTCAAAAGTCACAAATACTGGTTTGAAGTTATTTAAAAAGAATCTCATTTTATTCGCTTGATTCCATTTATTTCCTTAATGGATCAACCAATCTTTGCAGTTTATAGCCTTGAATAAAAAAAAATCAGGTTCATGTGATCCAGTTGCGGGTTTATATTTAATTTGAAATCTTAAATTATGACCAAAAGATAACTTTCCATTAGAAGAAACAAAATAACTTTGAAATAAGTAAATTACGATGACATATCGGACAACTGATACAGTTTTAAAATAAATGTCAAATTGATGTTATACAATTTATAAATTTAAAAAGCTGGTCCTTGTATTGCAATATATTTCAATGATTATAATTAATTCGTAAACGAATTATCTTTTATCAAATTATACGTCACCAACTACCATAACTGAGCGTAGAATATGCAACAAGTTAGTCATTAATGTATTCTTTTCAATTCATTCTTCTTCAATTAAAATAAACTCAAACTAGTTTCAATTGAAGAAATTATTTCACGAAGAGAAAAACTCGATGCTAAATAAAAGTTATTTATGTGAAAAAAACCAGAATTTTGGAATCTGCAACCAACTGCTGCCGGTCGGTCGTGCCATTCCTTACTTGGGACATGGGACATCTTTTCGTTTTCATTTGACTTTTCTTATTTTGTTTGTCTAATGCAAGTTCATATAAAATAAGATAGCATGATGTTGTTTATTTCAATGGTTACTTTCTTTTAAGTTCAATATTTGTGTATAGTTCATACTTTATATGAAATGCAAATCAAATCAATTTGATTGCAAATGAAATGGCAATTAAATTAAGATGAAGTTGAGTGTATGAATTTTTAGTTTTTTTTTTAATCAATTTAAAAGCTAAAATTCTGGTCGAGCCTGAATATTATTAAAAAAAAAGTGAATCTATGAGGTGAGAAATTTTTTAGTTTAGTAATAAATTTAATCTAAATTTTTTATTCTCCTTTTAACCTAAAATTTATTTAAATGTAGAAAAAAAAACAAATTTAAAAATAACCGACTTATAGTTTAAATTTATATTAACTTCAAATGCATGCATATCAGCCTAGAAACTGTATCAATAGGTCAAAAATTAAAATGTTAAAATGTGTTCATTTTATTTAATACATGAATTAAAATTCATTTTATGTTTTTCTTCTCTATCGAGAAGATTAAAAAAAACTCAACTGTGACGGGCTTCATTTTGACTTAAAAACTACATAAATTTACATCTAACCGTTTTCTTACGTTCGGACCAAAACTTTGGATGAATTAATTGAAAACATCTTGTGATGGAACTATACATACATGGATAATTAGAAACAGTTTTTTGTTTTGATCCTTAAATTGTTTACTTTTAAAAATATCAGTTGTAATAGTCTTCACACACACGATATAAAAGTATCACGATGGGTGTTGCATTATTTTTCAATCTGTTCTGATAGGGTTTTTACAAGAAGCACCAAGCACATTCATATGCATTTAGAATATTGGGGACAATATACATATATGTATATAAACTTTTAAGATGACATGTCGCTAAGGGCCTACCTACAAGCTTTTTTTCAATACCTTTTTATTGTAACAAAAACTTAAAAAAAATATCCAAAGGACTCAGACATTTTGTGAGATTTCAACACTTACCATTAAATTGTTCAACAAAGCCAAGAAGACATCTGAATAAGTCCATACACAATTCCTGCGGAGTATTGATTGGAAATTTTATACTTCAGAGCGCTCACCTGAGCAGACGAATCCAAATTTTTTGTCCTTTGTATTTGACAGCAAAACTGGGTAAATTCTCTGAGCCATCAGATATATAAACTTGACAGATGTTTCAGAAACAAATTTTTAAATATCTTACCTCTTAAAAACGGTTTCGTCATATTTTGACTAATTGCACTTTTGCCAAGGCATTTGTTAATTAAATTCATTGAATTAAAAAAATTTCGAATACATTGTATACGTATGTACATTACGTTCTGTTTTCTGATTGAAGGAAGTGATAAATGGCAAAAACTCCAAAGCTACATTTTTCATTTAATAAACGAAATAACTCAGTTTGAATGAAAGTTTATATAACAAAGTTTGAAGTGCCCTATGGACCTATCGTTAAGGGAATAGTCTAAATCAGTGATGCCCAAAGTGGTCCAGGTAGACCCCCAGGGGGTTCACCAGTTGTAAGTCACGGTCTACGAAAATGTATGCGGTTTCGATAGTAAAGCACAAAAATGTAGGATTGGCCTTATCTGTCAATGAAGGCAGATATAAGGCGTGTTCAGAAAAATTAGATCTCAAAGCCCTTAGCCATCTGAGTCTCGTGAACAGGATTCCTCAAAGATTTAGCTGTCAAATAACTGAGGAAAGAAAATATTGGATTCGCTTGCTCTGTTTTTGATACTGAGCCCTCTGAGATCTCATTCCTCTGAACAGGCATATTACCTACATTAATCAAAAAAATTAAGGGAACAAAAAAATTCCTAATTTTTCAGTGATTTTTGACAGGTTGTATTTCAGTGAATAAAGGTCGTATTAGTCCGGGAGCTGACCGTAAGATTACCTATCTCATCGCGGCCACGCATAAATTATGGATGCCAACCGATAGCTTTAACTACACATTTACAAAACTGCTGGTCGGACAAGCTTTATCTGGTCGCAATGGTCAGAAAATGCACTTTTCAGGTTGCATTTTGCGCTAAATTTACCTAGAATACAAGCAACTTATATAAGTGGGGTATCAAATGAAAGCTAAGACTATCCTTTACACGATACCATTGGTCAGACAGACTTTTTTTGGCTGTTGCGATGAGTCCGACCAGTTTTTCAAAAATGTTCCTTTTTACTTGCGATTATATGTAGGTACTATAAGGCAAGTTTGTGATTCGTGCAAAAAAAAAAAATTTTGAGATAACAATCAAACATGATATTACGATGATAGAGAACACCAAAAAAGTGGGTGGCACAATTCTGTCTGTCTGTCTGTCTGTCTGTTCGTCTACAGCCTAAACGGCTCGATCGATTTTCTTCAAACTTGGTACCTACATAGTGGTTTTTGGTGATTCTGCCGACACGTTTTTTTTCATTTTTTTTTAGAACCAAAAATAACGGTACCTGCCCAGGGCCGGACAAGCTATACGTGCAAGTGGTGCAAATGCACAGGGCGCTGAACCCAAGGGGCGCCTTGAGCAGGCATTAACAAAGCCACTTCTCGTAACCACTACCTATACTTACCTACTTTTTTAATTTGTATTTCTCACACCAATAGTGATATCCAGTATATAACTATATATATCTATCTACTATTCCAAAAATAAGTCGATATCTATCTTCTTATTCTCACCCACAGCAACAAAAAACTACATCACAAAATCTTTGAAAAGTGCACGATTTTGTTCGCCTTTACAAACAGATACCTACATATTTGTTATTTTTCTCTTTTTCAAACTGTCGATATTATTCTCAGCTCACTCACCATCGTGTGTGTGAGTGAAGGCATTATTTTATTTTCATAACCCAAACCCACCCCTATGCTGTGCAACAAAAAACAAAATTCTTCAACTGCAAATACAGACCGAGACCATTAACACTACAGCTAGCATGGTGACAACATGCGCACGATAACAGTTTTTCTACATGAAATCGAAGCCAGAAATGTTAATCTAACAGAAATTCTTAGATAAAAATTCATACTCGTTGACATAACAGCGCGCAAATTAAAAATTTGCGTCTATGAATTAAACTCTTCTGGTAAAGTGTTTTTTATGTTTTAGTTTGGCATTGGCATCTATCGATGAGTGAAATATGAAATTGTAGCACTGTCTTATTGTGTGTTGAGACAAAGGATTGAAATATGAAAATAATGAATGATGATGATGCGATGATTTATGATTATGATGATGTTTGTCGTTAATGAGGGAATCTTGTTTATTCAATTTCTCTTTTTCTCTATTTTTTTGTTGCCAGGCATTATTTTCATTAAGAAAAAAGGATTTTTTGACTTATCTAATTTCATTATTTGTGTGCCAGTGTTCTTATTGTGGTCAAACTAAAAAAGTCAAAACAAAAGAAAGGAAAAAGAATCTATATTGAGAGTATGTAGATCTGCTAGGCGCAGAGTCAGAGCCCAGTAGTAATTAGTTTATATAACGTCTAGCGTGTTTACATTTTTGCTAAAGGCTGAATATAATTCTGAAGTATAAAATCTTTTTGTATATTTTAATGAATATTAAAGTGGTTCTTACATAGTTCGAACAAATTCAGTTTTTATTATGTATTTACAAAAGTGTTGTGTCCATCTACAACCTAGGTACCAACATAGTTAAAAGAGTAGGTAGGGACAAAATAAAAAAAGCATTGCAAAGTCTACCCCTTGGGTAAAACAAGGTTATGATTTATTCCACCATTGACCGCAATTGATGGGCGGTAATGATGAAGTATGCGCAGGGCGCTAATTTCACTCGGGCCGGCCCTGTACCTGCCATACATTTTTTTCTCAAAAACGGTTCGACAACTTTTCTTTAAAAAAAATTCAATTAATTTATTTTTGTAAAGGCTTTCCTTGAGTGGAAAACCATTTTTCAAAAATGGTTCTTAATGGTACTTCCCAAAGAACCATTTTTTAAATTTTTGATTTTCTTCAAAATGGTATGACCGATTTCAATTTTTTTTTTATACAGGAGCTTCCAAAAAATGTTAATAGTTTTGTGTACCAACATTTTTGAAAAAATATTTTTTGGATTTTTAAAAAATATTTCAAATTTTTTTTTGGAAAATCAAATATTTCGAAAACGACATCATAGATTTTTTTGAAACTCGATATTTAAGACTTTTTTAGTACTCTCTAAAATATTTTTAGAAAAAATTTTACATTTATGAAAAAATAACGGTACCTTCCATACAAAAGTGAAAAAACCGCAAAGGAAAATATTTTTTTGCTTGAAAACGACTCCTACGATTTTGATCAAACTTTTTTCATATACTAAAATTAGTACGATCTACCATTAAAAATTATAAAATTTTACACATAGCAACTATTAGTAGTACCTGTCATAGAACGTATTTTTTTATTTTGAGTTTTCTCGTTATCAGCTTAACGGATTTAAATGAATTTTTTTATATACAAATTTCAGATAAGATTAAAAAATAATATTGCATATCAAAATTTTCACATAAATATATACTTTAGATTTGCATACCAAAATTTGTTCTTAAAAATGTTTTGAGAATTTTATATATAAAAAATTATTTTTTCAAAAAACCGCTCCATCGATTTAAATTTTTTTTTCCCAGACAATCATATTCAATAAAGAATTAAGATGGAATTTTTTTTCACCTCAAACTGTCAAAAGAGTTGATTTAGCCAATTTAAATGTCGTATTTCATGCTTCTCTACATTTTTCTCTCATAATTTCAATCTATATATATAAAAATGAATGTTTGTCTGTGTATGACCTATAGACGCAAGAACTACACGTCAGATGGAGCTGAAATTTATGCGTTATATTCAAAATATTACTGGCATGGTTTAAAGAG
The DNA here is from genome assembly GCA_963921185.1 of Dasysyrphus tricinctus. Lineage (NCBI taxonomy): Eukaryota > Metazoa > Arthropoda > Insecta > Diptera > Syrphidae > Dasysyrphus > Dasysyrphus tricinctus. The sequence continues at coordinate 20,376,516 of OY992530.1, read as the reverse complement.
TTATTTGAGACACTTTCAATGAGTGGTACTGCACTTATATCGTGGAAAACAAAAATTAATGTTTTTATATGAAAAAATTGAGATTCATTTAAAAACAAGCTCTGTATTTTATGTCAGAAGTATGTATAAATATAAACAGAGATTATTTTTTTTTAATTTGAATGTATTGTTGATTTCCAAATATGTACTTAAAAAAAAAATGCGTTCGCAAATGAGTGATACAGCTGCATTTGAAAAGACATATGAAAATTGTTCTGTATACCTAAGGACACATGTAAGTATCAGTGCAGGGGAAATTATCATTTCTAATTCATATGAACAGTTTTTATTATATTTTTATTATCTGTGAATCTAGAAAATGAGCAGCGTGTGTCTCTTATCACAGAAAATTAAGAGAAGGCATTGGAACAAACAAGATTCAAGAACAAAAAATAACAAGAGCGCTATCAGAGATTTTTTTGGATTCCTCAATGTTGTTTCTCAGCCAAGGCATGAAGCATGAAAATTCAAAAATGTCAAAACGCAAGAATTTGATAAATTTGATGCAAATTTCCGTTGTGATGTACGCAGCTTGACAGACCGTAAGTGGAATCGCCTAAGGTGATTTGTGATAGTCGACATTCACAACACAATAACACGTCTGTCAACTATCACAAATCATCTAACCATGATTCCACTCTATAGTTGTCAGTAATTTGCAAATTCAAAAGCGATAATTAAAAAATACAAAAAAAGGAATGTTGACAAAAATGAAAATAAATTGAATACCTACACTTTTATTTTCGATTTTATTTATAAAGTTTTGTGCTTCAATAATCAAATGTTTTAAACAAAGTTATAATTTTGTTTCCAAGAGCTTCAGTTCTAGAATTGTTTTTTTTTTTTACGATTGAACAGAAAATGTCCCATATAATGTAGGTACCTACCGAATCATCCAAATCATTCCGTCTCCGTCAAATTGAGAGCTTATAGTGAAATTTTATTTGGTGGGACCTAATATTTTGTTTAAAAATAGGATTATATGTTAAATGCATCTGAAATTGTTTTGAATAGATTTCCCTCTACCCCCTACCCTAAATGATCATAGTTATGTGCAGGATATATCTTGATCTAGACCATTACAAACTATTACAATTGATGCGTCGATTAGTTCAAATGTATGTACAATATGTAAGTAAGCTCCTAAATTCACCTACGAGTTTCTGAGAGAATGGTCACACTGGCCACTTTTCAATATGTTAGGTATAGTCGGAAACTAAGCCGAATTTGACCCATTTAAAGCTTAAAACTTTTTTTTCAAAATTAAATTTCTTTCGGAATGGATGGGATACAAAAATGATATAATTTCTTTTGCAGGAATAAGTAATTAACAAAAATAAAAAAAACTCGAAAAATTAAAGATTTCTAAATCCTTGAACAAATTGTGCATAGCTTTTTTTGGAGCAATATTAGGCCAAAAATAAACTCAAACAAAATAAAGTAGAGGCTCAAGGCTTTGATTTATAAAGCCTGGTTTATACATCCGTGCGAAGTGTAGTTTTCATAGAAAAAAATAATTTTTTTTATAGGCGTGAAAAACTGTCAAAAACTAAATGCAATTATTTTGGCGACAAGGAGGAACAAATTTGTCTTGAAACAAATGCAATTCAATAGGCTTTTTGTAACCAAATATTATGACAAAAACTATCCTTTTGAAAACCTTTTGGGTCATTAATTATTGATGTTTCATTTCAAATTTGATTTCACTTCGCTTTGAAGTATAAACTAGGCTTAACATGTTAAAAAAGTAATTTTTTATTCAAAATATACCAATGTACAGGGTGTCCCGCACCTGAGTGGAAGTATTTTAGAGTGTGGTTCCTGGGTATATTCTAAGAAAAAAATTGTATGGGGGGAAAGTTGTATCTCCCCTCCCTGAGGCAGGGGGGGGGCAGTTTCTGAAAAATTGAATTAAAATGCAAAAAAAAACATTTAAAATCAACAAAAACACATCTAATAATGTGCTATAATTTTTTTGAAAGCTAATACTCCATTCTTGCATATGGTTTTTAAATCAAGTTATTTAAGCCAATAGTTTTTGAGAAATTAAATTTCAAAGTGAAATTTGTTTCAAAAAATTGTGATTTTTTTTCTTAAGTCAATATTTTTCAAAATTTTACGTAATTAAGTGATATTTTTGTGTTCAATATTCATTGCGATCATTTATTTTTAGTCCATTACCGAAAACCAAATGTAAATATCTATCTTAGTTTTTGAGAAATTTAGAAAAAACGAAAGGTACTTTTACCAAAAAAGCCCGAAAAAAGGGTTAAATTATGGATAATTCATGAATAAATTATTTTTTTCGGGCTTTTTTGGGAAAAGTACCTTTCGTTTTTTCTTAATTTCTTAAAAACTAAGAAAGATTTGTTCATTTAGTTTTCGGTAATGGATTACAAAATAATGAGGGCAATGAATACTGAACACAAAAATAGCACTTAATTACGGAAAATTTTGAAAAATATCGACTTAAGAAAAAAAAATCACAATTTTTTTAAACAAATTTGGCTTTGAAATTTAATTTCTCAAAAACTATTGGCTTAAACAACTTGATTTAAAAACCAAATGCAAGAATGGAGTATAAGCTTTCAAAAAATTATAGCACATTATTAGATGTGTTTTCGTTGATTTTTAATGTTTTTTTTGGCATTTTAAGTCAATTTTTCAGAAACTGAGATACAACTTTCCCCCCATACAATTTTTTTCTTAGAATATACCCAGGAACCACACCCTAAGATACTTCCACTCAGGTGCGGGACACCCTGTATAGGTACCCATTCAAACTAACCCATTTGTTATATTTTTTGCAGTTTTGGCACGATAGCCTCTTTTTTTTAAATATGGTAGCCCACATTTTTGTTTTCAGACTATATTTAAATGCTTCTAGACCTACAAGCTGAACAGCTGGACCGATTATTATAAGACTTGGTATTAGGTTCAAAGATAGTTTAATTCGTCATGTAGTACCAAAATAATGGCTTCGGACAAAAACAGCAAGAAAGGATAATAAATGGTACAGTTTTGAAAGACTATAACTTTGTCAATTTGAAATAAAAGCTTCATTTTAAAATGCCATATTAAAGATTTTAGCCTCTACTTTTTTTTTTGAAGTATGCCTTGAGTCTACCTTTGCTTCGAAAAAAGTTATGCGTACTTTAGGAAAAAATTTAAAAATCTTTTGTTTTTCGATTTTTCTTATGTTGGTTTTAGTTAATTTGCATTGCTTATTTTTTTTTTTTCTTCAATATCCATTTCGATTGAAAATTTAATTTTAAATAAAAGCTTTAAGTGAAAAATTGTCAAATTCGGCTTAATTTCCAAGTTAGCTGAAAAATATTGAAAAGTGGCCAGTGTGACCATTCTTTTTCTTTTTTAAGCATGCTTATGGGCGAACGAACATTATTCAATTATAAAAACCCTTGCACGTAATTGTTCCTTTTAAAAGGCCTATTCGATAGGCTAGATGTTGAAATGGAATAAAACAAGCTGTGTGTGAGGTTGTGAAAAAGTTGATGAACAATGTAAATGATGTATAATGATTTTAAATGGCAGATGCAAAGCGTTTGTTATTCTAGATTTAACTTTCATTTGCAATGATAATAATCAATAAAGTGCAAGGAAAATCTCTATACGAGTGTGAATTGGATTAACAAAATCCACGTTGTTTCAAACATGGAAAGTTTCTGTTAGAAATGTTCAAAAGTTGGAAGGCCATTGGATTAGCATGTCTATACAAATTATGGAAAAAACTAAATTTGTAATATGTATCTCAAAAAATCAGAATGATTTTGTTTGTAAAACGTAATTCAAAAAACTAAATGTAACCAATAAATTTACATTAAAATTAGTATAATAGATACCTGGTAGTTATTAATATTGATATGTTTATATTAATGTATATACTCAAAATAAATTTGTATACCCGTGCGAAGCCGGGGCGGGCCAGCTAGTGTTTTTATATACAACTTTCTTAAGTCCGCAGTATCTTGAACATAAGAGCAAGTACGTGCAAACCAGTCGTGCATTTATTTCTTTGGTCTACAGGCTTGAAAAAAATTTGTTCAGTTAGGCTAGCATGCGGATCAGATTGCCTGGGTGGTCATATAGTACAGGTAAAATAGTACGAAAAGTTTTTCGAATAAAAAAAAAATTAGTACCATAATGAAACTTGGTGAAAACGTCTTATGCATTATGAGAACGAAAAATCAAAAGAGTCTATAAAAATATTTTGCATGGAAGGGTGTGTTTTGAGGGGGAGAGGGGGGGAAGTTGTGGTGTATCAAACAGAAATATTAACATTAGCATATGACACATGTTTTTAAGGTAGTTTTAAATGCTAAATCAAATGACACCAAAACCAAGTCGATACGGCCTCCGTAAAAAAAGTTACTGTCATTTTTATGTGAGGATGACTATATGTTCAGTATAAAAGTAAAATATATCCGAAAACCAGTTGAAAATAATGGTCTGTCGATGAAACTTGGCATCAATGGTTCATTTGTCATGAAAATTAATAATAAGGAGAGTCTATAAAAATATCTGTGGTTAAAGGGTGTTTTTTTTTGTGAGTTGTGGTAGTGGTGCCATATTGCCATAAAACCTGTGACAAAAATGGTACCCCCATAAGATTTTGTTAAAATGTGCTATTAACTTATAGAATGAAGAATCAAAAGAGTCTATAGAAATATTTTGCGTGGAAGGGTGTGTTTTTTGAAGATAGGGGGAAGTGTGTGGTTATTTTTCAAAAAAATGGAAAAGGATGGTAACCCTCAAGAAACTTGGTAAAAGAATTTACGTAGTTTACAAAAATATCAAGAAGAAAGGGTGTTTTTGTGGGCTTGGGTAAAGGGTGTTATTTGTTTTTGGAAACAATTTTAGTTTTTGGGAAAAGCTTTATACATTCCTTCACCCATAGAAAACATCCTTCTACCATATAGAAATTTTTATAGACTCTTTTGATTATTTATTATGGTAGTTCATACCACATTTTTATAAAGTTTCATGAGGGTACCATTTTTGTAATAGGTTCTATGGCAATAATCCCACCATAACCCCAACACTCACTAAAACCCTCAAAAAAACACCCTTTAACCACAGATATTTGTATAGACTCTTCTTATTATTGCTTTTCATGATAAATGAACCATTTATGCCAGGTTTTATCGACGGACCACCATTTTCACCTGGTTTTCGGTAATATCTGACTTTTATACTGAAAATATAGTCATCCTAACACAAAAATGACAATAACTTTTTTCACGGAGGTCGTATCGACATGATTTTGGTGTTATTTGATTCAGCATTTAAAACTACTTTGAAAACATGTGTCATATGCTTAGGTTGCACCAAAGTTTATTTTTCCGTTTGATACACCACAACTTACGCCCTTCCCACTCTCAAAAAAACACCCTTCCATATGAAATATTTTTATAGACTCTTTTGATTCTTCATTCTCATAGTACATGAAACGTTTTCACCAAGTTTCATGGTGGTACCAACTTTTTTGTTTTATTTATCCTATTTTACCTGTACTAATACCGTAATTTTTAAAACGATAATCGTCAAAACGATTACCTTTAACGATATCGTCTATAATTTGCTTCACGTAACTCAATCACTCTCGTCTCGGTTATCGTTTATTTTTTAATGAACGAAATGAATTGAAAATTTAATTTTGCTGTCAAAACTAAAAATCCTTGTCGTTTTATTTTAAATGTCACGTTATTTTTAAGATTTAATTGCAATTAGCCAGCTTATATTTCTGAGATCTCAGAGGGCTCATAGGACTCAGAAATATAAACACGTTTCCTCACAAAAATTCCCCACTTTTCGCCTTAAAAACTGAGACTGAAATTTTTTGGATTCGCTTGTTTATTATTATTTGTCATCATAAGAAGGAAAGAGAAAGAGAGTTGTTTTGACTTCTATGTGAGGGATCGTGTTTATATTTTATTCTCTTGCTCTGTCAAAGAACGGAGAAAAATTACTGAGCGCTCAAGAAATATGTACATTCTTGATTCTTACGATACGCAACAATATAGCAAAAAGTTTTGAAAGCAGCTGGTCCATCAGAGTGTCGGCATACGATCATCGTCTTACGCACTGAGAGCCCTGTTGACATACATAGGTGCCTGCATGGATGAACGATTATTTTGGTATAAATGGTCGAATTTTGATCACTGGGCAGATACTTCTTAATTATTCGATAATTGGCTATGTATGAAATAACCCAAAAATAAGATTTTTTCTGAAAATTCAAACCATGAACTGATATGTATTTATGCCGTAATTATTCGATAATTGTTTTGTTTTCATATTTTTTAAGAAAACAATGGTTAAAAATCAACGAAAAAGCATTTATCGCTCTTAAAACGCTCAAATAATTACAAGACGATACCTCTTTAGCTATCGCCTAAGTCCTATCGTTTTGACGATAGCGTTTTGACGATTATTGACTTACGTAAAGCAAATAATTCATCGCCAAAACAAGATCATCCAGACGATAGCCATTTTCAATGTTACGTGAAGCAAGACTATCGTCTAAACCATATCGTCTGGCGATAATCGAAATACGGAATGAATGATTATGTTACATTAATTTCCTATTTTAAAATCTCCCTTAATTTTTTTGAATAGTATATTTTAAGAAGATCAGCGACTGTTACTAGTAAAAACTTGCATATCATCGGCTTGCTATCAAAACCTCATAAATCTTAAAATACCATTTCAATGTATTTCAGATAAAAAAAAATAGAGATTTGGAGCCTTACTGCAAGTTCCTAGCACGCTTCACTTCACTTCACAGTGAACTTAACCAGGTCACTCAATTACACCCTTATTTTTCGAACTGCAAAATCGGGAATAGAAATGCGAAAAAGAAAAATGCAAACAAAATTAAAATTCCTGTCAGGGTCCCATTTGCGTGGGTGAAAATAGCCCTGCTAACTTCACAGACGCCCCAAATTTAGAGTTGGAATTCGCTGCGACGTAGATTTCCATCTTTAGATCCAATCTTCACATTTTTTGACGAGTTTTGGGAATATGGTAAAAATGTTGCAGCAGGTGATCTACCGAAACCTTGTTTATTTTGAAAATGGTCTACGAGGAAAAAAGTTTGAGCACCTCTGGTCTAAATTATCCCTTTAGCATAGAGCTGGCTACGAAACCAAACAAAACTTTTGCAAGTATCGTTTCGGTATCGCAAAATCGAAACATTTCATTATCGTATCAGTATCGGTTTCGAGTCGTATAACTCAATCTCGACTCGGTATCTCTCTCGTCTGATTTCGGTCTGGTCTCAGTTGCAAACTAAAATAAAATGCGTGACTTGGTATCATAAAAATAATTTTCAAGAAAACGGCTCCAACGATTTTAAATTTTGTTTTGCATATATTCATATTTTTTCAAGTAATCAAAAGGCATACTTTTTTTATGCTCTAAGTTATTTATCAGACTGTTTATTCAATTAAAAGAACGATTTAAATGCTTTTTATACTTTTTCTATAATTACTTGAATATTTTTTAAAGTAAAGAGTTGTATCCCACACAACTTGAACATAAGAGCAAGTACGTGCGATCCAGTCGTGAATTTTATTTTAATCATTAGAGAACACTTCAAAAATTGCTAAAAAATACAAAAATCTCTAAAAAATTTTTTCTATTTCGCTGAATTTAGCAGTAACGAGTGTATAAAAATACTTGATGTAATTTTGGTTTTATTCAAATAATGCGGAAACTGTTTTCCACTCTAAGCTGGCGGTATGAAAATCTGGGTGGAGATAAGACCTTTACTGAAATATATATGACAGTAATACTACCCATAATCTCGTAAAGGCCCTAACCACAATGTTCATACATCTGAATTATAAAGGAAATAACTTAAGGCCTGGTCAAATAGAACACGATCCGGCGATACAATCAATACCTACTTCACTAGGGAAAAAAGATCACGGCGGCGCGGCGATCAAACTTTTTACAAAAAACCCCAGATAGCGCTCTGTTTGAAGAGGCCTTTTAGTCGCTTACCGCAGTAGGAAATTTGGTATATAGGGCCTTTACGAGATTATGGGCAGTATAGCTATCGATAAAGTTGAAATGCTTATAGGATACGGTATCCTAAAAAAAGTTTGAATCATAAGCTTTAAATTTAGGCTTTAGCCATTACAATCACTTTAGAATTTGTCCAGGAAAAATACCCACCAAAAAGGCAAATCATCTGCCTGTTGGAAGTTATTCATGGTCAATATGTAATTGGTTTTTCGCCAATAACTTTTAAACAGTAAACGTTATTAAAAAATTCTTCATGTAAACCTTCTTGATCGTATAGTTTTCTAAAAAAATTTAGCTCACTTTTTTTCCCCGGCTGATTGTTTAGGAAACGAAAATATCGGTTTTTCACCTGTAACACATGAGGTGATTGCTATCGAAAACAACTTTAAATGAAGTTTGTACATTTTGTGATTCTCTACAAGAAAATATATTTTTTTATTTTCTAGGAGTGGGTTCCAAAGATATGACTATATTAAAAACTTCGTCAAAAGTTAAAAATCTGATTTTTTGCTTTTTACTCTTAAATGCCGAAGTTATCAAAGATAAATTTATTCCTTCTTTATATGTTATTGCATTGTCTAGAAAAAATACACTAACAATTTTTTCAGATAGAAAATATTAGTACTTCAAAAATGTGGAGGGTTCAAAATATGGGTTTTTCGTCAACAACTTTTAAGCAATAAATTTTGTCAACATTTTTTTTTGTACACAATTTGCAAATTATATAACCCTGTACAAGAAAACATTTTCAAAGTTTTGTAAATTTGCTCATTTAAAATATATTAACATTTCTTATATTTGTCAAAAGTCAAAAATACCTGTTTTATCGTCTTTTTCTTAAATGGTGAAGTTGTCGGAAAATAATTTTTGCCCATTGTATTGATAGTTTTATTTTTAACATGAAGTATTATAACAGAGTTTTTGATACGAGTTCTCAGTTACGAAATATTGCTGTTTTAAAAATGTTCAAATCTCCAAAATATACGTTTTTTGGTGTATATCCTGTATTTTCGAAAATCTAACATTTTTAAAACAGCAATATCTTGTAACTGAGCACTCGTATTAAAAAAGCTTTAATAATACTCCCTGCTGGAAATATGACTATCTATACAATCAATATATATAAATTATTTTTCGACAACTTCGCCATTTAAGAGGAAAGATAAAAAAACGGTATTTTTGACTTTTGACCAATTTTAGAAATAATAATATATTTTAAATGATTTATTATACTTTAATTTAATTTTAATTTTTTAATGAAAATTTTCTTTGGTAGAGGGTCATCTAATCTGTTAATTGTATACAAACAATTTTGACAAAATTTATTGTTAAAGAGTTGTATGCGATAAGCCCATATTTTGAACCTTCCACCTTTTTTTAAGTACTAATATATTTTATCTGATCACTCCTATGAAAAAAGTTTTAGAATAATTTTTGTATACAATAAGGGTATTCATGCAACAGCGTAAACTCGTCGTAAACATCGTAAAGTTGTAAACTTCGTAAATCTGTCAAATTTTCCAAACAAATTGTGACAGAATTACGAAGTTTAAATCTTTACAACGCTTACGACGACTTTATGCTTTTGCATGAATACCCATAGTACTTTTGACGAAGTTTTTAACATAGTCATGTCTTTGGAACCATCACGCCTAGAAAATAAAAGTCTATGTTTTCTTGTAGAGAATTACATAGTGTTCAAACTATGTATAAAGTTGTTTTCGATAGCAATCACCGTTCATGTGCTACAGGTGAAAAACAGACATTTTCGTCAAATAACGTTTTTTTTTTTTAAATGGAGATATCTCCTAAACGATCAACCAGGGAAAAAAAAGTACGTTAACTTTTCTTTTAGAAAATTACATCATCTACAAGGTTTGTATGAAAAACTTTTAAATAGCGTTTACCGTTTAAAAGTTACTAGCGAAAAACCAATTACTTTGACATTTGACCTTGAATAACTTCTAACACCCACATGATTTGTCAATGGACTTTTGGGTGTGTATTTCTTAATAAAAAAAAGATTTTTGCATTAAAAAACCTTCAATTGCATTTTGTCCGCATTGAAAATACATTTTGCCATTGCCTTGGCTATAAAAGTTGAAACTTGTGAGGAAAAACTGAGTGAAATTGAAACAGAGCGTAGCTGGAAAATTGAACATTTAAAACAAAACCATCACCGAATGTTTTGCATTGGTTTGGTAAATCCTCAATACTTATTTAAAATAGCATCTACACAAAGTATATTATATAAGGCATTTAAAGCAATTTATCTTCTTTCTAAGAGAGCACGTCAGTTTAATGGAGGGCAAAACGCAAAACAATGCAATGAAGTCAAAGAATTCAAGAGAATTTAAAATTCAAAGAATACAAACGACTTCAAAAGACTTTAAAAAAAAATTCAAAGTATGCAAACGAATTCAGAAGACTTCAAATGAATGCAAAAAGAATGCATATGAAGTCCCAAAAGAGTGCAATCAGTTGATGGTAACAAAAGATTGGAAACAAAAATTTGCAATTTTGTTTAAGGAATACAAAATGGCAACTGCATTTTTTTAAGTCATGTTTTAAAAAAATATGTTTCTTTATTCATTTTGAACTTTCAGAATATTCGGAATGAGCCTTTTGTGTTTCTTTATTCAATGGAATATTCCGGATAAACCATTTTGTCGTTTCTTTATTCATTTTGGAACATTTGGAATGCATTCTTTTTATTTCATTTTGAAGATGGAATAAAAGAAATAAAGGTGCGTTCAGTACAATTAATTACGTTTGTATTCTCATCTGTGGTATACATGTGCGTTATTCACTTAAAAATACATCTCGCACTGTGCATTTAATGTTTTTGTATTCATTTTGCATTTCAGCAATAAATAATTACATACGTTAAAAAAATAAATATATTTGTGCTCAATTTTTTTGACATATCAACGAACAACTGATTACTATATTCTTGTTGGTGCCAGTTTTGTTTCTTTATTCACTTCATTCTGGATATTCTGGATAAATAACTCATCCATTCTATCTTTTCTATTCCTATTCTGGAATAAATAAAGAAACACACTCTGCCCTATTCACGATTCAAAACTAGTTTTAATGTTAAACTAGTTCTATAGGGGTTTCGAGTTTCAGGTTTTGAATATATTGGTATTATTCAAACAAAAATTGACATCTAAAACTCTGATTTCGAATTTTAGATGTCAATTTTTGTTTGAATAATACCAATATGTTCAAAACCTGAAATCCAAAACCCCCATAAAAACTAGTTTTATAGTAAAACTAGTTTTGAATCGTTTCAATAATAGGGCTGTAACTGTTTCAGGAGCTGGATTTCTGGCTCTTACTCTTTGCTTGAGCTCGTCCCACAAATGGTCGCTGGGTTTAAGTCTTCCCCAAGGAAGCCAGTTAACCCAGCATAAGGAGCGACGTGATTTATCAAAATATGGGATTTGTAGCAATCCAAAGTTAAACCTCCACCACCACCCGGAACAAAAACCAGCTCGCTTTTGATTTCAATTCAAATGCCTGCCAATATCAATTTAGATCCTCCCCCGTAAGTCACGATTTCGGCAAATTGCTCACCAAGGCATCTGCATACTTTGCATCTATTCGATCGCGTTCATGTTAACACCTTCTGGGCTCATCCGTGAACATAATTCGCTTCCTCTAGCCAGGGTTACCAGGTCAAGAAGCACTTGTGTAGCCCAATTTTAGAATTCTTATAACCCAAAATCGCTGCCCTAAATGTAGCCCAAAAACTAGCCCAATCTCATCTTAAAAATCTAGAATTACTTATAATTCCACGTTCTTATTGTTTTTGGAATAATTTCAAAAGGCAAATCCTTAAAATCTGGACGAATTTAAATATAATGTTGGACGTATGTAAATAATTTTCTTAAAAGTAGTTGGAGTAATATTAATTTGGGCAACTTTTTTCAAATTCTTGTGGCAAATTTAGGAAAAAGATAGCCCAATTTATGATAAATAGCCCAATCTGACAACCCTGCCGCTCTATCCTGTGTAAGCTGTTCTTGGACCTGAACGTCAGTCAAATGATGATTTCGGAGAGAAGTCATACGCCAAATCTGTCATATCTCTCAGTGGGAGATCATTTTGTATTATTGGAATGAATTCCTTAGATACTGACGATGAAATTTAGCTTGGGAGTCATTTTTATAATCCTGTCGCTTGGACGCCATTTTGAAAATTGTTGCCCAATCTGTAGTGCAGACAGGAACCTTAAATCCCTGCACTTTTATATTCGTAATTTATTTTTGATATGTTAAGACTTTAATTTAGTCATTGTTGTAATTCTGTCATTTGGACAACATTTTCAAAAATGGCGCCCAATTTGTGGAAAATGGAAAAATTAAAAAATCGTAAATTACTTGGACAATTTCCATAATTAAAATAACGATTGATGCCTTAAATGAAAGGTGTTGACTAGACGTATTTTCGGGCAAAATTTCAGTGCTGCCACACTTCAACAACATACCATTTTTGTCAGTCAACGGGTGGAATGTAGAACCTTCACTTTTTTGATAATTTTTAATATTTCAAACATGAAAACAACATGTCACCACTTTTCGGGAACATCCTTTTTTTGATGTCAAAGTATGGGATTTTTGTCTGAGATTTTTAATATTTATAATTCAAAAAAAGATGCAAAATGCCTCAAGAGAAAATAAATTGCAAATTTGTTCGTATTAAAAAATATTAAAAATTACCAAAAAAAGTCAATAACCCACCCTTTGGCACCAAAATTAGTATGTTCCCGAAAAAGTGGCAACATTAACATTTTATCCAAAGGAGCGTCTACTGAACATCTATTTTTTAAGGTATCGATAATTATTTCCTAATTCGAGTTTGGCAGCTCGAGGCGTTTTCACAACTTTTTTCATGTACAAAATATTAAAAATTATCAAAAAATTGGAGGTTACACCCGTTGATATAAAAAAAGTATATTTCCGAAAAGTGGCAGCGCTGAAATTTTTCCTGAAGGTGCGTCTACTCAACACCTATCTTTTAAGACATCGTTACTTTGAATTTGGAAATTTTCCAAGTAAATTAAGAGTTTGTTTTTAATTATACCATTTTCCACAGACTTGGTGCCATTTTTAAAAATGGCGTTCAAGCGACAGGATTACGAACATAACTCCCAAGATAAAATTCATCGTTAAGCCGCGTCCACATTATGTCGAATTGTGTAGATCAACATTGTTGATCAACAGTGTTGAGTAAGTGTAGACGTGTTGATCGAAAAAGCCATTCAACATTTGTTGACCCGAACGTAACCCGATTCAAATGGATAGCAATCGACAAAGCTGTTCAACAAATTTCATTTTATTGAACACATTTGTAAGGTTTTAAATTCATGAACATAATTTATTGGTTTTGTGCGTTATTAACCACATTTTTACTAGATGAAAAATGCAATATTTATTGTGAATAAGTATTTAATGTTAATAATATCGTTTTAACTTAATTGTTCACAAGAAAAAATAAAAAAAAGTTAAGTACCACCAGGATTCGAACCCTGAACACTTCGGTTGGACCCTGACGCATCAGTCAGAAAATTTCAAACCACACAAATGTTTGCTACGAAAGTTTTTCACGTACACACTAGCATGTTGATCGACAATGCTAACCAACAATGTTGATCGGCATAGTGTGGACCCACCTTTACTGTCCAAGCTCTAAAGAATGATTTTCAATCATAAACAAAAAGGTCCCCACAAAACGCGCACGGGATTAGATTTCCTGACCAGACCCATTCGTATAGATTTAAAACTTCCTCATTTCGTAAGACTTATAGGTTTGTTCACTTTTCAAAGTCTAAATGCTCTCCCAAACCAAGCCGAAACCATAGCCAATCATTCGCAACGGTACAAAATATGATATGCTGAACAACAACAAGAAAATGTCATCGGCAAATGTTTCACTTCGGTTTGGGAGAGCCTTAAGATCAGTTAAAAAAATAGAAGTCAGTAAAAAACATAAACAAATTTTATGTGTCCAAATGCTTCTCAAATTGCATTCACCCAGTAGCAAAAGACGTTGTCACTTTTATTTGCTTAGCAGACTTATTGGAATGAAAATAAATATTTACATTAAAATTCACGACATAATATTATTCATCATGGGAAAATGAAAAATAAGTGAAAAATTCATATGTATGTAAGCAGAAAACGAGCATAGGGGAAAAATTCCAATAGATCATTCTTTCTTTTCAAATCTCGCATAGCAGACTCTACGCAAAAGGAAACTCACAAAAGATTGCACTACACTACAACTTTGGATGCAAGAAGATGTGGTTTTAAGAAAAAATTAGTTAATTATGTCATGAGGGTGGGAACTACTTGCACATTCTATCGCGCTCTCATCTTTGGTTGTTTATAGGACTTCACAAAAAAATCATCAAAGAAAAAACTTCTCCCAGTCGCGAATGTGGTTCATTGTTTCACGATGAGAATTTGTGTCGCAACAAATCAACAACTATGCGGGATCATACCACCCGTAGATCCAGATGTATCTTCTCTTTTTTTTTGTTAGCTTCATTTCTATAACAATATACCGTAAGCAAAGAAAGTTATCAAATGCACATCGCGCGATCTGCATTAGAATGCAGACACCATCAGAAGTGAACATTAAGAAATACACTTTTATATAAAAGAGTCCTATCTTTAAGGTGGAAGTCAGAGACCATCAAGTGTCAACCTACTTACAGCAACAGCTTATAGTATCTAATTACCGTGACTTTATAGAACTAACCTCTATTGCGTGTCCATCATACAGGTTGTGTTTTCCATACCAACGACGGACTGGGATCGGAGAGCGAAGGGGTGCGGTTTATACGCGTCCGCGAAGATACACCGATCGATCAAGCGATATTGATGCTCCATGCACATCCAAGGTCATCGATATATCTGAAGAGTGCCGATGGCCTCACCGATCATTCGTACTTCACCATGGAGGAATTAAATTCCACATCTGTGCAAATAATTTTGACGAAATCTCTGGAAAACTTGGTGGACCGCGATCAGCCACAGAATTTATTGAAATTCCGGGTTCTTTGTACCGGGAAGAAGGGAAGGCACGAAGAGGTTTGTATAATGCTGTTTGATTTAATTGATCTTCTTTGAACTTGCACATTCCAGACAAGCTTCATATCGGTGACTGTTTATATTGAAGACGTTAACGATCAAGTTCCGATGTTCATTAACGAACCGTATATTGTTGAAGTCGCAGAATCAACGCCACCGGGTACTGTGATATTCCGAAATATTCAAGCCTTCGATCGTGATAAGCCCAACACCCCGAACTCTGAAGTTCATTTGACACTCTCCAGCTTCATCCATGGGCCAGAAAGTGGACCGTATTTCGCTCTGGAAAGTCCTCATCGCCCAATGTTGATTTTAAAGAGAGAACTTGATTTCGATAATGGAATTCGGGAATTTCGAATTCCTTTGCTAGCAATTGATCGGGGAACTCCACCAAATCAAGCTAACACCACGGTGATAGTCAGGGTCACTGACGTCGATGATTTGCCACCAAAATTCACCGAAGGAGTCTACAGGACTAAAATAAATGAATTCTTTCCAATGACGGTAAAGTAGTGCTTTGAATGATTTCTAGCTATATATTTGCTGATCCTTTTTTTTTTTCATTTCTCAGGGGAGAGTAATTCGAATGCCACTTTATTTTTCACCTCCGATCATGGCTTACGATCAGGACTCACTCAATGCAACACTTGTTTATGAAATCATTTCAGGCAACGAACGGAAGCTTTTTGATGTGAATTCCTCGAATGGAATAATATTTTTGCAGAAAGAAATCGACTTGGAGGAAGAAAGTCTTCCGGGAAATACATTTGTTCTGCAAATTGAGTCAAGGCAGAGAGATAGTCCGTTGAAGAAAGCTGTAGCAAGGTAAGTCTAATGCTTAGTTTAAGTATGTCTCGTGAAATCAGATGTGTGTGTGGAAATAGGCAATATCTTCAATTTAGTTTAAATTCTGGAAGCATTGAGGTAGCATAAGAAGTTAGATCTCTATACATTAATTGATCCCAGCAGATACGTGTCGAAATATGTCTTAGATTTATGCAATCAAAGACGATGTCCATACACCAGCTTCACGTGAGGCGACTTATTTTGACGTCTCTTATTTTTTTCTCATCCCTTGGAAAGAGAGAGATGGCCAAGTGAGGCAGAAGTTTGTATATTTTTTGAAAATTTCTGCCTCACCTCGCTATCCCTTTCTTTGCACTAAATAAAGATGAGAATAAAAAGAAAGACGTTAAAGTGAGTCACCTCACGTGAAGCCGGTATAAATGCCTTCAAAATCATTGCAAGTCAACAACATTTTTAAAAATATTTTTATAATATTATTATCTGATGTGTTATGAAATTTTCTACTTGTCTCCAAAATAGGATATGAAAACACAACCAAATAAATCTTTGGAGAGTTTTACCAATTGCAAAATGTAAAACAAAACAAACGCAAAAAGGAATGACAACGAAAGAATACAAAAAAATAGAAACTTCAAATGTCATTCTTCTGTCCCAGTGAATTTATGCTGTGTGAAAAAATAATGGAGACTTTTCCAACTGATCAGTTTTTGAATCGAATTTTTGTTTTTATTATAATGAAGCTTACTAGCTCCTGATTCAGAATTAAATTTTGTTGTGGCTTCCAAAAAAGCAGTGAAATACATATGTACAGAAACTTAGCGGAAAATATCTTTAGAAAGTTATAAACATAAATGAACGAAAAAACAAATACATAACAATGAAAAAAAAAATTGAAAATAGAAAGATAAAATACTTCAAACATCATTTTTCCGCTCCAGGCAATAAATACTTTCCAAAAATAGAGTGGAGACTTCACCAAAGAATCAGTTTTCTTAGTGGAATTTTTATTTTTATCATAAAAAGCTTATACAAGAAGCTGCTGATGCGAAATTAAGTTTTCTTTTGGTCTCCAAAAAGCAGAAGTACGAAAGCACAACAGAAAAAATATTTGAAGAGTTTAGCATATTACAAAATGTAAAAAAAGTGCCAAAATATATATCTTAATCATAATGAAGAATAAAAAACGATGAAAAAGTCTAAATTTTGTGTGACACACTAGTGGAGACTTCTCTAAATAAGCAGTTTAAATGAAAGTTTTATATTTATTATAAATAGCGTACTAGCTACTGATGCAAAATTAAATTTTCATGTTGTCTCTTAAAAGAAACTGAAAAATGTACGCAAACGCAGTGGACAACATCTTTGGAGAGTTTCAATTCACCGATTGCAAACTATGAACGCAACAAATTGCAATGAAAGAACAAACATAGAAAGAAACACATTTAAAATTCAAATATCATCGCTCCAATCTTGGCAATTTTTTCTGAAAAAAAGTTTGGAGACTTCTCTAAGTAATCACTTTTTTTAAGGAAATTAATTGTTTTATAATATATAGCATAGCATAGCTGCTGGTGTGAAATACATTTTTACTCAGGTCTCTTACTCACCAGACAAAATATTTGGAGAGTTTCACCAATTGCAAAACAAAAACAAACGCAAACAAATGACAACAAAAAAAAAACAAACATAGAAAGAAACACTAAGCAATTCAAACATCATCATTTCACTCAAAGCAATTCTGTGAATGGAGACTTCTCAAAATAATCAGTTTTTTTTAATGGATTTTTTGTTTGTATTATATATAGCGTTAGCGTATACTAGCTGCTGGTGTGAAATAAATGTTTTTTGTGGACTCCTACGCACAAAAACACAGTAGAAAAAATGTTTGGAGAGTTTCAAAAGTTGAAAAACAAAAACAAACGCAAAGAAAGAACAAACAAGGAAAGAAGCACTACAAAATTTATGTTTCATTTTTCCATTTTTTATGCGAAAAAAGAGTGGAGACTTCCCAAAATAATCAGTTTTTGCATGGAATTTTTTGCTTTCGGTGTTAATATAATATAATATAGTAGCATACCAATAAGCTACTAATCCTAAACAAAATTTTCCTATGGTCTTCAACAAGGCAAACAAATGCTCACAAAAACTTGCAGAAAACACTTATGAAGATTTTCTTCAATTGCCAAAATAAAAACAAAATATAAATCAAGAAGAAATAAAACGCATATAATTTAATGTTTTGGCCAAGAATTTAGCTTTATTATAAAGATAAGGGTTTGCCATTATGTTTCAAAAATGATTTCGGCCAAGTGGTCACCAATTTTCGTTCACGAATTTTCGCCCACCAATTTTCGACACGATGGCATGGCGGATAGACTCATTCGGGTCTTCTTCGATACTCTGCTCCACAGCAGTAATAGCGTCTTCGGTGCACACTGTACGGCTCATTATCCACTAGAGTAAACGTAGTGCGAAACCGATCCATGGTTGCTCGAATTACTGACTCTGCTGGGCCATTATGTCGACCGAATATTGGACGCAATGTGCGATGCGCGAATTGATCCATTATTTTGGTAATAATTTTGTACGATTTGCAAACGTTGTTCAGGAGAAAGTCTATTTTGTATGGAATGGCAAACCAAACTGACCATAAATCAAGTGACAGCTGTCAAAAAGACCAACTCCGAAAAAAGTATTGCCAGATTGAAAACCACACGTCTGAAAAAAACACCCTTTATATTGATAAATCTGAGGGAGTCCATTGCTTATTCCTAAAAACTACGTAGATTTCACAACTCTTTTATGTACGAGGGCGAGATGATAAGCAAATTGGTTGAGGCAAGTAAGGAACACATTTTATAAGGCAATAGAAGATAGCAGTATATAAAAGAAAGTAAGAGAAATGTCAATGGGAGTATAAGGATTTAAAAAAAGGTTGTAATCAATATTGTTCAAACGGATATAAGGTTGATTGAAGTCGGCTTTACGAAAGTTGCAAAAATTAGAGAATTCAGAATCATTTATAGGAATTTTTTGATCGTATGTGAATGGAAGAGAAAGATTAAATGCACGACTGGGTCGCACGTACTTGCTCTTATGTTCAAGACACTGCGAGTTTAAGAAAATTGTATATACAAACATGGAAATTATGAGAGAAAAATGTAGAGAAGCACGAAATACGACATTTAAATTAGCTAAAACAACTCTTTTGACAGTTTGAGGTGAAAAAAAGTATGCCATCTTAATTCGTGATGAAATATGATTGTATGGGAAAAAAAAATTTTAAAATCGTTGGAGCGGTTTTTTTTTTATTTAATTTTTTATATATAAAATTCTCAAAACATTTTTAAGAACAAATTTTGGTATGCAAATTTAAACTATCTATTTATATGTATATAAAACCAAAATTTAAAAAAAAATTGTCAACCCGTTTTTGAGATATCGAATTTTCAAAAAAAAAGTTTGAAACTTTTTTTAAAAATCCAAAAACTTTTTTTTGAAAATTTTGATATGCAATATTATTTGATCTTATCTGAAATTTTTATATAAAAAAAATCATTTAAATCCGTTAAGCTGATAACGAGAAAACTCAAAATAAAATAATACGTTCTATGACAGGTACTACTAATAGTTGCTATGTGTAAAATTTTATAATTTTTGATGGTAGATCGTACTAATTTTAGTATATGAAAAAAGTTTAATCAAAATCGTAGGAGTCGTTTTCAAGCAAGAAAATTTTTTACTTTGCGGTTTTTTCACTTTTGTATGGAAAGTACCGTTATTTTTTCATAAATATAAAATTTTTTCTAAAAATATTTTAGAGAGTACTAAAAAAGTCTTAAACATCGAGTTTCAAAAAAATCTATGATGCCGTTTTCGAAATATTTGATTTTCCAAAAAAAAATTTGAAATATTTTTTAAAAATCCAAAAATATTTTTTCAAAAATATTGGTACACAAAACCATTAACATTTTTTGGAGGCTTCTGTATAAAAAATTAATTGAAATCGGTCATACCATTTTGAAGAAAATCAAAAATTAAAAAAATGGTTCCTTGGGAGGTACCATTAATAACCATTTTTGAAAAATGGTTTTCCACCCAAAGGAAGCCTTTACTAAAATAAATTTATTGAATTTTTTTAAGAAAAGTTGTGGAGCCGTTTTTGAGAAAAATACGATTATGTAAATTTGCCAAAAAAAAATGTATGGCAGGTACCGTTATTTTTGGTTCTAAAAAAAAATGAAAAAACGTGTCGGCAGAATCACCAAAAACCACTATGTACAAAGTTTGAAGAAAATCGATCGAGCCGTTTAGGCTGTAGACGAACAGGCAGACAGACAGACAGACAGACAGACAGACAGACAGAATTGTGCCAACCACTTTTTTGGTGTTCTCTATCATCGTAATATCATGTTTGATTGTTATCTCAATTTTTTTTTTGCACGAATCCAAAACTTGCCTTATACTACCTATAATCGCAAGTAATTAGGGTGAAAGATACACATGTTTATCGATAAATAGCTATAGAATAGCGTGTCTAAAGTTTTGTCTGTTTTAACTATTTCTTTATGCCGATTACTCAAGATTATAATACTCAAAATTTCAGGAATTGCAATAGCGTTAATAAGTCTGAAAATTATTATAGTGAAGTGAATTTTCATTAAACAATAAAACCCATAATGCGACTTTGTACGTCTAAAACCATTATGAGTATGAGCGGTGATTGTGAAGGGTAGGCAATAAAAAGAATTAAGTATCTTCCAAGTTATATGTACATTAGACAGTAAATTGAAGAGAAATAAAATGAATGGGATGGATGAATGGCAATAAAACTATTATAAATGGTTGGAATAATAATTACACAGAATCGGTCGGTATAGTTCGATGTGGTTTTGAACAAAGAAAGTAAAAACCACACTTCCTCCTCTACTGAATATCATCAACAAGCAATCTACCCACTAAATAATTTAACTACTTTAAACAAAACTGCAATTCCAATTTAGGGATTTTACAACCCAAATTATTATGACAGAATAGGTTTATTTCTGATTTTACTGCTTGGTTTTGACGTACATAGAATGATAGAAAATTTAAGATTAAGTTGTGCTTTATATATTTGATCACGTTTAATTAGAAATTATAAAATGAATTTTAAAAGAATTTGAATGCTCTACATGAAGGTACGTCTTCTAAAGATCTTTAGGTTAGGTTAGGTTAGGTTGATGGGCTGACGGTGGATCTTGTTCCCGTCACACTTAGATCAATGTTGATCCATTGTGGTACCCTGATGAATTGGACCATCCCTTTAAAAATATAACCTATGAAACCTTATGGAGCATCGAACCATTTAGAGGCGTTGATGAAGTTCATTAAACTTGAGATGTTATTGCCTGTTGACTTCGAGATTTCAGCTAGATCATTCAAGAAATAGCTACCCAAACATTTTTTCCTTATATTGCAGAGTGCCGGACATTGACCTTGGAAATGAAGGGTGTCCTCCTCTACTTCTACGTCACCGCAACCTCTGCATAGGTCTTCAGTACTTAGTCTCATCTTTTTCTTGTGGTAACCTAAGAGATTATGTCCCGTGATAATTCCTATTAAAATATTCAGGGATCTCTTTTTTCAGGTTTATGATATGGCCACAAACTCTTTGTAGTGGTACAAGTTGCGAGTGAGTTCCATCTATCATTGGTAAGTTCCACTATCTTCTTACCAACTGTCTGTTTAATGGCACAGGATGGAATTTTAACACCGGAGTCCGTTAGGCTTTGATCTAACGATGAACCAGTCCTTGCCAGTTCATCTGCTTTTTCATTTCCTAGAATTCCACAGTGCCCAGGAAACCAGCAGAGTCTGATGTTGTGCTGTGTTGCAAGAACCTTAAGCTCTTCGTGACAGCATGAAACCAGCTTGGATTTTATTTCTGTTTCAGAGATAGCTTTAATCGCTGCCTGGCTGTCAATGTAAAAGGTGATATCAGCCCGTGGTATCGCAAACATTGAGATCTGTTCGGCAGCCTTAATCACTGCCAGAACCTCCACTTGGAAGACACTGCTATATTCAGGGAGTCTATAAGAGTTTGCTAAATTGAGGGATTCTGAAAAGAAACCCGCACCTACTCCCGCATCCATCTTTGATCCATCTGTGTAAATTTCTACCATCGGTGTATCTGACTGTTGTTAACCAGCTTCCCATTCTTCTCTTGTGGGGATGGATACAGAAAACGGTTTTTCAAAATTTGTACGGGGTGTTGTGTAGTCTGTGCATACATACCCCTCCGTAAATTTGTTCATAATTTGTGCATGACCTACAGAGTTCTTTTTCCAGCTATCGGTCTGGCTTAGTCTTGAGCACCGTAGGCTGCAGTTTCTTGTACCAATAGGTCTAGGGGTCTTAGATTGAGTATGGCTTCCATTCCCGCAGTGGGAGTGGACCTCATTGCCCCTGTGATTCCTATGCACGCTAGTCTTTGAACTTTGTTAAGCGTTTTATAATTACATTTTTTATCCATCGCGCTCCACCAAACCAGGCTACCATACGTGAGGATCGGTCTTATAATGGCCTTGTACATCCACATTATGATTTTAGGGTTTGGACCCCAGGTCTTACCAAAGATCCTGTTGCAGGAGTAAAAAGCGATCATGGTTTTCTTGGCTCTTTCTTTGATGTTCATACCCCAGTTTAGCTTTTTGTCAAGAATTACGCCTAAATATTTGGCATGATCTGATAGTCTAAGTTGGGTTCCTTCTATTGATGGTAGGACAAATTCTGGTATTTTCCTTTTGTTAGTAAAAAGAACCAGTTCGGTTTTTTGTGGGTTTACCAAAAGTCCACATTTCCCCGCCCAGGTACAGACTTTTGACAAGACGTAATTAATCTGTTCGCTGGTTGTGGAAATAAATTTTCCGGTCGCTAGCAGCGCCAGGTCGTCTGCGTAGGCTACTTCTTTGACACCGCTATTATTCAGTTCAATCAGGATTTCGTTCATAACTAGTATCCACAATAGTGGTGAGAGAACTCCTCCTTGTGGAGTCCCCCTAGATGTGGATACTTTGATCCATGCGTCCCCTAGTTCTAGATTAATCCGTCTGTGTTTTAACATACAGATAATCCAGTTTACGAGGAAATTATCCACTTCAAGGTCTACAAGTGCTCTTTTTACCGCATCATTTTGTACATTATTGAAGGCGCCTTCAATATCCAGAAAAGCTGCTAGAGTATACACTTTGTCCTTGAGTGATTTTTCAACTATACTTACTAAGTTGTGAAGGGCTGTTTCAATACCTTTTCCTTTCATGTAAGCTTGTTGGGCAGGTGACAACACATTCGGTTTTATACTTTCGAAGGTTTTCAAAACAAACGATGTAAGACTAATGGGTCTATAGTCTTTAGCTTCCGTGTGGCTTGGTTTCCCAGCTTTTGGTATAAAGACTACTTTTACTTCACGCCACGCCAAAGGAATATATCCCCACTAAAGGCTGCTTGCAAAGAAGCTCTTGAGATGTTGGGTAACGTGTTTAGTGTTCTTCTGTAACATCATGGGGAAGATGCCATCTGTTCCTGGAGATTTGAAGGGTGAAAACGAGTTAATCGCCCAGTTAATTTTATCCTCCGTTTTAATATCATCAGGGGTAAGCACTTTACTTTGATAATTTTTTGAATCGAATACGAATACTTTTAACGTGAACTAAGAGTATTAGCATTTCATCTGGGGACTCCAAAAATCCGTGATTCCACCAACCGAATACCGGGGCCACCAGAAATCAGTTAGAGCCACCAACCGAGCTCTGGAGCCTCCAAAGATCCGTAGAGGCCACCATTCGAGCTCTGGGGGCCTCCAAATATCCATTTACCCGGGGCTCACCAGGCAAAATCCTGATTGCCCGGTGGCCCAGTCGTCCCCTGTTTTGGATTTTCTTCTTTTGCAGTTCACGGGATTTTGGCATTCAGGATCCCCATTCAGGCACATTTATATGGAGAGTAAAAGCAATCTATCTAATTTAAAGGTAACTAGACTCCAAAGATCATAAGTAAAAACCCACTTATGAAAATGTTGAGTGATGCGCTATTCAACGGCAAAACAACTTACAAACACCATCAAAAAATACGGTAGCGTTGGCAACCCTGAAAGTGGCTAGGTTGCCTTTACTCTCCATATGAAGGAGTCTGAATGATAGACTTATGCCTTGGGAGGTTGGGAGGGACCAAATTTCTCCAAAACACACTACTGGGAGGTTGGGAGGGTCCAAACATCACCAAAACACACTACTGAAGTGATATAGATTTCCTGATCTTCATCCCTTCTATATCATAACCTTACATTCCGGAGCACCACTTTTTAAAAACATTACAAATGCACTCAGCAATTATTCTATAAAAATTTCTATTAACTAAAACCTTTTCTCCATTCCAGGATTGAAATTGAAATTCTAGATCTCAATGACAACCAACCCGAATTCGAAGTGGACTTCTATAATATTTCTATTGTGGAAAACCTACCAAGTGGCTTTAGTGTTCTTCAAGTAAATGCAATCGATCGCGATCAAGGTGAAAACGCAGAGTTTGCTTATAATCTTGTTGAAGAAAATTCTTCAGCTGGAGCCTTCCTAATCGATAGCCGATCAGGTTGGATAACTGTTCGAGAACATCGTCTTCTCGATAGAGAGGCACGAAAATCTATTGGATTGGTTGTGGAAGCTATTGAAAAGAATCCATCATACGATGAACTCAATCAGGAAGCACCAAGTTCTGTTCAAGTGCAGATAACTCTTCTCGACTCGAATGACAATACACCGAAGTTCGAAAAAGGTAACTTGTATGAGTTTAAGGTTCAGTCAAATGCTGCAGTTGGAACTCTGATTGGAAAAGTCATGGCTTATGATCCTGATGAAGGACGAAATGGCGTGGTATTGTACGAACTTCAACGACCTAAGGGAAGTGGATTTATTCCGTTTCGTTTGGATCCCCAAACGGGGGCTTTGTTTGTTGCGGGTCCATTAAGACCTGGAAGAATTGCAGTGTTTATTGAAGCTACTGATCAAGTAAGACTTTTTCGATAATTCAAAACAAAACTGTGTATTTGAATGTTTTGGTATGAATTTGTATAATTTTTAGCCTATCAATCCGTCAGAGAGAAGGTTTTCCCTTGCGGTTGTCACAATAGAAGTCTACGCGACTCTGGGAGACGAAGAAGTTGATTTCCTTGGAGCACCCTACGAATTCTGGGTGGGCTCGGATGTTCCACTAGGAACTTCTGTCGGTCAAGTTCGAACAACTTTGATGTACGAAGGAGATGATGACATTTTATATGATCTCTTGCATTCATACTCAGATGGAGTGCCATTTGCAATTGAAGAACGTTCTGGAATTATAACTGTTATTCGAGAACTTAAGGACTTTCAAAGATTAATTTATTATTTTGAAGCTGTAGCGAATTTTGTAAGTAGATTGGGAACTTCCTAAAACGTCTTTTCCTTTAATTTTAATTCGTGTGATTTCTTCGGAAATTTAGTCCAAAGTTCATATGAGAAAATATTGACAGAAATTTGGACTAAAATTCATAGAAATTCAAAGAAAAAGGTTGGATTTTGATATTTGTAGAGTTTGCTTGGTTTATGTCAAATAATTTGAATTCTTTTTACTACAGCAATTCACAAACCTTACTCAAGGTCGTCAGCTGACTTTTAGAAAATCACCATTTCGAAAGCCAATTGATACTTTTCACCAACTTGAAGAAGAAAAGGAGGGTGTGCTTATAACAAATGTTACTATCCACGTTGTAAGTCAAAAAGAATTAACCAAACATCCTGTTATTGAGTGAGTACCTATACCCCCTTTAAGTATTGATCTGTTCTTAAAACCTTCCATTTTTCTTTTGTTTTTAGGGAAATTAATGTCCGAGCTATTGGTTTTCATGTGGAAGAGAACAAAATTGGAGCTATTATTGGTCAACTTGTCTATAAAAACGAAAAGGAACTTGAAGCCCTTGAAGCTCATAAAATCTATGCCCAAATGAATGCTTTTAAACGTCTTCAACCTTCGAACAATAGAAACTATAGCAGTTTTGTCAAAAACAACACCAAAACTCGGGAAATGCGACGTCTTGAGAATGGTGGATTCGTTGCTCTGCGATATATTATAGCCAATCGACAGGAAGTGATGAATAAAATCACAATCACTGATGACGGAACTCTGATGACTGTAACAGGTCTTGACAGAGAGGATCGAGATCACTACGAACTCACAATTATTGTGGAGTACTCCAAAGGCCAGATTAGTGGAGCTGCAATCTATCAAGTGAATGTACTGGTCGATGATGTCAATGACAATCCACCAATCTTTGATGCCCCAGTCTATGTCGGAATGATCAATGAAAATTGTGAGCTCAAGGCTGAGGTGTTTCTCAATCGATACATTAAGGTATCAGATGCTGATGCAGGAAAACATGCCGAATTCAAAGTGGTCCTTCAAGGTGAAGGTAGTGAGATGTTTGCTGTGGAGCTGGCTAATAGCTCTCAAAATTCCGTCTTTAACTTGTTCAACCTCACTGAGCAGTGGAATGAGGAACAAGAGTTTGTTGACATGCAATCGTTCATATTGGGTCCCAACTTGACTTACAGCAGTGGACCGCATTTTCGAATTCGATTTACAGGCCGAAAGGGTCTTGATAGGGAAAGAGAGCAGTTCTATACGCTAAGGCTGATTGCAGTAGACTCAGGAGGTCTGTCATCTGTGGCCCAGTTGAATGTTCTTATTGCCGATGTTAATGACAATCCACCAATATTTGACAAAATCTCTGTATTCAAGGAATCAAACTTGGAGATTCGTGAGTATACCACTGACATGGAGATCTTTTTCATCGAGAAACACACTCAGCAACCAATATCATTGATACCAAGCTACAACATTCCTGGTTCACCCAGACTAGCTTTGGAAAGGCATTATGATATGTTAAGTAGAGAAAAACGGGCTGGTGGAATGCCAAAATGTCCACTTTTTGCAATGAGGGAAGATATCATGGTGGGAACGGTAGTCCTCCAAGTGACCGCAACAGATGATGACTATGGAAAGAACGCACGAATTATGTATGAAATCGAATCGGAATCGGTTAATTTTGTGGGAAGACCAAATGGGAAGGTCTTCAAAAACTTTTCTATAGACAAATTCACCGGAGAGCTTAAGGTTAATTCTCCACCAGAAGCTATGTCGGAGGTAGCTCTCAAGTTGAGAGCTAGGGATATTGGGAACCTATTTGATACTACTTGCATTCGATTCACCATTGTCGATGTTAACAATCATGCACCGGTGTTCAAGAAGTCGTGGTATTCCTTTGATATTCATGAGGGACCGTATGTACAACACTCCGTTGACAGAATCGAAGCCACTGACATGGACTATGGTCAGAATGCAAACATAACTTACACCATTGAAGCTGAAGAAGAGATTCCATTTACGATTTCTCCGATATCGGGAGTTCTGAAGGTTGATGGACATGTCGATCGGGAACAAGTTTCGATATACAACTTCCATGTGATGGCAACGGACAACAGTGAAGAGTCTCAGCGAATGTCAAGTTCGGTAGAGGTTGAAATAAATATCCTTGATGTAAATGACAATGTTCCAGAATTCATCGGTTATGACGAACTTGTTGATCCCAAACTTTATAATCTTGAAGGAAAAACCCACATAGCTCTTTACCGATCATTTCTGGGTCGAAGTAGTGTTTCGGGAACTTTTGTGAAGCAAATCAATGCAGTTGACAAGGACTATACAGGCAATGGAAATGGTTTGGTTCTGTTTTCTCTGGTACACAAAGAGATGCCATCGTTGTTTCAGATTGATTCAAGAGATGGCGTTGTAACAACAATTGGTGATTTTAATAAATACAACAATTACGAACATCTGAATATGACAGTTATTGCTTCGGATCTTGGTAGTCCTACGCAGTCTTCGACTGCTTTGCTTGTGGTCAATCTTCAAGGGCAAATCATAGTTCCAGAGGATGAAGTGGAAAACGATCTCAATGAAAACCTATTTCCACACCGGTACTATGAGGTCAGTCTGGAGGAAAATAATGTGGCTCCAATGGAAATTATAAGTATTAACTTAACATCGAGACATAAGCCAGAAGCATATCGATGGGTGTTGGTTCCCGATGCAGAATCCTCTGATCATCAATTTTTTGATATTGACCCAACAGTTGGGACTGTTTATGCTACTAAATCGTTTGACAGGGAAATCAAAGAAACCTACCGGCTTAAAATTCGAGCCGAGAAGATATCCCGAGAAGGTCGGAATTTTGCCAAAATGACATATCCTGTCACCGATGAAAGGGTCCAAGACTTGAATTACAACGAAGTGAGGGTTGTGATAATGATAATCGATGAAAATGATAACACACCAAAATTTCGAGGAAGCGGACGACCAATTGTTGCAGTAATCCCAAATACGGCTAACTTTGGTTATCCAGTTACGATAGTGGAAGCTTTAGATGCAGATAAGGGTATCAACTCTGAAATCAGGTATAAACTTCTCAATGAACCTTCCAGGCTATTTGGAATTGACGAAGTGACGGGAAAAATACGAGTTCTGAATTCAGTTGGAATAGATCAAAGAGTTTATGGATTCGATGTGAAGGCAACTGATCGGCAAGGAGCTGATGATGGACGGAGTAGCATTGCGAATGTATTTGTTTATGTTCTCGATGAGAGCAGAGAAGTTCGTATAGTGATTGCTGGAAGACCAGTGGAAGTTGAAAAACAGATCGAGGCTTTGATGACAAGATTGAGTGATGCAACTCAAATGGATGTGAAGATAAGAATGCTGGAACCACATGATGGAGGTGAAGAAACAGCGTGAGTATTTTGTTTTTGTGTTTTTATAAAATCGTAAAAGTACTCGTAATAGAAATGAAAGGCTAATCCATGTCTACTTTAAAATGGCTGAACTTCATAGAAATTGTGTATGACATAGACTATCACTATGTCACTGATGAGTCCAAGTGAGATTGTCGGACGAACCGCTTATTTGTAGGACTAAAGGCCATTAAAAGCTATTTTGAATCAATAACTCAACAAGTCCAATACTTGATGCTATGTCTTCTACTTGGCTGATTTATTTGAGTAGTATATAGAATTTTTATTATAAGAAAACCTTCTTATAACAACTTATTAACAGCAAATAATCCCATTTTTGGACGATTTGTGAAAGTTACTTTGCTAACTTGACGCTGAGGAAAACAAACAGCCAAAAACATAGAAAACATCGAATGACAAAATGGAATTTTTCACAATTACCGTATTAACGACAAATTATTAATCATTAAAATATTAAGTTTTGGCAGTTTTAACCACTTTTAGAAAAAACATAGAAAACAAAGAACGTAAAATAACGACAAATTTGAAATTGTCGCAGCTAATTAAATTAGTAGTAAATTATTAAGTCATAAGCCATCCGGTATGAACAGATCTTACCCCAATATGAGGTAATACTATGCTATATTGATGTCAAGTAAGCAAATAACGCAACAAATATAGATAACATTGCATGGCAAATTAAAAATTTTCACAACTTATTGAAGACTAGTTAATGGCAAATTATAAAGCCATAAACAATTATGTATAAGCAGTTGTGTTCCCTTTTTGAGGTGGTGCTTTGCTTACTTGATATCAAACTGTCGAAGAATTAAGAAAAAAACATAGAAAACATTGTACGATTGAATTCAATTTTTCACAAATAATTAATGACTAATAAACGGAAAATTATGAAGCCATAATTCATTCACACTTTTCGAGTTGCGCCAAGTTAGCAAAGCACCAGCAAAAATCATAGAAAATATGGAACGACAAATTTGAAACTGTGGCAACTAATTAACGGCAATGTACCCACGTACCCATTTTTCGATTTGTGAAAGTACACAGAAAACATCGCACGACTGAATTAACTTTGTCATAACTAATTCAGGACTAATCAACTACAAATTATTAAGCAGAAAATATTGAGCAAGAAGTTTTTACCACTTTTCGAAAAAAAACGTAGAAAACATAGAACGACAAATTTGAGATTGTCACAACTAATTAACGACAAGTTATCCAACCAATCCATTTTACGATCCATGAGAGTCGCTTTTCTAACTTGATACCAAGTAAGCAGAGCACCCAAAAAACATAGAAAACATTGCACGATCAAATTGAATCTTTCACAGCTAATTAATCTTAAATTACTAAGCCATAAATCAATAGTATACGAATTTCTTACCGATTTTCCACTGGGTGCTTTGTTAACTTAATATCAAGTTAGCAAAGGACCCAAAAAAACATAGAAAACATTGAACCACAAATTTGAAATTATCACTACTAAGTATGTATTGACTTATTCATGGAAAATTATCCATTTTTGATTTGTGAAAGTTTTTTTGCTAGCTTGATGCCCATTATAGTGTTGCTTCAAGACTATTAAATGTTAAGCTCGGAGTTCCACAGGGTTCCGTATGAGGGTCACTTTTTTACATTAATGACTATTTGACCATAAAATACGCTTCTGATTGAATTGCAGAGATCAAGAATACCTTCTGACTTAACAGAGAGTTTTCTTTGAACATTTTCCCACAACAGTTAAATTTATTTAACATAATTTTTTATTTGGCCGAATATATAATGTATTTCAATCTTGAAGTCTTATGTTAATTTCAGTTTGTTTATAAATAAATAAATAAAACATAATAAGTATGTCACAGCAGATAGATCCATACAAGGAAGTGTAGTATGAGCATTGGTTGCTGTCTGCACGAGGCTCCTGTTTCGAACACGATAAACAGTGGGCCCAATCGAGGAATTAAGCGGGCCAATTCCTCAATTTTAATGTACAAATTTGTAATGAAAAATTTGCAGCTATATATAGAGTATATAAGCTGAGGCTCTATAAGCTCTTCCCTCAGTTAATAGTCTCTGACTTAATGTTAGCCATCATCCTTTATCCACAACTGTTTATGTATATTTTTTGGGCTTTGGAACCGCTAGTTTCGCTTCTGGGCCCACTGTGCGGCAAATGAAAAGAACAGATCAAACTCAAAATTTATATCGATCTTTCGTGTCAAGGTTCTTAACGAGTTGAGTGTATTTCGTGGGTTAACTGACAGTATCAGACAGTAAATATGTAAATATAGTATATGCATCTACTGATTAAAGTGACTTTTATGACTTTCAAACCATTTTATGTTGTTTACAATAGTTTCAACTTTAAATAGGTATACGGAAAGTAAAAAAGGGCTTTCAAAAAAGTAGTTCACCGCACCAGTGTCGGAAATAGGTCAGTGTTATGTTATCTTTCATTTGATGTCCCATTTATGGAAATTCCTATGGAAAGGTATACTCAGTCAACGTTTTATGACTTCAGCAACCTGAAAAAGCAGGTTCCAAAAATGTTTTTTTCTTTTCAGCCAAGGCTATCAGTTAGAGTACACTTAACAACAACACTTCAGTTTGAATATGTAAATCAGATTTTTTCCCGGAATACTGATAATATTAAAGTTTATATGGCTTAAAATAACAATAAACCTTAATCAAGAGAACAACTTTTGTGTGAGCTAAGGTAAAGGCAGTATGACGTATATGAGTATAAAAGAGAGAAAAAAGGGTCTCGAAATGGAACATTGTGGTACTTAAGAATAAACTGCAATCAACAATAGATAAAAAAATTCTAATAAAAATAGATACTTAAATAAAATTACAACAAATAAAAAGTTTTTCTATATTATTCGATTTATTTAATGTGTGCGTGATTTTATATATTTAATTATTAATCTACTTCTGTCACTTTGTTATCATAATTAAGAACAAAAAAGTGAAAGCTACGTCAATATTCAATGTTTGAGATAGTACTTAATCAATTTTTAAGACTGCCCACTTTCAGCCCGACCGGAAATAAAAACTTTTTGTTTTCAACAATTCAATGAAAAGTCTTCTTGCCCTTTCTTAATCCCATAGAGTAAAAAAAAATAATTTCAATGAATACATCAAATGTTATCTAAAGTAGATGTGGGTTCTCTTTTGTTGAACGAACTTGTAGGTAAAGGCATATTTATAAAATTTATAGTAGGAAAATAATTCCCCCTAACATTAAAAGCACTGCAGTCAGGCAAAAGCTATCTGCATGTAAAATTATACATGTTCTTACTGAGTGACCTTTATTAATTTTTATTATTGTTGCTATATTAACACTTTCTTCCCTAAGAAAAATTTCATATTAACATGAGTTCCTAGTTTGTTGTATCAATTTCGAAAGCCATTTTATTTCAAATCGCTGCGAGGCATTAACACTAGAAAACCTCTAAATTAAAGATATCAATTTATTAATACATTCTTACATCTTGAAGTATTATTTATAACTCATTCCATTTTCTTAAAGGAATTTTTATACTTTTTTAACGAAGAAGGTTTTTGCTTGAAATTCAATGGTGTAACTATGTAAAAGGAAATTTTTTACACTGAACACAAAACTTTAATAGATTTTACTTAGAAGGAAAGTACATATTGCTGAAATTATAACATCAGTGAAACCTCTAACATAGGTAACCAAATGATAAATAATAAGAATGTGGCGTGGGCCATTGACTCATCCTTCTCTGCATACAAGTCTGCAGGGCCTGATGGAATAATTCCAATTATGCTCCAAAGCTCCAAAGACATAATTGTTCCAATTCTAGTGGATATTTTTAGGGGTTGTCTAAACATCACCTATATTCCCTCTATATTTGGAGAGAAGTCAATGTCATCTTCATTCCGAAAGCTGGCAAGCCTATAGCCTACTCACACTGAGCCGAAAGATTTCAGGCCTATAAGCCTATTCTCCTTTCGTCTCAAAACTTTACCTGAATGATAGTGTGCTCTCACAGGCCCAACAAACATACATGAAGGGCAAATCTGTTGAGACAGCGCTACATGAAGTTGTAGGCACAATTGAAAAATCAATCCATTTCAAAGAATTCACTCTGGCAGCATTCCTTGATATAGAAGGGGCCTTTAATAATGTTGAAAACAGTGCAATTCGACAAGCCCTTAACTACGCCAGCATCGATCCGATACTGATAAATTGGATTGACTCCATGCTCCAAACGAGGCTAATAAATGTAGAAATGGGTGATAGCAAGTTAAAAGTTAGGGCGTGATGTAGGGGTACTCCACAGGGTGGAGTCTTATCTCCTTTGCTTTGGCTCCTAGTTGTCGACCAGATTTTAGTCAAACTAAGTCTGAGTGGTATCAAGGTCATTGCATATGCCGATGACATCGTGTTAATGGCCTCAGGAAAATTTGTCCCTACTCTGTGCGAGCTCCTACAAACAGCTCTTGACAAGCTCAGCAATTGGGCCAGTAGCTGCGGACTCAACGTTAACCATCTGAAAACAGAATTGGTATTGTTTACGAGGAAACACAATATTCCCAATATTGATCCACCAACCATTAACGGTACTCCGCTACATGTTTCGAGTACTGCCAAATATATTGGTGTTTTACTTGATCGTAAACTAAACTGGAAAGAAAACATAAAAGAAAGAGAGAAAAAAGCCTCAATTGCATTTGCATTCTACATTTGTAGTAGAATTTTTGGTAAAAGATGGGGTCCCAGCCCCAAAACCATTCATTGGATGTACACAGCCATAATAAGGCCAATACTAACCTACGCTTGCATGGTCTAGTGACAAGCCTAAGATAGGGAAACCAATCTTAAGACCATGACCAAAATTCAAAAGTTAGCGTGTATTGGCACTATCAGTGCTAAGAGAACTACACCTACAGCAGCCCTATAAACTTTCCTTTCACTAGCTCCGCTTGATCTGTTTACGAAAGAGCTGGCGGCCAAAAGTGCTTTTAGACTTAAACAGTGCAATAATTGGAAAAAGGGCCACTTCGGTCACAGAACCATAATGAAATTCACTGACATACACATTCAAACAGATTACGTCACACCGCACATAGATTTTAACCCAGTGGCGATGACAGATATCCTTAGTAGGGAATTCTGGAATGAAAACAGGGTCATCAATACAAATCACGTTTCGGTGTTTACAGACGGTTCCAAAACAGACGAAGGGATAGGGTCAGGTATCTACTCGGAAAACCCACCTATAAACAGATCAATAAAGCTTCCAAACTTTTGCAGTGTATTCCAAGCGGAGGTGCTTGCAGTTTGCGAAGCAGCGAAATATTTTGCCTTTCATGGAATAGTCAATAGCAATATAGACATCTTCATAAATAGCCAGGTGGCAATTAAAGCTATTTCTTCAATCAGTATTAAGTCCAAACTGGTAGATCATTGTCGAACTGAACTTATATCTTTAGGCGCAACAAACACAGTAACGGGTCCCTGAACATCGTGATATTCTCGGGAATTAAATGGCAGATGAACTGGCCAGAAACGGATCATCTCTTGATCGTACCCAAATCGAATTTTCGGTACTTATGCCACTGGAGCAGGAAAAAAAAAAGAATCCACCAGAATTTCCTTGAAGCTGCAGACGTCAGATGGTCATCGCTTGACACTTGTCAAAAAAAAAAAAACTGAATATTTACTCAAGTTAAGCAGGCCTCAATTATTGCTCGCAGTGGGAGTCCTAACGGGCTACAACTCATTGGGAACTCACATGAGCAGAATGGGTATCAACCCATCTGACTTATGTATAGGGTGTCAAGATGAAGAGGCGGAGGAGAGCTCATCCCATTTCCTTTGTGAATGCCTCAGTCTGGCCATAACTAGAAAAGTCGCCCGAAATGGGCGACATCTCAACCCTGCCGCTAAAGAATATCCTGAAATTCACTCAGAAGTCAGGGTGGTTCAAGGAGGCATCCCATTCCTAAACTTGTCCTCAATCCCACACCCATCCCCTCCTCACACCTACCTACCTTTATCCTGGGGAGCGCAATGGATCCACGGAGATCAGAGTAGGATGAGGCGGCTTGCCGTATAATCACCCCTTCTAACCTAACCTAACTAACCTACCCAATGTTAGCCAGAAATACGAGTGTTAAAGAATCA
Organism: Dasysyrphus tricinctus; assembly: GCA_963921185.1. Lineage (NCBI taxonomy): Eukaryota > Metazoa > Arthropoda > Insecta > Diptera > Syrphidae > Dasysyrphus > Dasysyrphus tricinctus. Next base: position 20,341,486 of record OY992530.1, on the reverse strand, counting down.
TCATCGTGCCTGTAACCCGAGTGGGGCATAAGGCGTCAACAAAACGTCTCCATCCTTCACGGTCTGCTACAAGGTACTTTAGTTGTGGCCACGTCTTTCTCTGGTATTCTGCTTCCGCTAAGACAGGATATTTCCGTGTTGTTCTTGGTCTTTCAACCCGCAGTGCACCCTGAGGATATTCCATTCAAAGGACTGCTTTGCAATTTCATCGTTTGGTTTCCTCCAGTCTGTGACCAATCCAACGCCATTTACGCTTTCTTATGTTGACGTCCAGCGACTCTTGACTTCTCCTGCGATACAATTCCTCATTTGATATTATTTGTGCAGAGCGAATCACTAGGATGTGGCGAAGACAGCTATTCACAAAAGCCTGCAATTTCTTCGAAATGGTAGACGTGACTTTCCAGGTTTCACAAGCATAAACAGCACGGATTTGACATTGGATTCGAAGAATCTCAACTAAGTGCGTAAGGAGATTTGACTGGATTTCCAAGCTGGGGACAGAGTACTGCAAGCAGTATGAGCTTTATTTATTCTACTTTTAACGTCCAGATCCGTATTACCGTTTACAGAAACAATACTGCCAAGGTAGTTTAACTGTTCGACTTCTTCCAATGGCATCTCTTGTAGAATAATACGCTGCTGTTGTCTTTTTGCTGTTTATTCCTAGACAACTCGTATCTCCATTCACTTGCAGTGTAGGGCACATCCCGTTCAGCCCACTGATATTATTTGCTAGTAGACATATGTCTTCGGCATATTCTAAAAGACTGAGCTTTTTGATCGATCTCCATTGAATGCCCTGTCGCTCAGCTATACCAACACTGGCCGCCAATACGTCGTCCATCGGCAACAGGAAGAGAATTGGCGATAGAACATCCCCTCGTCTCACACTTTGTTGCACTACGAAGGAGTCTGATATGCCTCATTATTTTTGAGGTGATTGACTGATGTTTGAATTTCCGATACAGAAGAGGGTTCGCTGTCAATACCCCTATAGGACCTGATCATTTCGTTTAGTTGTGGCAATTCAGCACTCTGCTCAACTGAATCCTTATTTAGCTGATCCTGAATTGATACCAAAAGTGTGCCATCCACATCCATTACAGAATGATTGGTGTTACTTTTTTTCCCAATAGCATCTTTGGCTGTTTGGTATAATTCCCGGATATTTCCTCTTCTTGCAGCGTTTTCCATATTATCTGTGAGTCCATTTAACCTCACCCTTTTTTTGCGATAGACCATCTTATGTGCACCGCGATACTCGCCTCGCAATTCAGCCTTTCGTTGAACATCTGCTTCGGCATTTATTTTGATTTTCAACGATGTGCGAAGTTCGTTCTTGTACCAAGTGTCTTCGGATATCCAAGAGTCTCTAACCCTCGTTGCCGCTTGGGTACAGTTTCGGATCCAGCCACCATAAAAACACATTTTATTGAAAAACATGTCAGTGAACTGACGTCAGCTACGAAAGTTCGTGCCCCATTACCAAAGGGAATGGTAAACTCAACCCCGTCTGGTGGTCTAAAGAGCTGGCCACCCTCAGGAAAAAATCTAGGAGGCTTTATAATAGAGCTAAACGTAGTAATGAAACTGCTGACTGGGATATTTTCAAGATCAGCAAAAACAAATATAAAAACAGAACAACATATGCAAAAAGAGCAGCCTGGTGGAAATTTTGTACAGACATTGAGTCTACAAATGACACTGCTAGGCTCAGGAAAGTCATGTCAAAGGTCCACTCACCTCCTGGCTTTCTTAAAAGACCGGATGGAACCTGGACTGACTCCTGCTATGAAACCTTGGAGTCACTTATGAGCACCCACTTCCCAGGATGTACTTTTGATGCATCTGTTGTGGATAGGGGCCCCAACATAAGCCAGACTTCTAGTATTGGGAGTCAAATAGTAGATAGACGAAAAGTGGTCTGGGCCATAGACTCCTTCTCAGCGTACAAGGCTGCAGGGCCTGATGGAATAATTCCAATTATGCTCCAAAGCTCTAAAGACGTTATTGTGCCGTTTCTGGTGGAAATATTCAAAGGATGTTTAAACATCACTTATATTCCATCTAGTTGGAGAGAAGTTAATGTCATTTTCATTCCGAAAGCTGGCAAATCCACTCACACTGAACCGAAGGATTTTAGACCAATAAACCTATCTTCCTATCTTTTTAAAACCTTAGAAAGGCTGATAGAAACGCACATTCGCCTAATGCTAAATGATAGTGCTCTCTCGAAGGCCCAACATGCATACATGAAGGGCAAATCTGTTGAGACAGCACTTCATGAAGTGGTTGGCACGATTGAGAAATCAATCCACTTTAAGGAATTTACTTTAGGAGCATTCCTTGACATAGAAGAGGCCTTCAACAACGTTGAAAACAGTGCAATTCGACAAGCCCTAGACTCAGTCTGCATCGACCCGATGCTATCATAATTGGATTGACTCCATGCTTCAAACAAAAATTGTTAATGTAGAAATGGGTGATAGTAAGCTTAAAGTTAGGACTTGTAGGGGTACGCCGCAGGGAGGTGTCCTATCTCCCCTACTTTGGCTTCTGGTCGTCAACCGGATTTTGGTTGACCTAGGTTCAAGCGGCATCAAAGTCGTGGCGTACGCTGATGACATAGTGATAATAGCCTCAGGGAAGTATGCCACCACTCTGTGCGACCTACTGCAAACAGCCCTTGACAAGCTCATAGTAATTGGGCCAGTAGCTGCGGACTTAATGTTAACCCAATTAAGACGGAACTGGTTCTGTTTACGAGGAAACGAAATATTCCAAATATAAATCCTCCCACCATAAATGGGACGCCGCTCCATATAACTGGCACGGCCAAATATCTTGGTTTAGTAATCGATCGTAAACTTAACTGGAAAGAGAACATCAAAGAAAGGGAAAAAAAAGCTGCAATAGCTTTCTACACATGCAGTAGAATTTTTGGCAAGAGATGGGGACCCAGCCCCAAAACTATTAATTGGATGTACACAGCCATTGTAAGGCCTATCCTGACGTACGCCTGTTTGGTTTGGTGGCCAGCCTTGGATAAGGCAATCAATCTCAAGGTCATGACAAAAATTCAGAGACTAGCATGTAAAGGTACAACTAGTGCCATGAGAACCACGCCAACCGCAGCCCTAGAAACTTTCCTCTCACTTGCCCCACTCAAAATCTGTTCACGAAAAAGTTGGCGGCCAAAAGTGCTCTTCGACTTAAAGAATGTAAAAATTGGAAAAAGGGCCACTGTGGTCACAAAACTATAATGAACTTCACTGACATAGACATTCAAACGGACTATATTTCACCGTACATAGATTTAGCCCAGTTGCACTTACAGATATTCCGACAAGGGAATTATGGAAGGAAAACCGGGTCCTAAACGCAAATCATGTATCGCTCTTTACTGACGGTTCCAAAACGGACGCTGGGGTAGGGTCAGGCATCTTCTCAGACAATCCACCCATTAATAGATCATTGAAGCTCCCAAACTTCTGCAGCGTTTTCCAAGCGGAAGTGCTTGCGGTTAGCGAGGCTGCAAAATATCTTTTAACATGCGAACTGACGAACAAAAATATCGATGTCTTCATAGATAGCCAGGCGGCAATCAGAGCCCTTTCGTCAATTGTCAAGAAGTCAAAACTGGTTGATCGCTGCCGTAGTGAGTTGAGATTGCTGGGCCAAATGAATTCAATCACCCTTCGATGGGTCCTGGGTCACCGTGACATTTATGGCAACGAAATGGCTGATGAATTGGCCAAAAGCGGTTCATCACTTGAACCGAGCCAAACTGTACCTTGGGTACTTATGCCACTGGAACAGGAAAAGATTAGAATCCACCAAAGCTCCCTCAAGGCCGCTAACGACAGATGGTCAACAATTGACACATGTCGGGTTTCAAGGAATCTTTGGCCGGATATTTCAAAGAATAAAACAGAATATTTACTGAAGCTAAGCAGACCTCAATTGTCTCTCTTGATTGGAATCCTTACGGGTCACAACTCAATGGGAACCCACATGAGCAGAATGGGCATCAGCACATCTGACTTATGCAGAGGGTGTCAGGACGAAGAGGTGGAAGAGGGCTCATCTCACTTCCTCTGTGAATGCCCCAGCCTAGCCAAGTCTAGGAAAAATGCCCTCGGAGAATACTTCTTCGACGAATTGGGCGATGTCTCATCTTTGCCACTAAACAACATCCTTAACTTCATCCAGAAATCAGGATGATTCAGGGAGGCACCTCATAACTAACACTTCCACTTAATCCTTCCTTTTACCATTCCCATATTTCCCACATCCTGGGGAGCACAATGGATCCATTGAGATCCGAGTGAGGTGTTGCGGCTAGCCGCATCATCACCCCACCTAACCTAACCTAACCTATCCTTTGATTATCGTTGTAAGGCTGTGGTTCATAGCTTGAGGCTCATGAGCATCAAATAGTGGGAAGCGCATGTTGGCATTTTTTTTAATTTTTCGAACATCGCACATTAACTTCCTCCATCGCTGCTGAATCATGATAATGGTCTATTCGTATGTACCCAGGTGACTTTGTTCCAAATCAAAAGTTTACCAGCCATTTCCATTCCATGACCCCAGGCAATTTTTTTCCCATGAAGTGTTCCCGAGCATAGTTGTTTGATTTGACTTAGGCATTGCGATCTCCCATGACATTTATGATGTCGGTTCTCAAAACACTTCTGTAAACCAAGTCAAGATGAGTGTAGAACGTGGTTTTGTCTTCATTTGGTGGCACTGAATAATTGTGATGTTACGAATTTTTTAAACAAAATCTTGCTGTCATTAATCTCGCAAAAATGGCCGCCCAGGAAATAAAACTGAGTCTCGCTTTTTCGTTCAACATAATTACGACATTATATTGAACGACATAGATTCAATCAACTAGAGAAATACAAAATAAAGTTAAAAAACAAAAATGAATTGTTAAAGCAATTGCGAATGTAATATTTTATGATAATTGCAGTTCCTAAAAACTCTTTAAGACAATGTTGCCAAGCGCAAACAAAAACTGTTTTCTTTAAATTTGGTCTAATTTTATTTTTGTCCACAAATTAAGTCTTAGAATATAAAGATGAAACACTTGTATTTTTGTTCCACGATTTATTTATAAACGGTTTATTTATAAGCCGTGGAACAAAAATACAAGTGTTTCATCTTTATATTCTAAGATGTTATTGTTCCATCAAGTGCCTACAAAATGCTCTGTTGAGCTTATCACAAATTAAGTCCTTCTTCTTAACATTTTTATCAAAAAAGTAAAGAAATTGTTATTTACAAATTGAAGTCAAAAATTGTCTCTAGCGGGATCGCCCTTTAAATAAAAACTTTAATTTTTAATAATTTTACAATTTGTATTAGTTTGTTGAAGTCACAAAAAAAATATTTCCAATCAACATTTTCCGCTAGAATTTTTCGTTCAGTGTACTCTTATCTATGTTTACGGCGATAAACTCATAAGTTTCTTCTGTCATTCTAATACACTAAACTTTGTCTTTTTATTTTTGATCATTTTGTTTTAGAACTGATGCATATGTCTATGCCATTGACCTACGGACCAATGCGGTTGTGGACATGGAAACACTTCACAGGTATAAACCTACTTAACCATTAAAAGAAAAGTTTACACACTCTTATCTCCAATTAATTGTCTGAATTTTGTTTCTATAGTTCTCTAAGTATGCTGGTAGCCGAAAACTCCTCATCCATCGCTGAGCCCCGGATAATTGAAGTATCAGATTTTGGAACAGTACGGTCCTCGAGTAAATCGGTCTCTATTATGGGTGGTACCGAAATAATTTCCCTAGTTTTGGCTGTCCTCATTTTGGCCGGAGCCTGCACTACTGCCCTTTGCCTGGTGTGCTTCAAGCAGAAACGGTAACAACATTAAGTTTAAGCTAACCATATTATACCCACATATAACTTTTATGCATTAAGACTGATAGTGTTAGAGTTTTTGGTCACCATAATAATTGTAGATGTATCTTTGAGATACAAACAAAAAGTATAAGATACACGGCACGGTGAAGAACAATAAAAATAATAAAAATTTCACAAACATGAGTGTGTGTTGTTTCAATTTGCTCCAAGCTCTGCTGCTACCTTTGGACTTGATTTGGTACTTAAGGCCACACAATCTGCTGGAACTGCTTGTTCTTGTTTTCTTGCATTTTATGTACTTCCATATAAATAGAACATGTGGGCATGCTGGACATTGAAAAATAACTGTAAACTCTTATTAACTCCATTCCTGGAATGGCTAGTGCGGAGTAGAAGCTTGGCAATAACAATGCCATGAAGTGCACAGCACATTCTTCTATACCTATACTCTCATTTCCTCCAAAGACTCTGGCCCTATTATAATAGAAACAACTTTGGTTCCAACTACATACATAAGTGCACATATCTATACATTATGTCTTGGTTCATATATAGTTAGGTATATTACTCCTCATGGTTCATATATTTTTAATTCTCATGTCAGATGGACGGAACAAGAGTTTCCATCATCGGAAACTGGTCTAACTTATACGATAGCACGGCTAAACGATGTTACCAGCGGTGGCGGTGGAGCTGGTGGTGGAAGCAGCGGCAAGGCATTGCGGAAGACCATAAGCAGTCCAGAGTCAATGTGTTCCACGCACTCATCCAGCACGCTGCAGAAACCGGATATCTTTCACAAAACGCCAACCATTCTTAACAACGAGTTTGTATATTTTTTTATATTTTTTTTATTCTGGTCTCCTAACCGTAGAAGTAGACCTCAAGAATTGGGTAATAATTTTATTTCTAAAACAATTTCTTTTTTTCTTCTTCTACTTTTCGTTCCCGCCTCATTGAGCAGCATGCGTCCCAGGGAATATATTGATGTCCCGTTACCAAAGTCGATCATCAAAGCAAACCGGTCAGCTGCAACAGCGGAGCACGAGCCTATGTCATATGTGACCAAGTACAGCACCTTTCAGGCATCGAATAGCTTGTGAGTATACCGGAGTTGAAATCTTATTTTGGGTTTTCAGGTTGGGCTCTTAGGCTATGATGACAGTCAACATGGTTTTGAGGTGTTAAAAGGGTCTGAATCAAATGGCTTTCAAGGGTTACTGGGTTAGTTCAATGTTGTAACTTTCGATTTTGAAAAGAACATCGAGATATAGATAACTATTTCGACATTTCATCTTGAGTTCGTGTGGGGGGCTTACTTTCTTTTCACGAAGAGTTTGGAGATAAGTAGATGGGTACCTTGTTTTGAACTTTTAATTAATGGCTTGTTGCTTTTTTGTTTTTGGTTGGTTGGTTTAGGTGTAGTGCATATTAGATTAACTAAGTCAGCTTTGAGTTACCATCAGCAATAAGAAAATAAAGGAAACTCTCTGTGATTTTGAATAGCTCTCGCTAAAAATTTGAATAACAAACTTTGGTTAACGAAGAACATAATAATAACAAGATTTATTTGGTTAAAGTAGACCCAAGTTCGTAAATGTCAAATACCCTCATCACTGCCAAAAACAATTTAGTACTATTTTAGTACTTTTTTGGTCAAATATGCTTTTATTGTTGAGATTAACGACAAGGATTCACCTAAAGTAAAAACTCTGTAGATCGAACAGTTTTTATCAGCAGAAATAGAACATGAATTTTGTCATGTTTTTGAACTTTTTCATTTAAGAATTGAAGGGGGCAGGGAGGAGTGCTTCCCTTCCCTAAATCAAAATATTTTTCATACATTTGGTAATTTTTCTTCTTTTGAATGCATCTCAAAGATAGATTTCTGTAGCAAAACTATTTTTTGACTGAATTTACTCAACAATATAATATACTGAGTATATTTTTCATTAATTCTAGGCCATACACTTTTAGAGATAACGCAGTCGTTCCTGGACATCCAGGAATTATTGATTTGCTTTTTCATTATTAGGTTTATTTTCCTTTTAATCACGCCGATCGGGATGTCTGGTCCAATATCTAATTGGTTACTACTACTCTTATTTGAGACCCTTTCCTTGCTAATTTATCTGCTAGATCATTCCCTTCTATATTGCTATGTCCAGGAAACACGCAGAGTTTGACTTGGTTGGAGTTACAAATATTGCTTTGGATCTTATTGTCTCACAGGCTATCGCTTTGATAGCGGCTTGGCTGCCCACGAATAATGTGATCTCCGACAATCTCAGTTTTTTCTTGTGTCTCGCTTGTGGCGCTTTTTCAAATCTCAGCTGAACGACTCTACACTCATCTGGGAGTTTATATGATTCTTTTGATTCTCTAATATTAATAGCTTCACAAAACACCCCAGCTCTTCTTCCTTCTTCCATATTTCCTGTTGACTAACTAGTGAGTTGGGTTCTCATCCATGTCTTTCGGGTATTGAAATAGAGAAGTGTTTGTTAAAATCAAGATGGACTCGTGACTATAGGAGCTGTGCTTCCAAGAGCCCAGTTCTTTGAGTCGAAGTGCGCTTTTGGCTGCTGTGCATCTTATATACTCGTCTAGTGCTGGAAGATTTGAAATAAGTTCCAATCCTGTCTGTGGCGTAGATTTCTGAGCCCCCGTTATAGGCTAGTCTCTGTACCTTGTTCAGGTTTTAAGGATAGCTAGCTTTTTCAACAGCCTTCCACCATACGATAGAACCATAGGTTAGTATGGGACGAACAATCCCCGTGTACATCCACTGGATGACATGCCGTCGCATACCTAAGCGCAGAGTGCTCTTTTCATAACTTCCTCTGTGTTCCGTTTCCATGTTAGCTTGGAATCAAGGATTACTCCAAGATATTTAGCTTCCTTAGAAAGTTTCAAAGGAATGTCATTAAGCCTGGGAGGAGTAAAGTCCTCCAAGTTCGTTTTATTCGTGAGCAAAACTAGCTCAGTTTTTGAAGGGTTAGCCGCGAGACCGTTTTGTGCTGCCCAAAAAGATAGTTCTTTAAGTGCGGATTCCATAATATCTTTGATGGTGGTAAGATTCTTACCCGATATCAAAATTACTATGTGTTCTGCATAGGCCACAATTTAAATGCCCTGATTACTAAATCTTGTAAGAATTTTGTTAAAAACACAAGGACCCAAAGGAGAGGTGAAATCACCTCTCCTTGTGGAGTTATTCTTGTAACTGTTTTCTCAACAATCGTGTCTTAAAGTTGCGATCTTATGACTTTACCATTGAGCATGATATAAATCCAATCCACAATGACAGATTCAACTCCAACCTCTTCTAGAGCTGATTTAATGGACTCCGTTTCAAAGTTTCAATGTCCAAATATGCTCTCGGGGAAGTGCTCCATATAATTTATAAGAATTTTTAAGAATGTGGGTGGATGCCACGCCCCTATATGGAAATTTCGAATTTTTCAATTTTTTTCTTTCTAAGTACCTCAAGCCCTACCGACTTACCAATTTTCATCGTTCAACAACAATCGGAAGTGCTCCATATACATTATAAGAATATTTAAGAAAGTGGGTTGATGACACGCCCCCTGAATAGAAAATTGCAAATTTTCGAATTTTTCCTTTGTATGCGCCAAGAGGCTTACCGTTGTGCGAAATTTCAAGTTTCTACGATGCCAGGAAGTGCTCCATAATTTTGATGATCTGTCAGTGAGTCAGTGAATCAGTCAGTTACGGTTTTTGCGATTTTTGAAGTCCTATGTCTCAGGAATTACAAATGGTAAAGAAATGAAATTTGGTGAGCCACCTCTGTTTGATCAGCTCAGCAAATGCTGCGAACTTGAAGTTTCTGACTTTATTGGTACTGAAAATCGCCTGAGTTTGTTCCTGTAAAAAGGGTGTAGTGCCGCGAACTTGGCTTGGCACTACCGTGCCCTTTGATCACAACAAAAACATAAATTTTAAAAAAAGAACCAAGTTCCTTATGTACAAGAAACTTGTGCAAAAAAAGTAATGAGATCTTAAATATATGCCAAGTTTTAAGTTCATGAAGTTAAATATCAAATATCTTAAGTAGAGTAATATCGAAACAATTCCAAATTATGAAAGAAATTTGGTATTTAATTATGACTGATTAAAATATGATGTATTCACTGGTCAAGTTTTCTTACATTTTAAATTTGTGATTAAGTAAGCATTTAAAGAAAACTTGCCAAGTAAATCCATTAAATTTTAATCAGTAATCATTAAATATCAAATTTCTGTCATAATTTGGAATTATTTCGATATTAATCTATACTTAAGATATTTGATATTAAACTTCATGAACTTAAAACTTATAGCATATATTTTGGATCTCATTACTTTTTTTGGCTGACTTTTTACGCACAGGTTTCTTAAACATAAAGAACTTGGCTCTTTTTTAACATTTATGTTTTTGTTGTGATTTCACTCCTTTTTGCAAAGATTTATTTTTCCAGATGAAAATCAAGCCCTATCGCTCTACAAACTTTCATAATTCCACGACAACCGAAAATGCTCCATATAAATAATAGCAATTCTGATAAAGTGGGTGCATGGCAAAATTCCAAATTTTCAATTTTTTTCTACGAATTTTCATCGTTATACAACAATCGAAAGTGCTCCATGTAATCAATTAGAATCCTTAAGAATGTGGGTGGATGCCACGCCCCTAAATGGAAAATTCCAATTTTCCAATTTGTTTATTTCTAAGTACTTCAAGCCCTAGCGATCTATCAATTTGCAACGTTCTACAACTATCAGAAGTGCTTCATATAGTTTATAAGAATTTTTGAGAAAGTGGGTGGATGCCACGCCCCCTGAACTGAAAATTTCAATTTTTCTATTTTTTTCTTTCAAAGTACTTCAAGCTACCAACCTACCAATTTTCATCGTTCTACAACAATCGGAAAGTGCTCCATATAATTTATAAGAATTTTTAAGAATGTGGGTGGATGCCACGCCCCCTGAATATAAAATTGCAGATTTTCGATTTTTTCCCTTGTATGCACCACAAGGCCTACCGTTGTGCGAAATTTCAAGTTTCTACGATGTCGGGAAGTGCTCCATAATTTTGATGATCTGTCAGTGAGTCAGTCAGTTACGGTTCTTGCGATTTTTGAAGTCCTATATGTCGGGAATTACTAATGCTTAGGAGTTGAAATTTGGTGAGCCACCTGTGTTTGATCAGTTCAGCAAATACTGAGAATTTGAAGTTTCTGACTTTATTGGTACTGATGTTAAAGGGAGGTTGAGTTTGTTCCTGTAAAAAGGGAGTAGTGCCGCGAACTTGGCTGGGCACTCCCATGCCCTTTGATCCTTAAGTGACCCGTGAGACTTCCCAATTCCCTTCAGAAATTTTATAGCTAAGCAGTCCTCAAATGTCTCTTTTTGTTGAAATTCTTATTGGTCACAACTCAATGGGAACCGAATTTTAGTTTATTTACTTAATGTTTCTAAAAACTGAATTTATTGAGCTATCAACTGTACCTCGTGGCTTGATGGTTAGTGCGTAGGACTGTCATGCCGAAGGTGTGGGTTCGATTCCCAGCCGTGCCACCTAAAAACAGAAATGTTTTATTCGAGGTACTGCCTCTTGCGAGGAACTGACAAATCCTCCAAGAGTATACTTGTCATGAAAAAGTGCATTTCATTTAGCCGTTCGGACTCGGCAAAAAACTGTAGGTCCCCTCCATTCCTGCCAACAAATACGCACACAGGAATGGTTGTGAGTTGTAAGTCACTAGGCCCTGGTTCTCCATGAGCTGTTGCGCCGCCCAATTTATTTATTTATTTTATGTCTTCGAAAAAGCAGGTATAATATTAAGTTTGGAAAATTTCTTTAGCTGTCTTAAACTATCCTTCAGTTTGGTACAATAAATTTGAACAAAATGAAATCACATTTTCAACTAATAGTAAGGGAGCCAGTGACCAGTGGCCAGTGCATTTTCAACTGAAAAGCTGCTGGTTTTACCAGCTGCTTGTTATTTTTGTGTAACTGTTGGTGATAGCTATCACTACACCAAAGCTCATCTTTTCTAAAATCAGTTTTTTTTCGCGTTTTTGCAATGTTTACATGAGGAGCGGGGGTATATCCCCCCACTCAAAGTTCAGCTGCTTGTGTTTTTTCGTTTACCTATGACCTCATTAACGTGTGCACAAAAGCTCACCTTATCTGAAATCAGTTTTTTTTTTACAATTTGTTCACATGTTTGGGCGGCTGCCACGGCCACACCCACCGCCAGTGCGGGATGAGATCGCCGATTTTCAATTCAGTGATACCAAATGAACCAAATATAGTACGGGGTAGTTAGACTTTTGCTGGGAAATAATTCAAACATGCAGTTTGACTCCAATACTCAAAAGGGTATTAGTACACGAGCCGAAAACCACATTTTTCACAATTGCACCTAGATTCATTTGGCCGCCATTTTGTTTTTAACGGCTTTTTTTTGTTATCAGGCGTAACTCACGCATTTTTGACGCTACGAAAAAAAATTGTGAGACAAACTTGTAGAAAATTCAATTGTCTACAAAATATGTTAAGTAACTTTTTTCGATAAGTGCTTTTTTTAAAAAGTTATACTGCATTTTCTTAAAAAAAGTAGAGGTTGATTTTGGTATATTCATCATATCTTATTTTGTTGTTCTAAAAAAAAAACTCCATGTTGAGGGTGGGGTGGACATTCATTTTTTCTTAATAAATTGAAAAGAAACCATTTTTTAACAAAATTCAGTACAATTTTAAAAAAGTACCTTCTTATCAAAAACAGTTACAAGAAACATTTTGTAAGAAGTTAGATGTTCTACAACTTTTTTGTCTAGCATGAACAAAAAGTGAATTACGTGCGAAGATATAAAAAACGTTAAAACAAAATGGGGGCTAAATGACTCTAGGGGCGTTTGTGAAGAATGATGTTTTCGGCTCGAGTACTAATTTACTTTCGAACCTCGAGGTTTCTATTTACCAGCAGAAGTCAAGTAGTTAAAAATATATGATTCTATACAGTTCTCTGCTACTAATATGCGCTTCAGGGCGAGAACCGTAAGCCGCATAACAAAACTGTTAAAGCAATAAATATAGATAATTGAATTGACTATAACTTTTATTTTGACATTTTTTTTTTAGAACAAAAAAAATAAGATATGATGAACATACCAAAATCAACCCCTACTTTTTTTAAGAAAATGCAGTATAACTTTTTAAAAAAAGCACTTATCGAAAAAATTTACTTAACATATTTTGTAGACAATTAAATTTTCTACAAGTTTGTTCCACAATTTTTTTTCGTAGCGTCAAAAATGCGTGAGTTACGTCTGATAACAAAAAAAGCCGTTAAAAACAAAATGGCGGCCAAATGACTCTAGGTGCAATTGTGAAAAATGTGGTTTTCGGCTCGTGTACTAATACCCTTTCGTATGTCACAGTCAAACTGCATGTTTGAATTATTTCTCAGAGCTCCATATACTGAAATCTAATTACCCCGTACTAATATACAAATATTGGCTTTTCTGCTTTTGGTCATTGAAAACGGTCGCTGGCTCCCGGACTATAACTTTATGATCTCCGCTCAGAGTCACTCATTTCAATGATCCTTTTTGGTGTTTTATTTTGTTCATTACATTCGCAATTTTTCTCAAACTTTATGGGGTCCCTTGAATTTGGGGTCGGCAAAAATCACCTTTCTGTTAATACACCACTGACGCGCATACTATTGCAATATTCAAGTCTGAGCCACCTCTACGAAAACTATTTGATATTGCTAAAAAGATTATTAATCTTTTAAATTTGTTTGCATATGATATCTATAAAAGACATTTTTTTTAATAGTGATTGAGCATTATTTTTTATACAGCCCCATTTTCCTTATTAATGTTAAGCTTTTGGTGTAAAAAACCTTTTTAACCTTAGGTACATAGATAGCAATTTATTTTTATGGACTACAACATTATGTACAAGTACATACATAGTATGTACATTAGGGTGGTCGTTATAATGTTTTTTTTTTAGTTTTAATATTTGGATGGGCCTAAATCAGCTCTAAATGAAGAAAAAAACTCCCTAATTTTTTAGATTTTTATTTTCATCCCCTTTAGTCTATGTAGAGGTAAATTAAATTTCCCCTTTTTTTTGGAATTTCGTGTAAAATCTGCCGACAAAATTAGAGAATGGTTGAGAAGTAGACAAGAAAAATTTCCTATCGGAGGGGGGTTATATCTGCTTGGACGGTAGGGGAAATTTAATAAAATAATTGCATAAAATAGAAAAAAAAAATTAAAAAACAAAGGCAAGACATGAAGTAAAGTTTTGTAGCTTTTTGGAAAGCCAGAAGTCCATTTTAATAGTTGACTATAAAATAAATTTCTTTGAGTAAACAATACAAGCAAAATCTGTTTTCAAACCTATTATTTAAAAAAAAATTATAATTTTTCTTCAAAATGTTGAGTTTGAAACAATTTTTTGCCAAAACTGTTCATCAAAAATACTTAAATTTAAAACAAGCCGTAAGAATGGACTTCTGGCTTTTCAAAAAGTTACAAAACATTACTGCAAGTATTGTCGTTGTTTTTTAATTATTTTTTGTCTATTCTATGCAAATATTTTATTAAATTGCCCCTCCCGTCCAAGCGGGGGGAGATAATATCCCCTCCTATAGGATTTTTTTCTTGTCTAGCTCCCACCTACATGCTATATGAATTTTTTTGCCAGATCTTACGCGAATTTTCTAGTATGCAAAAAAAAGGGGACATTGAATTTACACCTACAGCGACTATAGAGGATGAAAATAAAAATCTGAAAAATTTTGGGAATTTTTTTTTCTTCATTCAGAGCTGATTTGGGCCCGTCCGGGATGACCATTTTTTGAACGACCACCCTAATGTACATAATATATATTAGCTAATTTGTATAGATAACATGATCTCACTAGATTATCTAAGTTGTAAACAAGTACTTAAACATAATTAACTTAATGAGTATTTCATAGGAAAAAGTACCTACATACTTTATAGTCAATTTGCTCCTAAACAAAGCTTTAAATATATAATTATTTCTTTATAAAACTTTAATTTTACTAATTGAACCCAACAAAAAGCTTGTTTGAACAAAGATACAATTTATCAACAGCACATTTGGTTGAACACGCGATTTTATATTTTTTGTTTATGTTTTTTTTTTCTTAATTTACTTTCAGAACACAACATTACGACACATCGTTACACTCACATCATTCAAGCGGTCGTGATTCAGGCATTGATTTTATAAGTCACCGTGAACGCAGTGAAACTCCTTCTGATATTCTCAAGGTCTTACAGAGGCGCCAGAGCGTCTCGGATATTCGAAAATATCCCCATACTGAAGCAGGTGTTTGCTTTGCTGCTGCCAACGATAGCAGGTTAGTAGCAAGAAGTGTTTTGTGTCTTTTAATTTGATAATAGAATGCTTAGTTCTGTCCCTAATAAGCCAAAAAGAGGTTTCTCAACCGCAAAAATTAAATTCGAGAAAGTTACATGTAGGAATGGATTTTTTAAATTGTTACTCAAATATTTGTATATCTTACAAATCTTACAATTTAAAATTTTATCAGATGCATTAAAAAACAAAAATATAATATTTTTTTTTATGATTTGGATTTTAAAGAAGAATTTTCACACATTATTATTTATTAAAAAATATTAAAAATTATTAGGCTATTGATTTTGTCATATAAAAAGGTACTATGACGTTCATGAGTTTTTATTGTAAAAATCATTGAATGGTTCAATTTCAAGACGAGAAAACCGCGGAGTTCTACTAAATTAGAAAGGTGTACTTTTGAGGGGGATGCAAAAGCACCCTTTTTGGATTTTTGAACATAAATTTTCAAAACACTTGCGCTTACACAGTCGGTTTTTAAACACATGTTAGCTCATTCCTTCTTGAACATGAATAAAAAACAGTGCCAGTGGCGAGTTTTTCGGTCGAAGGTCCCTGTCAGTCGAACTTTATTTCAATTCAATTCAATTTTTGTTATTGAACATAATATATACAATCTGATGGCTTATAACTAACATGATACTATGATAAATTTACATTTGTTGGCACATAGGGGGCCTAACAGAATACAATGTCTTAAGTTTAACAAATTATAGATACATATATAAATTACATGTCAAAAAATTTAAATTAGAAGTCAGCTGACTTAATCGTCCTCAGGGTGTTCATTCCCGGTTGTCAATGGTGTTTTTGGTGTAGGTTGGGGGAAGTGTAGACGTTTAGCCACGGTAGAAAGCTGACCCAATATCAGCGTAGAACGAGACTGCTTCCTCGTTGCCCATGATTATTAGTCCAGTAAATAGAGAAATTTTTCTACTGACCAAATGGAAAAAAAACGGCAGGCTGAAATTTTGCAGGTCGTTTCGGGGGTAGGTATACAACTAAAATCTAAGTTGGTGACCTCCTACCCCTTGCAGGGGCGGTGCCACACCCACTTTTCTGCAATCATGGTTTATGAAGAAACGGCTCAACCGATATGGATGGAATTTTCATAATTTGTCAATATAATCAAACAAAAATTGATAAAATTGTCAAAGTAAAATCCGCCTACTGCCACGCCCACTTTTCTTATTTCTTTGTTTCTCAGAAACTGCTCCAAGAATGTCCATGAAATTTTTAGTGTTTGTTCTTATGGATGAGAAAAATTTGTCAAACAGGTTTTAGCAAAATCCGTCTACTGTCACGCCCACTTTTCTCATTTCCTTATTTCACGGAAACGCCTCCTACGATTTGTATGAAATTCTGAGAGTTAATTCTTATTAATTAATTCTTAATTAATTCTTAAAGTTAATTCTTATGTACGAGAAAAAAATTTAAAAAATTTGTTTTATTTAAATCCCCGTCTTTAAATTAAATTAAAAAGTTCAAAAAATTGTGGGCACGCTTGTGGCTACCAAAAAGCTGATCTCAAATGTACACCAATTTGCAAGAATTACAGTGGGGAAACCTGCGACAACAGTCGTGAGGCTCCTCTACTAAACGAAAACGACGATTGTTTTGGCGATGAAATTTCAATTGAAAAACGTGACGCTGGGCCTTTGATTGAGAATGAGAATGAACTACCAGGTGCTTCTCAAAAACGAAGAAAATATAAAAATATTAATAAGATATTATGTTGATTAGGCTTACAGTTGGCACCACTTCGTTAACTCTACCTCCAGGGTGGTTTGGAAACGAGTAATGTACTTAGTCAACACAATAATTGGATTTCCCACCCCCTATGAACACTGATGAATAATATTAAGTCTCGCTAGAAAAAACAGGATTTTGAAATTTTACTCACTCCAACCAAATAGCAGTCTTATAGAGACAATATTGAAGAAAAGTCGGAGTGCTAGTGGGCGGATCTTACTAAAAGTGTTTTTTTAATTAATATATTATATGCACAATGACTGCCCATTTAGCAAAAATTAAAAAAAACCCTTACGCTATGAAAGAACTCAAATAAATGATTTTTATCAATCTGATATGTATAAGACTTCAAGGCCTGATTTGGGCTTTATTTTTTATTTGAAAACTAAATCGTTACTCTCTAGGACAATTCCTAGAAATTAATAAATATTCATGAAAAAGGATCGTGACTACCTGTGGGCTTCACAAAACCAAATGTCCTTCGTAAATCTTTATATCGCTAGCATGAAAAACTCTCAAAGTTTTATCCTAATCAGTTTATGAGAAATCAAGATATAAAAAGTGGGCGTGGTAGTGGGTGGACTTAAATAAAATTTTATTTTAAACTTTTTTCTCGTTCATAAGAATAAACTCTGAAAATGTCATGCAAATCATTGTAGCCATTTCCGAAAAACAAAGAAAGAAGAAAAGTGGGCGTGGTAGTGGGCGGATTTTACTTTAACAATTTTTTCAATTTTTATATGACCATATTATTAAATTATGAAAATTTCGTCTGTATCGGTGCATTCGCTTCTTCAGAAACCAGGATTTTACTAAAGTGGGCGTGGCACCGCCCCTGCAAGGGATAGGAGGTCGCCAACTTAGATTTAAGTTGTATATCTACCCACAAAAAGATCTGCAAAATTTCAGCCTGCCGCTATTTTTTCCATTTACAATTCTAATTTTACTGTACTATAATGTTGTCATCAAGAGTTTCCATTACACTGAGGTACCTTCGCTCCGGATGTCGTTGTTCAGTGGTCATCCTTCTCATTATCTCATTAGCTGATTCGGGTGGTCGTGGTCGATGATGTTCCGAACTAGTCTCTTCGCTGAAAGGACTAGGTATTTGTCCAGCGGGACTTTGTTGGCTTTGGAATAGAGATGTTCGTTCCTGTAGTGTTTCCGCCGCTGCCGGGCGAAGTAGAGTCCGGTGCAAATTCTGATAATATTCCTTTCGAATACTTGAAGTTCCTTCATGGCTGTCTTTGAGATTGAAAACCAGACTGGGAAGGAGTAGCTGATGACAGGTCGTAAGAGCTGCTTGTAGATCAGTAACTTCATTGGTTTGCTTAGTCATTTTCTTTTCTTCATCAATGGATGTAGACGGTGAAAGGCCCAGCTGGCTTTTTTGAGTGCATTTCAGTCGAACTCAACATAAGAAAGTACTTGTTTATTTTTTTCCAAAGCTCCAAATAATTGTCAAACCTTCATTTACAAAAGACATAAGTTCACATCATTATATTGAAAACCCGATTTGGTAAGAGATGGTTTGACAATTATTTGAAATTTTGGACAAAAATAAAAATGCCATTTCTTATGTTGAATTTGTCTGGGAAAGATTTTCGACCCAATATCTCACCTGGTATTATTTTTATTCATTTTCAAGAAGGTATGAGCCAACATTTGTGCAAAATACGGCTTGGTAAGCGTAAGTGTGTTGATTTTTGCAACTGTTTTAAGGTTTGAAAAAAATAGATGGAAACTGTAAACAAAATTGAAAAATTAAAATTATTTTTGACTTAGTTGGCCTTGAATGAACAATACACCCAGTCTGAGCGTATCATCTAACAAGTTTCCCAAAATGGTCAAAAATGAAAGAGAAGAGTGTCAAGATAGCAAAGGAACTAAGACGAGTGAATGAATTGGCTACAAAATCTCGCAAATCAAAATCTCGAATTCAAAATCTTGCACCTTGAAATCTCGCAATTGCTAAATCTCACTTTTCGTAATCCCGCAATTACAAAATCCCGCTTTTCATAATCTCACATGAAATCCCGCAAACTAAAATCTCGCATATCAAAATCTCGCGCCAAATTGAATCGCATTGCAACAAATACAATTTTCTTAATCAAAATCTTGCAAATTAAAATCTCGCACGATATTTCAATTTGCTAGATTTTGATTAGAAAAATTTGTTTGTTGAAATGCAATTCAATTTTGCGAGATGTCGTACCTACTGCAAAATATATTATCCAGTTTCTGAGTACTTTTAGAGTGCTTATTAATTTGAACTGTTGATTTTTCAATATTACTGTTGTCAAAAGAACAAGAAAGAGAGTGAACAGTTGGTAGAGATGGTATTTCCAGTTGTAAAGTGTCATGTGCAAGTTCCATTAATAGTATTTAGCCTTGAACTAGAAAATACTTTTAGTTCCATTATAAACGCGTAAAAGATAACCAAAATGATTAAAGAGGTTATGAACAGTAATAAAGGATGCACAAATTTTGGAAAGAAACATTATGCAAACTGCTCTTTGTGTTTTTCTAAAAGTCATGTGCGATTCGTTGCGGTAAAATTTGAAGCTGCGAGATTTTGATTTGCGAGGTTTTAAATTGCGAGATTTTGGTTGAAATTTGCTTGATTTTTAGGCTCTAGATGTAAATGCGAGATTGTAAAAAGCGAGATTTTGTAATTGCGAGATTATGAAAAATAAGATTTTAAGAGTTTTTGTTATTCGAGATTTTTAAAAAAAATGCGAGATTTCGTTATTCGAGATTTTGGTTTGTGGGATATCGTAGCGCTCCCAAGTGAATTCATGGTAATTTGCCTTTAGCTAGTCATATTATACTTGACATCAAGTTAGCTAAGCACCGTACCTATAGAAAATCGAAAAAAATTTCTTTAACCTTATGGTTTATGGCTTAATAATTTACCATTGATTATTCCTCAAATTGTTATGATTGATATTATTTGATCGTGCAATGTTTTCTTTGTTTTTTTAAGTGCTTCGCTAACTTGATATCAAGTTAGCAAAACCACTCTAACGGATCAAAAAATGGGTAGGTGGATTAAAGGGGTAAGAACAGCTTAATCCGAATAGTTTATGGCCAAGTAATTCATGGTTAATTAGCTGTTTTGAAAACTTCAATTTTGTCGTTCTATGTCTTCTATGTTACTTTCAAAAATGTTCAGAACTTCTTAGCTGAACATATTTTCCGGTTGTTAGTCGTTAAATGCTCTGAAAGGCTCTTATAACCTATTAACGGGTGATTTTTTAGCTGGTTTGGTTTTGGCAACACTGGTTTTGACAGCTGACGTGTGTTTAGTACCTTGTGTCACTGTCAAACAGCTTCAGTTTGGTTTGCAATTTAACCATGGATCGTCTTACAAATGAACAACGCTTGCAAATTATTGAATTTTACTATCAAAATTCGTGCTCGGTTCGAAATGTTCATCGCGCGCTGCTTCCATTTTATGGTCGGCATTCTCGACCTTCTGAGCAGTCTATTCGGAAGATTGTGACCAAATTTCGCACCAAATTTACTTTGTTGGACATTAAACCACCAACAGCTACCAATGCATCCCGAAAAAGCCACTGTTTGGTGCGGTTTATGGGCCGGCGGCATTATTGGGCCATATTTCTTCAAAGATGATGCGAATCGCAGCGTTACTGTCAATGGTGAACGCTACCGAGCGATGATAACAAACTTTTTTTTGCCCGAAATGGAAGTTCTTGACTTGCATGATATGTGGTTTCAACAAGACGGTGCCACATGCCACACAGCACGCGAAACAATGGCGCAATTGCGAGGCGAGTTTGGTGAACAGTTAATTTCACGTTTCGGGCCGGTCAATTGGCCGCCTAGATCGTGCGATTTGACACCATTAGATTATTTTTTGTGGGGGTATATGTAAAGGCTAATGTCTATAGGGACAAGCCCGCTTCGATTGACGCACTGGAAGCCAACATCCAAGCATTCATTCGTGAGATACCGGCCGATATGTGTGAAAGAGTATGCCAAAATTGGACTCAGCGGATGGGCTACCTGAGACGCAGCCGCGGTCAACATTTGCATGAAATTATCTTTAAACATTAAATTGCAAGGTTCAAACTATCGATTCAAATAAATATTTCATTCATTTTTTCGAATTTTTTGTGTTTTTTTTTTTTTTAAGTTCTAAACCTCTTAAAAAATCACCCGTTATATTGAAATTTTAATTGGTTAATATTTTGTCTCTAACTACTTATTCATTATATGTGACAATTTTAACATTTCCGTGCAATGTTTTCTATGTTTTTTTTTTATTCCTTAACTCATATGAAGCAACATTCGAAGAAGGTTTGAAATTGATTAAATTGAACTATTTATTGCTTTATTACATTTTCACTCGGTAAAATGAGGTAATTTCTTGAAGAATACATAGAAAACATCGCACGAAAAAATTCACTTTGTCATTACTAATTAATGACTAGTTAGCTGCAAATTTTAAAGCAGTTAAATGTTTAGTTTCGAAATTTTTACCACGTTTCACAAGAAAACTAAGAAAACATAGAACGACCAACTCGAAATTGTCAAAACTTATTAACGGCAAATTATCCACCTACTCATTTCTCGATTCGTCAAAGTTGCTTTACTAAATGACACTCATCAATCATTTCATTTATTAAACTTTAAAATCTTAAAATCGGCTTAGTTTGAGCGACTGTTTCTTTGTCGATTTTTTTACAAACCGTTTTTTGAATGGGTCACTTAAAAGGAAACTTAATTATCTTTCTTTATAATGTTGTTATTCCTATACCTATACTTATCTCTGCTAGTAAATAAAATGTAGGCAAATAAGTAAAAAAAATCAAAAATTTGATGTTTCACATATTTTTTGCAATGTGTTTTTTTAATTCAATCAACTAAAACTTTAAAATTTGTATGATGAGTTTATTCTCTACAAAACAAATTTAAGCAGCATCTCGAAATTTTGCTTTGTTCCCGAGTAACATGCAAAAAACATAAAAGGGTGATTTTGGGCCCCCTCCTTCTCCCTCAATGCCTCCGCTAATTTAATAGTACTTGGTGATTTTCTTATCTTCAATTTCGCATTTAATGATTTTTTTTGTAGAAAATAAAAACTAAGCTTTTGGAAAGTCTTTTAAATTCCGAACGAAAGTGCCTTGAGTGGCCAGCTTCACGGGCTTTCATCTGGATTTGTACTCTGTGCCGCTAAGGCAACTCTATTGACCTACTTAGGGTATATGCTCAGTCGGCAGGCAGATGTCAAATGTCAATGTCAACAGTTTCTTGGGCCGTTGTCATCAGCTTGAAAAAAGGAGCTAAAATAAAACTCTAATTACTGTAATACTTGGACCTTGGTGATACAAAAGTGAGAACAAAGCGAGGAGATGATAAGACGTGCACAGTGACAAAAAACACACGTGCGAGAGCAAAGCGAGACTGTAACGAGGAAACCAGAAGAAGAACTGAAACATTTCAAGCTGCATTTAGGTTTGGGGTTGATCGTTTCCCTTTATTTTTTATAAAATAAGTAAATCTCCCCAAAAGAATTAAAAAATTAATTTTGAAAAGTCAATCTCAGACCGAGACCAAAATGAAATTTGAAGAAATAAATATCTCTACGTGAGAAACCAAATGAAAATACAGGTCAACTGTTATTTTGGATCTCTGATAAAAACCAATGAACGTCTTAGTTCCTTATTGCTCTGTTTTTTTTTTAATGACATATTAAATAGCCTATAAGTTTAAGTTTAAAACATTCTTCACAATTTCAATTAAATTTGTATTTTTTTAGTGATAGCTACGAAGATTCTTTAAAAAATGAGGACGTTTCATCAACTCGAGCATGTAGTCTCCATTCGATACCAAGTATGCAGAAAAAGCAACAAAAAGTCTGTGAACTTCACAAACTCCATAGTTATCAGAATACAAATTTCCATCATGGCCGGATACGGCACTCATTTTCTGGAGTAAAAGATGACCTAATGCAAAGTTCACCGAGGGTCTCGCTACGACCTAGAGGCCATCATCTAAGAAATTCCATGACAGATCTCGAACAACGACTGCATAATTTAGAGCAATCATTTCGCAAAAGTGATTCCATCTATTAACGAAGGATAGAATAAACTTTATAAATATTAGCGTAAAATTGATTGGTATTATTAGAAAATACATTTTTAGAATTTTAAGAACGCGCACCTTGTTAACTCTAATTGTTTTCTTTTTTTTTTGTACAAACGATGTTGAATGCATTTTTAAATAAAAACAAAAAATATTAAGTAGTGTTTCTTTTGTCTTTTATAATATGCATAAACAGTTAATAGCAGTGATGTCCTGAATTTGAAAAACTCCCAGAGAATTGAAAGATGGCAATATGGCACTTCGAAAAGTTCTTGAAATAAACTGGATAAAGAAAAATACCAGACAACTTCAAGGCCACGACGAGAGTAAGTCTTTATAAAATAAATACGGAGAACAGTAGTTATCTTAAGACACTTTTTTATTATTTTGTTTCTTTAAATATAAAAATATTAACATTAATTTCAATCGATAAATTTTAATACTACTTAATTCTACTCAAAGTGCTTTTTGAATTGTTCAGCTGCAGCTTGATTAATTTCAATTCCGGGAATAACAGTCTGGCAGTGTTTGTACCACTTGGCAACATTGGGGTATTTGCTAATGTCGAACTTTGCAGCTTCGTAGTTGGAAACGGAAGTAACCAATGTAATATCAGCTAAGGTAAGACTTTCACCAGCAGCATACTGTTGGCCATCAAGGAAGAAGTCCAAGAAACCGAAAGCTTCTTCAATTTTCTTGAATTTCTCAGGATCTGCGGGTGCCTTGGCAAAGATTTGTGGATAATAATAGTCGGCAAATCGCTGATAAAATGTTCCCATATCAAAGTACAGACGTTGGTTGATGACGGCGCGCTTTTTGGGGCACTTAGGGTACAACGAATCGGTCTTGGCATACTTCTCCGCAAGGTAGACCATGATGGCACGAGACTCCCAAAGAGCAAACCCATTATCTACTAAAGTTGGAATTGTTCGTTGTGGGTTGATCTAAGAAGAATCAAGATACAAACTTACAAAACAGATATTCGTGCCAAAGAGTCAAATACAAAGAAAATAAGAAGGGTTTATAGTTACCTTAGCATATTCTGGACTTTTATGCTCACCAGCCAATAAATTCACTTTTTTCATATTAAGTTCAACACCGACAGCTTCGGCAGTCATAAGGACTGCACGACATGGGGCTGATTGAGGAAAATAATATAGATCCATGTTTTCTGATTTGAAATAAAACTAAAAGATACAAATTTTTGAACATTTAGTATTATCAATAGCTATGTAGATACACTTCGAAAAATTTTGTTTTATAAAAGATAAATTATTGTGCCTTTCGACAAAAATATGCTTTGTCAGGTTACTTTTGCAGGAAATTCTTTTTATCTTTCTTTTTCATTACTCATTGATTTTTGTTTAAAAAAATTTACACACACTGAAGGTGTTATGAGATGACTATCATTTATAAGATACAAACACATCAATGTGAGCATTCCATTAGAATATTTTAAATTTTTTGTTGCACTTTTTGGATCCAGTGTCATTCAATTATTTATTTCTATTTTTTTTTGCTCACAAATCTTACCTTCAAAATTTGGAACCAAATAATTCCGCTATGAAAATTCAATTTCAACTAAGCGCCAATTTGGACTGGTTTTGACTTTTAAACTGAAAAGTTATCTAATTTTTTTTTTATCAGCGTGATGGCGTCAGAATTAAATCTTTTACCTCCATCAAAAATAATAATTTATTGATTAATATATTGAAACAGAGGCATTTATATGAAATTGAAGAGATATCGAATTCTGTATGTCATTAATTTTTAAACAACAATAATAGAGCAGCCAAATTTTTAGAATTAGCTTAGGCCTGGTTCACACGAGATTGTACCGCACGATTTTTTGCAGTATAAATCCGTGCGAATGAGCAGTGGCGTATATATTTTGCATAGAGCCTTTCACACGACGTTTGTACGGCAAGAAAACGTACTCAGCTAAGTACGTTTATCGAATACTCAACGGACTTATCAAAAAAATCGAATGAATTGTGACGTATCGTCTTCCAGTGGCGTATAGTTTTATATAGTCTCGTTCACACGGTTTAAATCCACGTTGGGTATTTGTTCGTTGGCATAGAATGAGCTTCAGTGGAGAGAAAAGCCGATGTACACAAAAAAAATTTATCGACCGATATGGTTGGCTTCAAAAAATTATAACTCCGGTGATACTCATTGAATCTTGTAGGTTAAGGTTTTAAAATAAAGAAGAGGAATGAGGCAATAAATATGAGTATTTAGTTTTTCAAAATTATAAAAATTTTCATCAACATTTAACTTTAGAATAAAAGAAATGGAATTGAATTGGGCTTTATTCACCCTTTTAGTATGAAAATTTTTGCTCCTCTTCAATGATTTTTTTACACAATATAGCCTGTTATGTCAGCTTTCTTTAAAGACCTAAACCTTGAAGATCCAATCAGTAGAACGGGAGCTATCATTTTTTAAAGCCATCCATATCAAATTTTAATACAAAAAATTCCATGTAGATTAGGGTGGTCCTTAAATTGGACATTGTCTTGGATAGCCCTCATTCGATTCAAAACATTGAAAAACAATTTCCCTAATTTTTTCAGATTTTTATTTCACCCCCCTGGTCTCCCTTTTTTCACTTCAAGGTACAAAAAATGGAGTTAGGGTGATTCTTATAACACGCGAAACAAAAATCAGAACTTATAGACTAGATTCAGACGAAAAAAAAATCGTATCGGAGGGGGGGTCTATTTCCCCCCGTTCAGGTGGGAGGGGTAATTTTCTAAAAATTTGACCCGAAATAGAAACAAATTATTAAAAAACAACGGGACTACTTATAATGGCATACTATAGCTTTTTTTAAAGCCATGAATCCAGTCTCTAATATGTTTTTTTAAATCAAGTTTTTTATTTTAAATAGTTTCTGAAAAAAACAAAATTTCAAACTCAAAAATAAAAACAAAAATAATAATTTTTTTCGTTTGAAAATTATTTTTTTCAGAAACTATTTACAATAAAAACTTGATTTAAAAAACATATTAGAGACTGGATTCATGGCTTTAAAAAAAGCTATAGCGTGCTATTGTAAGTGGTCCCGTTTGTTTTTTAATAATTTTTTTCTATTTTGGGTCAAATTTTTAGAAAATTACCCCTCCCGCCTGAACAGGGGGAAATAGACCCCCCCTCCGGTACGATTCTTAATCTAATCTATAAGTTCTGATTTTTTTTCGCGTGTTATAAGAATCACCCTAACTCCATTATTTGTACCTTGGAGTGAAAAAAGGGAGACCAGGGGGTTGAAATGAAAATCTGAAAAAATTAGGAAAATTTGTTTTCTCTATTTAGAGTCATTTGATGCCTATCCAAGTTGGAATTTCAAAAAAACCCAATATAAGGACCACCCTAATGTAGATAACGGGATCTTCTCGCTGGTGGATGGTCGTGGACAATGGTCCAAGCAGATAATTTCAATGCAATTGTTTTGATTTTTCGATCAATTTAAAATCAAGACTGTGTCGCTTATATACCACGTAGGATAATGAATAAGGTATCAAAATAATCGTAATTTTATTTATAAGTTATATTTAAAACAACAAGAAAATTCATCAATGCACTAAACAGATATGAGTTCATATGTGAAAGCGCTCACATAATGCCGTTATCTCAGTAAAACGGTATTCTAGGACTCTTATTTTTTTAATTTATATTTAAATCAATATTTTCTATCATCTGTCCATATTTCAGCTTTCTAGCCCTTTTCCTTAAAAAGATAAAAATAAAATACTTCACAAACTCAAACTTTTCCATTCATTTTCATTATACTGCAGCTATTCGAGTTTTAAACGAATAAATATAAATATCGTGTGAACACCCGATTTTTGTTCGGTAAAAACCGAATGCGATAAAAAACGTGCGGTACAATCTCGTGTGAACCAGGCCTTAGACTGGCTTTTTATATTTTATAGAGCTGAACCTACAATGTTAAAAGAATAATTTGTTTGTAAGTATTTTCGGCCCTAGGCTCAATGATAGGAAAATCCCTATGTGCACACCTCCGCGTGGTAGAGGGCGGGTAACGCTTACGTGCAGGGGGACCAAATGGATGCCGGGATAAGCAGACAACCCAGCCATGCTGGTCAGGGCACAAACTTGTCCTTGGGATGGTTACAAGCCCCCTTAAGGCGCATGAACTGCAGGTGGCGGTCAACGGCATGATAGTCTGGTGGCGGAGGAGCTTTTTTTTGTCGGCATTTACACCACCCGATTTTTCCTCAGACGATCTTTTGTTCATTGATGAAGGGAGTAGAAAGTGAGGGGTAAGGACCAAATCGTCCGTTCCTGGCAAACTCACACGATTTTTCCAGTATGTTTGCGTTCTCTTTTATACTTTTCCCAGAGTCTTGTGTGTTCAGCGTTGCCACTAATCGGAGAATTTTCCGAAGCTGATCCAAAAAGAAAATGCAGTAACTAGATTTATTTTTTTTTCGCAGTAGATATGCATTTCCAAATTTGTATTTGTATTTTCGAAGAAGAAATTAATAATACATATACGTGATTGAAAAAACATACATACTTTGCTACACAGCTCATATACAAAGCACTTAAAGTTTGGATTTCAGGAGAAAAAACAACAACAATGATGATGAAATTATTTGTGGGTTTAATTTTGTTGAATAAAATTTTTTTTTCGTAAAACCAAAAAGTATTTGATGTGTTTTACGAAAAAAAAAATGCAATGGACAACGCTGGTCCTAATTGCCATCTACCTCTGAATGCAAAATCAAAGAGACAGCAATAAAGTATGAAGAGGACAGGAATAGAAATCTGACTGGAAAAATCGTTTCATATCGTTTCATGTAAACATTTCACACGATTTTGGGAAAAATCGTACTGGAAAAATCGGGTAATGTAAATGCCGACTTTGTTAAAAGGCCAACGGCAGCAGCAGGTAGCGTCTGTAACCCATATTGGGTGGCTACAAAAGGCGTCTGTTTTCCCATAGTGGGCGGCCTCGAGCAGTTATGTGTTTGACCATACAAAAGGCGGGTGTGCCTGTCAAATCTGAGCTTATGTATGTTATTAATCATTTCTCGGAAAACACCATGGTGGAAGGATATATGCAAATACATATGACAACAAATGGAAATGAGTCCCCAAGAGGTAATGTTTTTATGAAAAATCCTTCTGCAGCTTCGGTTGCAGTAAACCGCACATCGGATTTGGGGGTGCGGCATCTTTCATGTACGAGCGTCAATCAAGACGCCATAATAATAAATGAATCGTTGACAAATAGAAGAAATCTTTCAAGAAGCGCAAATGTTACTTTTGGCTACCGCATACGTACGAAAATCGGAGCAAGGAACGTTCGATCCTTGTACAGCGATGGTAGATACGAGCAAGTTGAGCGTGAAATGCTTCGCCTAAAGATCAGTATCCTGGGCATAAGCGAAACTAAGTGGAGAGGAAGAGCTGAATACAGATCAGACACTGGACAGAAGAGAATGCTGTATTCCGGGGGAGATGAAAGAGATGGCGGCCAAGGACTGCATGGTGTCGGAATTATGTTGGGCACCCATTTCTGCGAGATTAATGACTGCAAGGTTTCGTTCAAAAATTCGTAACGTCACAATTATTCAGTGCTACGCCCCCACAAATGAAGCGATAGAGGAAGACAAAACCGCGTTCTACACTCATCTTAACTCGGTTTACAGTAGTGTTCCGAGAGCCGACATCATAGTGGTTATGGGAGACCTTAATGCCCAAGTCGGTTCAGACAATTACGGACTGGAACGCGTGATGGGAAAAAATGGCTTGGGGTCACGGAAAGAAAATGGTGACTTGCTTGTCGACTTTTGTAACGCAAATCGTCTTTTTATAGGTGGGACTGTATTTAAGCATAAGACGTGCAACAAAATTACCTGGGTGCATCCAGACGGTCAAACCGAAAACCAAATTGATCATATCATGATTCAGCAGCGATGGAGGAAGTCTATGTGTGATGTCCGGAGCATAAGAAATGCCGATGTGGGAAGCGACCACCATTTGGTTCTGATGAGTCTCAAAATACGAACCGCTGCCGTACAAAAACCAGCGCAGGATGCAGCAAGGAGCTCAAAATTCATTACTAATGCTTTAAATGACCCCAACATATGTCGAAACTATGTCACCACCCTTAACGACAGAGCCTCGTCATTAAACGGAATCCAGTATTCAACAATTGATGAGATGTGGGTTGAAATTAATAGTGTTTTTATGGAGGCTGGATCCGAAACTGTACCCAAGCGAACGAGACGTAGAGACTCTTGGATATCCCAAGACACCTGGGATAAGATCGAACTTCGCAAATCGTTGAAAATCCAAATAAATGCCGAAGCAGATGTTCAACGAAAGGCTGACTTGCGAAGAGAGTACCGCATGGCACATAAGATGGTCTATCGTTGTGTGAGACGTGACAAGAGGGCGAGGTTAGATGGGCTAGCAGATAATGCAGAAATCGCTGCCAGAAGAGGAGATATCCGGGAATTGTACCAAATAGCCAAGGATGTGATCGGTAAAAAAAGCAACACCAATTATCCTGTAATGGATGTGGATGGCACACTTTTGGTATCAATTGAGGATCAGCTTCGTAGATGGAAGGACCATTTTTGTGCCCTGCTAAATGAGGATTCAGTTGAGCAGAGTGCTGAAGTGCCCCAAATAAACGAGATGCGCAGGTCCTATAGGGGTATTGACATCGAACCCCCGTCAGAATCGGAAATCCTTACATCAATAAATCTCCTCAAAAACAACAAAGCAGCTGGACTGGACGGAATACCAGCTGAATTCCTGAAAGCCGATTCCGTAACAGCGGCTAGTATTTTACATCCGTTAATACAAAGCATTTGGGAAAACGAAAGCTTTCCCAAGGATTGGAAGGATGGTGTGATTGTTAAGTTGCCAAAGAAAAGTGACTTAAAGAATTGCAACAATTGGCGTGGTATCACCTTTTTGTCCGTTTTCCCAAAACTAATGGCAACCATCATTCTCGAGCGAATAAAGGATAGAATCGAGTCTACACTCAAGAGGCATCAAGCTGGCTTCTGCAGTGGTCGATGGTGTGTCGACCATATCAACACCCTGCGTATCGTCCTCGAGCAGTCGATGGAATTTCAATCACCGCCTTACCTCATGTTCGTAGATTTTGAGAAAGCCTTTGATCGAGTTAACCGAGAATGTATATGGAGATCGTTGCTTTAGAGGAATTCCACCTAAAATAGTTGCCATTATAGAAGAGTCCTACAACAACGCAATCCGACTCCTTCGTAGTGCAACAGGGTGTGAGACAAGGGGATGTTCTATCGCCAATTCTCTTCCTGCTGGCGATGGACGGCGTATTGACGGCCAGTGTTGGTACAGCTGAGCGACAGGGCATTCAATGGAGACCGTTCGAAAGACTCAGTCATTTAGACTATGCCGATGACATATGTCTACTGGCAAATAACATCAGTGGGCTGAACGGAATGTGCCAAACACTGCATGTGAAGGGAGAGTCGGGTGATCTAAGAATAAACAGCAGCAAAAAGATAAAAATAATGCTCACAGGCCGCTCCACACAGCAGCGTATTATTCTACATAAGAAAGCGTAAATGGCGTTGGATTGGTAACAGACTGAGGAAACCAAACGATGAAATTGCAAAGCAGTCCTTTGAAAGGAATCCTCAGGGTAAACGGTGGGTTGGAAGACCAAGAAAAACATGGAAATCAACTGTCTTAGCGGAAGCAGAATCCCAGAGAAAGACGTGGCCACAGCTAAAGTACTTTGCAGCAGACCGTGAAGGATGGAGACGTTTTGTTGACGCCCTATGCCCCAGCCGGGGCTACAGGACACGATGATGATGATGAAGTATTTTCGGTACAGTAAATATTTTCGGAGCAAAGATACAATCAAGACATGCCAAAATTAATTAAAGGAGAGGATCAAGGCTTTAATGTGACATTTTAAAAAAAAAGCCATTTTAATATAAAATTTTCAGAGATATGGCCATTCAAACTTAACAATTTCTATAATTTTTTATAATTTTTACCCGAAAGCTTATTCTTTGTAAACTACATGACAAATTTAACATTCCTTTCACTTACACTCAGAGAAAAACATCACGAAGATTATTAACAAGGGCCGTGTTAAATTGACAAGGGGCACAATCTCTTTATATAAAGTTACAAACATTTCAGACATTAACCTGATTTTAATAACATTATTATTTAGTGTAAACCCAACCTGGTGGCCTTTCTAACCATATTCAAGCTGATTGCAGAAGATGTCCAATTATTTTCTTCTAAATTCTTGAAAATAAACATTTATTTTTACAGTATATTAATTTTTAGTTTTTACCAATGAATAATTTTCAAAACTGTTTGTTATCAATTTCTATTTTACCACAAATCAGGTGGAATTAAGGTTTTTATGGCTACTTATACAATTTTTAGCTGTTTAATTTGACCTGCCTCCTGTTAAGTTGGCACTCTGCCAATTCATTTCAATATGACGCCAGTGTTAAACACACACAAAGGCCATCCAATGAGTTTCCACTTATTGATATTTGGCACCAGTTTTTTGTGTAGCAAATTAGCCAAGTGGATGAATGCTATGTCCAAGTATGGAAGGTTACCCAGTCCAGTTCTAAACTAAAGTAAGCATCACAAAGTATTTTTAAATAAAATAAGATACTGCTCTAAGAAGTATGGATTCATGACATAGATACAGGATACTGGTTTGTGGGTTGATTCAACATTGAATCATGCTAAATTAACTAGATATCCATTTTAAATTAACCAAATTATCATGTTTTACAGGACATTGATATTAAGTCATGTTTAATTAACATTTATTATGTTAAATGTACAGGATTACTTTTTTAAGTCAGTGTTAAATTTACGAGATTTTGAATTGATTGATTTTGTTGAAAAATAACAACCTGAAAATCTGAGGTAGCATCTTCTTTATTTTGTCTAAGCATGTCTTGATTTTTCCATTTTTTGTTGTTGTTTTTTTTTTTACTTTTCCAGCTTCAATTTTTTTTCTAAAATTTGTCGACCCTCAATTTCGATAGTAGATCTTATTTTGAACAAAAAGTTTTAAGCGCAAAATTGTCAATTCTGGCTTAAAGTTTCAGGAGCTATACTAAACGTAATGAAAAACTTCTCCATCCTTCACGGGCTGCTGCAAGGTAGTTTAACTGTGACTTCTGCTTTCACTGAGACAGTTGATTGCCATGTTGTTCTTGGTCTTCCAACCCGCCGTGCACCCTGAGGATTCCATGCAAAGGACTGCTTTACAATTTCATGGTATGGTTTCCTCAATGTGTGACCAATCCAACGCCATATACCGATTTACGCTTCCTTATGTCGACGTCCAGCCACTCTTGACTTGTCCTGCGCCACAATTCCTCATTTGATATTATTTGTGGCCAGCAAATCTTTAGGATGTGGTAAAGACAGCGATTCACGAAAGCCTGCAATTTCCTCGAAATGGTAGTTGTGACTTTCTTGTTTCACAAGCACGGATTTGACATTGGATTCGAAGAATCTCAACTTAGTGCATAAGGAGATTTGACTGGATTTCCAAATTGGGGACAGAGTACCGAAGGCAGCACAAACTTTATTTATTCTACTTTTAACGTCCACATCAGGAACAAAACTGGCAATGTAGTTAAACTTTTCGACTTCTTCCACTGGCGTCAACTGTAGAATAAAACGCTGCTGTGTGGAGCGGCCTGTGAGCATTATTTTTGTTATTTTGCTATTTATTCTTATAGACCATTCGACTCTCCCTTCACTTGCAGTGTTTGGCACATTCCGTTCGGCCCACTGATGTTATTTGCCAGTAGACACATGTCATCGGCATAGTCTTAATGACTTTTCAAACGTTCTCCATTGAATGCCATTTCGCTCAGCTGTACCAATACTGGCCGTCAATAAGTCGTCCATCGCCAGCAGGAAGAGAATTGGCGATAGAACATCCCCTTGTCTCACACCCTGTTGCACTACGAAGGAGTCGGATAGCTGCACCTACACCTTGCGTTTTTGTAGGACTCTTTTATAATGGCAACAATTTTTGGCGGAATTCCTCTACCAAGCAACGATCTCCATAAACATTCTCGGTTAACTCGATCAAAGGCTTTCTCAAAATCCACGAACATGAGGTAAAGCGGTGATTGAAATTCCATCGACTGTTCAAGGACGATACGCATTGTGTTGATATGATCGACATACGATCGGAAGCCAGCTTGATGCCTCCGATCGGGTGCTTTAGTGTAGACTCAATTCTATCCTTTATTCTGTCGATAATGATGGTTGCCATTTGTTTTGGGAAAACGGACAAAACGGTGATACCACGCCAATTTTTGCAATCCTTATGGCCACCTTTCTTTGGCACCTTAACAATCACACCATCCTTCCAGTCCTTGGTATAGCTTTCATTTTCGCAAATGATTTGTAACAATGGATGTAAAATATTAGCCGCAGTAACGTAATCGGCTTTCAGGAATTCAGCTGGTATTCCATCAAGTCGAGCTGCCTTGTTGTTTTTGGGGAGATTTATTGATGTTTGGATTTCCGATTCTGACGGGGGTTCGATGTCAATACCCCTATAGGACCTGCGTATCTCGTTTAGTTGGGGGTCTTCAACACTCTGCTCTTCCGAATCCTCATTAAAGAAAGAACAAAAATGGTCCTTCAATCTGCGTAGCTGATCCTCAATTAATACCATACAGTACAATAATTAGTGCCATCCACATCCATTACAGGATGATTGGTGTTGCTTTTTTTTTCCCAATAACACCTTTGGCTATTTGGTAAAATTCCCGATTATCTCCTCTTCTTGCAGCGTTTTCCGCATTATCATTATCTCACACAGCGACAGACCATCTTATGTGCAATGCGATACTCGCTTCGCAATTCAGCCTTTCGTGGAATATCAGCTTCGGCATTTATTTGCATTTTCAACGATTTGCGAAGTTCGATTTTGTGTTGATATACATACATATGTATATCCCAAACAAATATGTATATTCAATAACACAATCCTTTGAATAAAATGATTGTTCTTTTATACCCTTCATTTTCCGATTAGCTTAAAAACAAAATATTTTCCCAAGTTCATTCATGAATTTCTAAGTGAATCGTCAAACATTTGCTCATTTTTCAATATTTCTGGTATATACTCTATACTGTATACTGTATTCTATGCCAAAAATATTATAAAGTAGTTTTCTTCAAATCTTCCTTGAAATAATTAGCTTAACACTAATTGATAAGAAGCATATTCTTAATGTGTAGGCATACATTGAATTTAATAAACTAAACAAAACTAAACTCAAAATTTAAGCATTATAGGCTATTATGAATATTTCATATAAAAAGGAACTAAGACGTTCATGGAATTTATTGTAAAATCCTTCAGACGGGTCATTGAAGGCTCCCTGAAAAAGCGCCATAGGAAATTTCACCAAAAAGAGTTTTGGAAAAAAAGCCCAAAATTGTTTGGCATAAAATTTTTGGAAAAAACGCCCAAAATTCGCCAAAAAACGTGGAAATTACGCCGCACTTTTGGAAAAAGAGCCAAAAACTTTAAATGGAAATGACGCCAAAAAAAGATCAACTTGTTGGTTTAATTTCCAAATGTATTTTGGAAATAAGACCAGAAATTGTGGAAAATATCCTTCAGGTTTACATTAAAAATTTCAAAATGTATGCTCTGTTAACATAAATTGACAAATTGAAATAAACAAAGTTATAAGAAGATGTGTTGTTTTAAATGTGTTCTACAAATCAAATGCACAAGTATGATATAATCAACGGCGGGGGGGGAGGGGCGCGTTCGTGCTAAAGTTTGGCGTTGCCGCAGCGCACCAGCCACGCCACGCACCGGTCGCGCCGCCGCGTGCACGTGTGGCACCCCCCGATACGCACCATTCCGCAGCGCGGCCGGCGCGCCCACCGCGGCAACGGCAAACGGTAGCGCGTGCGCTGCGGCGCGGCCGGCACGTGGCGGCAACGGCGAACGGTAGCGCGAACGCGCCCCCCCCCCGCCGTTGATTATATCATACTTCTGCATTTGATTTGTAGAACACATTTAAAACAACACATTTTCTTATAACTTTGTTTATTTCAATTTGTCTATTTATGTTAATAGAGCATACATTTCGTAATATTTAGAAAAAAAAGCCCAAAAGCAAGTTTTTGGCGTTTTTTCCAAAACAAAAAATGTTGGTCTTTTTTCAATATTCTTAAAGGAAAAAAGGCCAAGAAATGTTTGGATTCCTTTTCCTAGGAAAAAAGGCCATAATATTGTATGGAGAATTTTGGGCCTTTTTTCAATTTTTATTTTTTGGCGTAGTTTCCTATGGCGTAATTTCAGGGAGCCGTCATTGAAGATGAGAAAACCGCAGAGTACCATTAAGTTAGAGGGTGCATCTTTTAGAGGGGGGTGCAAAAGCACCCTGTTTGGTTTCTTACATAAAACTCGAAAACGAAGCAAAATTTCGCGATTATTCTGAAAACTTTTTTTGAGAATTAAATATGCCATCGAAATGGATTTTTGAAAAAAAGTTATCTTAATTAAAAAAAAAAGTGAAAAATTGCATTTTTTTTTTAAATTTAATAGCAACCCTTAAACTGCGAAAAATCAGAAATCTCATTTTTATTTTGACCTAATTGTTTACTTTAAAATGAATAAGAAATAAGGACCACTGTACACTGAGGCGTATACGTAATATTTTAATCAATACTATAAACCAGGCTCAAATGAGACCACACGAACATTCTGCGTCTGCTGTGTGGCTTTGCCTCATGGACGAATTAAGCATGAACTCTCCTTGGTTGGCTGGATAATAGCTAATCATAATACTATCTTCGTTTTAAGACCTTAAGCAGCAAAAGTCAACAATTAGGAATTAGGTTATAAATTATAAATGAATTTGTTTCAAGTAGTACTACTTCCTATGTAATAAGCCAATTTGCCCCTGTCAGTAGCAACACTGACATAATTTTACACAGAGCCTAAAGTCCTACCTTCATTTTAAGACCTTAATTTAAAAGATCTTTTCTTTAAAACACAAGTTACTGGCTTGAAAAAGTATGATCCATTAACTACTGTATTATGTTTTTTTAGCACCGCACACTCAAATTACATTTTTGAATTATTTCAATACAAATTTTAAATTTTTTTAATTCAAGTGTACTGCATGTTGCAAATACATTTTTGGCTAAAATAAATGGAATGAAACAATTAAAGGTCACTATGGCATACATATGTGCAATATTTTAGAGTTGCCATGGGAAGCCAATTGAATTGAATTGAATTGAATTAAATTAAATTAAATTAAATTAAATTAAATTAAATTAAATTAAATTAAATTAAATTAAATTAAATTAAATTAAATTAAATTAAATTAAATTAAATTAAATTAAATTAAATTAAATTAAATTAAATTAAATTAAATTAAATTAAATTAAATTAAATTAAATTAAATTAAATTAAATTAAATTAAATTAAATTAAATTAAATTAAATTAAATTAAATTAAATTAAATTAAATTAAATTAAATTAAATTAAATTAAATTAAATTAAATTAAATTAAATTAAATTAAATTAAATTAAATTAAATTAAATTAAATTAAATTAAATTAAATTGAATTGAATTGAATTGAATTGAATTGAATTGAATTGAATTGAATTGAATTGAATTGAATTGAATTGAATTGAATTGAATTGAATTGAATTGAATTGAATTGAATTGAATTGAATTGAATTGAATTGAATTGAATTGAATTGAATTGAATTGAATTGAATTGAATTGAATTGAATTGAATTGAATTGAATTGAATTGAATTGAATTGAATTGAATTGAATTGAATTGAATTGAATTGAATTGAATTGAATTGAATTGAATTGAATTGAATTGAATTGAAATGAATTGAATTGAATTGAATTGAATTGAATTGAATTGAATTGAATTGAATTGAATTGAATTGAATTGAATTGAATTGAATTGAATTGAATTGAATTGAGTTGAATTGAATTGTTCAGAAAAATAAGATCTGACATTTTTTTTTTACAAAAGTGTGAGAAAAGTTTCCATAGTTCTGCTCATGAGGCTCAGATTTCTGAGGTCTCAGAGATCTAATTTTTGTAAAAATACCTTTTTTATTTTATAAAAAATTGGATCAAAATAACCCAAAAGTAAACCAATGATCTCAAAAACCTCTATATCCGTAATGTGATTTTTTGCCTAAAACTTAAAAGTAGGTACCTAGTTTTTTTTTAATTGTTCTGGTTATCAGGCTTTTCAGATGTGGCAATTAATCGCCAAACAAGTGATTTTAAATTTCATTTGGTGAAACGAAAATCGGTTTGGTGATGAAGGTACCGTTAAAAAGGCGACAGTATAAGTTTATGGCGATTTTAATTGTTTGAATTAAAATCCCAATTTTGTTTTTTTTTTTCTGATTTTCACTTAAACCTAACATCTTTTTTTACTGTGGTTTGCTGAATTGACTCATCGAAATACTAAATCCGAACGCATCCATTATTTTCGTTTTCCGATTCTGCTTTTTGAACCTGACAACCCTGTTGGTTATTACCTGCAGGTATGAAGTTTAATAAAAAAAAGTTAGAACCAATTTTGAGAACATTTGAAAATATCAAAACCATTGTTTTGGAGCTACCCATTTTAGATGAGCACAACAACTTGAACTTCCCCTTTAGGGAATCCGAATGGCATACAAAACAATTCTTGTTATATAGAGCACGTAAACAGTTTTTCTAAGCAAAAATCCCCTTGTTTGCTTTTTTGTCCAAATAATAGCTAAAGTTTCTAAGCCAAAACATGCAAATAATCAAACTGAAGCTAAAAGTATTAAACTTAGGCTAGAATTGTCTAGCTATAAAGTTGTCAAATGTAATCATTTTTGTATTCACATAAAACATAGTTTAAGCTATATTGTCTAGCTTTTGTTAATATTTAAAGCTATGATTAGCTGTAGCTTTAAGCTTCTTCTATAAAGGGCTTTGACTTTTTTTTTATTCACAAGGTTTTTTTAAGAAAAAAGGAGATACATAGTTTTTGTTATTTTAAGTTTTTTTTTATTAGAAGACATTTTACAATGCCGCCCCTCCAAAACCAACCTACACAATTGATTGCATATCAAAGCTTGTTAAAATTGACTTGGTGAGTTTCCATTGAATGAATACCGACGCACGATATAAAATAGGTTTAGGTTTAAATAAATTTTTATCTTTGTTCATACTTGAAAGGGTTTTCAAAAATGTTTGTCTACAGATTTTATTATACCAAAAACTTCTCTACGACCAAAATTAGAAAAGCAAACCCCGTCCGTTAGCTCGTAATAAATCTTTTGCTCCTGAAACTTTCCAAATGATGATTGCAACAAAACAGAACTTCTGGTTTTTGATAAAAGTTCATAATTTATGACGTTTATTGCTAAAATTGCTTATAATTCAGTAATTCCCGTATTTATCCACCGAATTTATTCCAATTTCAAAACTAATACTTTTTTATAATTCATTGTTTATGTAGTATTAATGTTAATGTAAGTATGTAGCTGTTGGTTTTAGCGGTAATTTCTTAAATTTAAGCTGAGATTATCTTTTCTCGAAGGCTAACCTGCATAATCAGAACATCACATATACCTATCCTAAAAATCATTGCTTTTTGTCATTAAATTTGATGTGGTCTTATTTCATTTTTGAAGAGTGGTTTTTATTTTGTTTCGTTTATTTAGTAGGTGTTAAATTCATTTGAACATTAAAACACTTAACTTAGAGCACCTATAGTAATCAATTTATATTTAAATAAAAAAAATCAACATCAAGTTGACACACACACAATCATGTAAAGTATAATAATTATTACAATAAATTACTTAAATCTAATCAAAGTATTTTTTAAATTGCTCAACTCCATTTTGGTTAAGATCAATACCGGGAGTGACAGCCTTGCAGTTTTTGTACCACTTGGCAACATTGGGGTATTTGCTGATGTCGAACTTGGCAACTTCGTAGGTGGAAACGGTAGCAACCAATGCAATATCAGCTAAGGTTAGACTTTCACCAGCAGCATATTGTTGGCCATCGAGGAAGATTTCCAAGAAACCGAAAGCCTCTTCCATTTTCTTGAATTTCTCTGGGTCTGCGGGTGCCTTGGCAAAGATTTGTGGATAGTAGTAGTCAGCAAATCGCTGGTACAGTGTTCCCATATCGAAGTACAGACGTTGGTTGATGACGGCGCGCTTCTTGGGGCACTTAGGGTACAGCGAGTCGGTCTTAGCATACTTCTCTGCAAGGTACACCATGATGGCACGAGACTCCCAAAGAGCCAACCCATTGTCTACCAATGTTGGAATTGTGTGTTGTGGGTTGATCTATTAGAAGAAAAAAGAACAAAGAAAATCAGAAAAGTCGTATTAAAATTGAATTAAGAGGAAAATCTTACCTTGACGAATTCCGGTTTAAGATGTTCACCGGCCATTAAATTCAATTCCTTGAGATTAAGATCGACACCAACAGCCTTAGCAGTCATGAGGACTGATCGGCATGGGGCAGATCCGGGCAAGTAGTATAAATCCATGTTATCTGTTGTTTTTGGTTTAATAATTTCTAAAAGATAAAAATTCGACAAACACTTAGCACAGAACGAATTTGTTGTTAAGAAAAATCCAGAAATAAATTAAACTGTAAATACACTGTGTGCCATATAAAAAAAAATATAAGATAAAAATATAGTTTATCAAAATTGTTCACTTTGAATGGAAAATTTTTCCTTTTATTAACAATACAAAGTTGTTTCTTTCAATTGCTACATAGAAACTTTAGGTATATTTTTCCTTTCATTTAATTAGGTCGATTTCTATCTCTTATTGAATCCATTCACTTTGTTGCATAACTTCACTATTTTTTTTTGTTGCACAGTTAGGGATTGGTCATTGAATGGAGTTTTTGCACAGTTAAACACAGTTATATAGATGTATGTATGCACAGTTTAATATTTCTGTTCTTCTGCCCACAAACACTTACCTAGGAGGAATAGAACTTAATAATTCAGCTACGAAGAGTCAACTTCAACTAAACGCCGATCTGGACTGGTCTTGCCTTTTAAACCAAAAAGCTCTCCAAGTTGGGGCTTTCGTTGGCAGCGCGGCGTCCGCGTCAGCATGATTCACAATAGAGTCAGAGTGCCAAGATGTATGATATGAGGAGAAAAAGAAGGGGGAGGGGGTTTGGTTATGAAAACAAGTATAGAAGATGCCGACTAACCGGCCGGTGGATTTAACATTAGCATCTGTTGATTGTGATTGTGAGCACCAAGTTGGTTGATAAAAGGGGGCTAGGGAGGAGGTGGAAAATAAATCTGTTTGGCGTTCGTTGTTGCTTAGATATTTGTATTGGAATTTTTTTTAAATTATTTTGTTTTTTTTTCTTTGCCATCAAGTATATGATATTTTTATATTCTTTTTTTGTTTTTTTCAGAATATGCCCCTTTTTTCTTTGGTTTGTGGTAGTTGCATACTTATTTAAAATTAAAATGTGGCAGCATCAAGATTTACAATACGAATATCTCAAATATTTGTGTTGCTGGCTGGTTTGGTGGGGCTATAGGGCATACATGCATAATTATTAAGTGGGATTTGAATAAGATGATTCTGAGAAATTTACTTGTAAATTTTACAAATAAATTTTCAATAGGTTTTGGAAATGAAAGGCAATTTTGTTACAGTTTCAGTGGATGCGTATAGTCTGACAAAGAAATGACTGGACGCAGGTATTCGTCATAACTATTCGTCAGAAATGGGTTATGGTTACTATGAATATGATTAAACATAAAAACCCTTTTTTTATAAGATAAATTAGTTTGTCATGTTACTGTCCACTATCAGCTCTGACAAACTTGTTTGCCTTCTGACTAACAAAATGAATGCAATTGAGAGGATATGGTTTTATTTTGTGTGTATTCAAAAAGACAATTATTCTGACATAAACATCAGATCTTACAAAAATCTAATATTGTTATTTATAAAATAGAATCAAACCTGAGTTAACCTCAATTAGTGAGTTGAGTGCGAGATCTTAAACATTGATCCAAATTATCTAATTCTAGGTTATTCACGAGGTACAATGTATAAAATGTAGATACCTACACAAGAACTTTATTTTTTTTCTATTTCTAAGCGCTTATTAAAAAACAAATTTTAAATTTAATATTTACATAATTTTTACAAATCAAATATTCAGCTTCACATTTCGATTGATTAATAATAATTTTGTTTAAATAATATAATAAACGCTTTAAGGTTTAAAAACAATGCTTTAAGTTTTTATTTCTGTATATTTATACTTACTTACTTATCCGGCTCCCGATCCATGAAGGGTCTCTGCCTGAGATATTGCGGTCTTCCATCGGTTGCGGTCCCTCGCACGCTTCCTCCAGTCGTCGAGACCAAGCGCTCTTGCGTCTGTGACCGCCTGGTCCCTATAGCGGAGGTTCGGTCTTCCTGGTCGTCTGGAACCTGGGGGCTGGGATTCGAAGATTTTCTTGGCTGGAGCGTTGTT
The DNA here is from genome assembly GCA_963921185.1 of Dasysyrphus tricinctus. Classification (NCBI taxonomy): domain Eukaryota; kingdom Metazoa; phylum Arthropoda; class Insecta; order Diptera; family Syrphidae; genus Dasysyrphus; species Dasysyrphus tricinctus. The sequence goes on along the minus strand of OY992530.1, from coordinate 20,299,706 downwards.
GTCCATTCGCTTGATGTGGCCGAGCCAGTTTAGTCGACGTGTTTTGGCTCTTTGGACTACATCCACATCTTGGTACAGCTCGTACAGTTCACGATTGAATCTTCTCCTCCAATCGCCCTCTTCGCATATAGGACCAACTATCCGCCGAAGAATTTTTCTCTTGAAAGTGCTCAGTATCAATTCCCCTTTTTTACTTATCGTCCAGCACTCGGCGCCGCCGTAGAGTACAACTGGTAAAATTAGCGTTTTGTATAGCGTGCACTTTGTCTTTCGAGAAAGGAGTTTTGAACCCATTTGTTTGGCCAAACCGAAGTAGCAGCGGTTCGCTAGGGTAATTCTTCGTCGAATTTCCACTAAGGTGTCGTTCGTGGAATTGATGTTTGTTCCGAGGTAGGTGAACTCCTTGACTACCTCGAAATTACTGCTACCAACAGTGACGTTTTGTCCTAGGCGATGGACATATTTTGTTTTGTTTGTTGATAGCATATACTTTGTTTTGTCCTCATTCACTTCAAGACCAACGCGTTTTGCCTGTTCATCAATAGCTGTGAATGCTTCAAGTACAGCTCTCTTGGAACGGCCGATGATGTCGATGTCGTCCGCATAGCCAAGCAGTTGAGAAGACCTGTTAAAGATAGTGCCTTCCCTGTTAACACCACTCTTGCGCACTATCTGCTCCAGGACTAGGTTGAAGAAATCACATGATAGCGCATCTCCTTGTCTGAACCCTGTACACGTCTGGAATAACTCGGATGAGCTGTTACCCATTTGCACGTTGCACCGCGTATTTTGTAACGTCATGCGGCATAGCTGGATCAGTTTTTTCGGGATCCCAAGTTCCGACATCGCCAATAGAAGCTCTTGGCGACTTATGCTATCATAATCGGCTTTGAAGTCGATGAATAGGTGGTGGGTCTCGACTTGAAATTCGTTGGTCTTTTCCAGGATTTGCCTCAATGTGAAGATTTGGTCTGTCCTTGATCTGCCTGGCATGAAGCCACACTGGTACGTGCCGATCATAGTGTTGCAGAAAGGTTTTAGACGCTCACAAAGTACGTTGGATAGGATCTTGTAAACAACATTATATATATATATATAACATTTATATTTATATTTATATTTATATTTATATTTATATTTATATTTATATTTATATTTATATTTATATTTATATTTATATTTATATTTATATTTATATTTATATTTATATTTATATTTATATTTATATTTATATTTATATTTATAGTTATATTTATATTTATATTTATATTTATATTTATATTTATATTTATATTTATATTTATATTTATATTTATATTTATATTTATATTTATATTTATATTTATATTTATATTTATATTTATATTTATATTTATATTTATATTTATATTTATATTTATATTTATATTTATATTTATATTTATATTTATATTTATATTTATATTTATATTTATATTTATATTTATATTTATATTTATATTTATATTTATATTTATATTTATATTTATATTTATATTTATATTTATATTTATATTTATTAGACTGATTCAAAAAAATGAAAATGTCTTCGATTTTCAATGCCACTTGCTTTTTAGTTAAAGTTTAATGAAATAATAATCCTGGCAAAATTTCAGCCCTTAAGGTCAATATTTAGAGGTCGCTCATCGATACTTTCTGTTTTCCATACAAATCGTATGGGAACTTTTTTTTGATTCCTTCTTTATTTTATAACTTTAGAAACGGTTATCATACAGAAATGGTCAAGGTAGAATCTGAAAGAAGATTTGATGTTCTTTAAAAAAGGTCCTCACTTCTTATCTAATTAATGTACTCCTTCCAAAGTTATTCAAGGTCAGATTGGTATTCGTGGTGAATTTAAAAGTTTTTTGGATTCCGTGTTGAAAAAATCTGCTATAATACAAGATGATTTGCAAAAGTTGTTACAAAAGGCAAGTGTGTGTAAGTTGCACTCAGACAAGAAAAAAATCGTTTCAGAGTGGGGGTCTATTTCCCCCCATTTAGGCGGGAGGGGCAATTTCCTAAAAAAATTGGTTTAAAAAAGAAAAAAATATTAAAAATCAACGGCAATACTTATGGTGTCATGCTATTACTTTTTTAAAGCCAACAATCCATTATTTAATTAGCTTTTTAAAAAAAGTTGTTTTTGTAAATATTTTTTGAAAAAATTAATTTCAAACTAAGATTTAAAAAATGAAAAAGTGATTTTATTTTTTGAACATCTTTTTGAAAAATTTTTCGTTATCAAGTACGATTTTTGTTTATGGATTTCAATACCTTCCTTAATTTTTAATCAGATGCTGAAAACCGCAGGCTAAAATGATTTGTAGTTTCTGAGAAAATTGAAAATAACAAAAACCAAGTTTCTTGTTATTTAACGCCCTGGAATTTAAATTGTTCCTTCCTACAAACACCCAATTTCCAGTAGTAGTAGTAGTTATTTTAATTTTCAATTTTCTCAGAAACCACAAAACATTTTAGCCTGCGGTTTTCAGCATCTGATTAAAAATTAAGGAAGGTATTGAAATCCATAAACAAAAATCGTACTTGATAACGAAAAATTTTTCAAAAAGATGTTCAAAAAATAAAATCACTTTTTCATTTTTTAAATCTTAGTTTGAAATTAATTTTTTCAAAAAATATTTACAAAAACAACTTTTTTTAAAAAGCTAATTAAATAATGGATTGTTGGCTTTAAAAAAGTAATAGCATGACACCATAAGTATTGCCGTTGATTTTTAATATTTTTTTCTTTTTTAAACCAATTTTTTTAGGAAATTGCCCCTCCCGCCTAAATGGGGGGAAATAGACCCCCACTCTGAAACGATTTTTTTCTTGTCTGAGTGCAACTTACACGCACTTGCCTTTTGTAACAACTTTTGCAAATCATCTTGTATTATAGCAGATTTTTTCAACACGGAATCCAAAAAACTTTTAAATTCACCACGAATACCAATCTGACCTTGAATAACTTTGGAAGGAGTACATTAATTAGATAAGAAGTGAGGACCTTTTTTAAAGAACATCAAATCTTCTTTCAGATTCTACCTTGACCATTTCTGTATGATAACCGTTTCTAAAGTTATAAAATAAAGAAGGAATCAAAAAAAAGTTCCCATACGATTTGTATGGAAAACAGAAAGTATCGATGAGCGACCTCTAAATATTGACCTTAAGGGCTGAAATTTTGCCAGGATTATTATTTCATTAAACTTTAACTAAAAAGCAAGTGGCATTGAAAATCGAAGACATTTTCATTTTTTTGAATCAGTCTAATATTTTTATTTATATTTGTTTTTATGTTTGTAGTGAATTTGTCGCTTTTTATCATCTCAAAAACGATATCGTCCCCCGAAATTTTAAATGTGAGAGGGGCCACAAAAGTCCCCATTATTAAACAAATATCAATTTTTTTCCTTTTAAAATCAGTCAATCATTATCTATAACTGGTTTTTTGATGGGCAGTCAAGTTCTGCAGTATCATTTATATTTTTGACCCCCTTAAAAGTCTTGAAATCCTCCTTTTTCCATTTTTTTTAGCTATTAAACCTATAGCTTACCTTTTTAAGCGTCGAACTTGTGGAATTGTAGAAGCTGATTCTCGAGTTGATCTCCAGATGAGTCCTGAAACCATAGGGCACTTCAATCATCTCTAAACATTTCCCATCCACACCGATTCTTTACCATCGTCGGCACGATGGAAAGTTGTTCAAACTTATCCCCTCGGTGGCACGTTGAAAAAAGCTGTACGGCGTATTGCTCTTCGGCGTGTATTCATCAACACATTCTTTCTTGACAGTATGGCGAATATATTACTAAAGGGATTAAACTTATCCCGTGTACGTCTCAAAGAAGAGCCCAACTCGGTGGTGCTAGGGTTTTGAATAATGGTCCTTTCACCACTGGAGAGGGTTATCTCCCAAATATGTTGCTTGAAAAAATGCGGAAAAGGCCGTCAGACAGACGGTTTCTAGGACTCTTTGGTAATAAACTGGAGATTGAAGGAACGACAGAGCTAGATGCCAGGATAAAATGGGCCCAGAGCATGAGCATATTAGCAAATGCGCAGACCAACGGTGACTCTACAACGTCGAAGAGACAATGGTTTCTTGAGGGTACCATCACAATTTTCTGTGGAATAATAAAAGAAAACTTCAGAGACATTTAGACTTAGAAAAATCCTCTTTTCAAATCCAGTTATACCTAGCTGCTTGGTAAAAAGCTGATGGCTCATGGACCAACTATTGTGAAAGCTCACCCTACCTGCTACTAGATACTCATTCCCTGTTAGCTCCCAAAATATTGATAGCTTTGATCAGAATTGGTCAAATAATGAGCCAAGATGTTCACAAGGTCCGATTATTAGGGACAAGCTGCAGTGGACGTTCAACAGCTTCAAAACATATACAAACCTGCAGGACCCGACGCACGTCATAATACCAGTTAAATTCCAAATGAATTCTGATTTTATTCTACCAATTCTGGAGACTATTCTAATAAATTGCTTAAACTTGGTAAACATTCCTCTGTCTTGGAAGAAAAAGTCAAGGTTATGTTTATACCCAAAACCAATATTCCCTCCATCATAAAGTTCACCATTGTCGATTTCTGGGCGATTTTAACAATGTCCACACATCTGCGATCGCATCTGCACTGAAATTCCAGAACGCTAGGTGAATTTATTAATCAAATGCTGATGAGCAGGGTTATGAATTCAAAACCTGGTGGCTTTTCTGCTAAAAGGTGGTGTCCTATTTCCCCTTCTCTGGACCTTGGTAGTAAATGAGCGGCTGACATGCTTGGAGGCGGAGAGTTACAGAATGGTTGGAGGATGTTGCTATTGCCAGCCGCCGTATTAGAAAATCATCCCACTGCCTTAAAAGAACTCTTAAAAAACTTTAAATGGGCAAATCAATTGGACTGACCGGTTTGGTCTGGGTGTTAAGTCTCATAAAACAGAACTTGTTCTTTTTTCAAGAGAAAATATAGATCCTTCTTCTATCAAAGTTATTTAGATAAAAAGTTAAGCTTCAAGTAAGAGTAAAAAACTGCAGTGACACTCTCCTCATGCAAAAAAGCCGTTGGAATAAATGGGGCCTTCAACCTCATTTCACACATTGGCTATATATTTCGGTGATTAGACCGATTCTGCCTTATAGTGCTGCAGTATATGGTGGACTTCTCTAGTACATAGTGCAATCCTCGGCTAGTTTATGCATAATTGGTGCACTTCATATGACACCCTCTGCCGATATACAAGTAGACGTTCAGCTCTATCCGATGCCCCTCGATATTTTTGGCAAACAGGTGGCTGCTAGCACAACCATACTACAAAGTCACATTGACTACACCATCCCGAAACTACATATCGGCAAAAACTTTCAAGTCACCATTCCTTCTAGAACTCTTTGTAAGGATATGGCTTTCTTGGAAGATGAATCAATTCATATATCTACACCAGACGGATCGAAAACTGATGACAGGATGGATGGTGGTCTGTACTCTACTCAGAAAGACCACACTTAAAAGTCTCATCATTGTAGCGTGTTCCAGGTGGAGCTTATGACGATCAGAGAAGCCCTATCTGGGCTGAAAGAAAACGTGATATCAACCACAGATATCCGCTCAAAACTTGGCATAGAATGTAACAAAGTTACATCTTTTATCCCTCCACCATTCGTTATACCGATAAGCATAGATCTACAGCTGCATATTAACAAATCGCCAAGATTCAACTATAAATATTATGCTGAAGAAGGAAATGGCCACCAAACGTGGCATATCTAAGAGGTGCCCAAGCTGTTTCAAAAGGGGACACACACTGGTGGTTGGCGACGAGTCAGCAAATAAATTTTGTTCATGGTTTTTACAATCCACATTTGGTTCGCGCAGCAGAATCAACTAGTAAGGGTAGGAAATTCCCCGAAAATAAGATTCTTCTTGCCACCACCGTGCATTTAAGTACCAATCAATTGTACAAAGGTAAAGTACCAGCTCAAACTTATTAGTGTACCATTAATACGAAGCACACTGCTAGTTGTCAAAAGTTAGTACCTACTTTTGTGATGTTTTTTTGTTTCCAGCTGAGGTAGGTCAGCGGAGTCCAGGGTTTAACCGTAGAAAGCGAAAACTCGGTTTGTAGAGAGTTCAGAACTCCAAGTTCCAAAATACAATTATCATTTATTTACTGATAACTTAACAAATTATTTCATATACTCTTACAATATTCCTGATCTTATATTAAACTAACAAGTTATTTCATTAAATCCCTTACCCCTCACGTAGCTAAAGACAGCGAAGTTTGGGATGGAGTCCCTAGTCTTTAGCAATGACAGTGATATACGGCGGATAGCTGAGACGGCGACGGTTGGGATAGAGTCCCTAGTCTGCAGCGGAAATACGGTCGGTGGTTAAGACAGCGAAGGTTGGGATGGAGTCCCTAGTCTTAGCGATGACGGCGGAGAAAAGAAGCCTTAGACAGCGAAGGTTGGGATAGAGTCCCTAGTCTAAGCTTCTCGGAAACGGTGGAGATGGAGTCCCTAGTCTTAACGAAAACGGCGGAAAAAAGAAGTCTTAGACAGCGAAGGTTGGGATAGAGTCCCTAGTCTAAGCTTCACGGAAGTGGTTGGGAGTTAAGACAGCGAAGGTTGGGATGGAGTCCCTAGTCTTAACGAAAAACGGCGGAGAACAGAAGTCTTAGACAGCGAAGGTTGGGATAGAGTCCCTAGTCTAAGCTTCTCGGAGAGTTAAGACAGCGAAGGTTGGGATGGAGTCCCTAGTCTTAACTAATGATAAAGGAGGGGAAAACGGAAGGGGGTTTTAACGGCGTAAGCCAAAAAGTTGTGAAGCTACTAACTGGTATAAATAATAGCCAGCAGTGTGCTTCGTATTAGTTTTTACACTAATGTTTGAGATATGTTCCTTTACCTAGTACACTTGATTGGTACTAATGACACAATGGCAAGAAGAATCTGATTTTTGATGAATTTGTCACCTCTACTTGTTGATTCTCGAGCTAGGAGTAAATGTTAACTATAAACACGACAAACGAAATTTATTTGCTGACGTCGACAAGCGAAATTTATTTGCTGACGTGTGCCGACAACCTCCAGTGGGTGTCCTCTTTTGCAAATTTGGTGGGCGCCGCAGGGTATGCAATGATTGTTGCTCAATTCATTTGATGGAGTAAGTATAGTGGAATCTCGGCGTTTTGTACTTCTGTATCCCGTGGTCCGGGCAGTAAAAGGTGTAACTTCGTTACACTTTTGACAACTAGCTTTAAAACTTTTTGAGTCCGCCGTTAAAACCCCCTTCCACTCTCCCCCTTCTATATCATTAGCTTAGACTGGGGACTCTATCCCAACATTCGCTGAAGCTTAGACTCTTTCCCAACCTTCATTGTCTCAGTCTTTTCACCGTAGTTAAGACTAGGGACTGTATCCCAACCATCTCTGTCTTGACCTCCGACCGTATTTTTGCTGCAGACTAGGGATTCTATCGCAACCGTGTCGCTGTTAGTTTTTTCTCCTCCGCCGCTGTGCCGCAGGTAAGACTAGGGACTCTGTCCAAAACTTCGCTGTCTAAGGCCCATTTCACACATACCCGGCAGCCAGTTACCCAGCATCGGTTACCCGGTTACCCGGTTTTCAACAAATGAACTGGTTCTGGCATGTGTGAAAGCTTCCATAAGATCCTTAACCAAATGACCGGTTAGCCGGTACCGTGTACCCAGTTGCTGGCTAAGTGTGAAATGGCTCTTAGCCTTTGCTTCTCCGCCGCCATTGTTAAGACTAGGGACTCTATCCCAACCTTCGCTGTCTTAACCTCCGACCGAATTTTCACTGCAGACTAGGGACTATCCTAACCATCACCATCTCAGCTATCCCCCCCTTTTTACTGCCCTGTTGTTGCTTAAGACTAGGGACTCTATTCCAAACTTCGCGGTCCTTAGCTCCGTACAGGACTAGGGAACTGATCCAGCCATTAGTCTAGGCATATGAAATGTTTTATTTGCTTATTGTTAGACCGCAAATATTAGCCCTGTTTTTTAGTGCATTTTTATCTTCGCTTGGAAAAAAATAGCATGTTTAATACAACAACAATACGGAATTATACCAGTTTGTGGTTGTTATTAACATGCTACTTTTTTTCTAAGCGAAGATAAAAGTGCATTAAAAAACAGGGCTATTGTAAAATTACATCAAATACGTTGTTAAGCTATCGCTTCGTGTTCAATAAACATACACTGTGGAACTGGAGTTTTGAATTCTCACTGACCAAGTTTTTCAGCTTCTCTTCAGTCGACTCTACAACTTGCTGACCTTCCTCAGCTGGAAACAAAAAGCATCATAAGAACAACAATTTTTTCTTCATGACCAATTAAAAGGGTTGGCCCTCTTCAACATTAGTTAAGACATTGAGATAGAACCCGATGAAGTTATTTGAAAGATTGGGTTAACACCATTCTAATTTTGATTTATAAATTAAACTAAACGCAAAGAAAAGTTTATCACCCCTGTTCTGATTTCCGATCAGAATCAAATCCGTTTACGAAAATGATTTCTTAAGGATTCAAAAGTCATGTTCTGAATTTAGTACAAATTCACTTCCGCAATAGTCGATATTCAAAACTATTTTTTTTTCGAAAACCGTAAAAAGAAACTTCTAAACGTCAAAAAAATCTCTATAAATAAATTAAATTTGAAAATAACATCAAAAATGTATTTGATATCGTGGTCCGTGGCTTTTTAGTGAAAATCTTGTGGTGTGTCAGCCCGTATTTCCAACAAAAAATAAGTTTTTTAAATTATTTAAATTCAAGAAAAAATAAACTTCAAATTAATTTAAAATGTCAAGCTAGTTTTCAACTCACCCGAAAATCAAAACACACCCATTCCGCAAGTATTGAAAACGAAAAGAATTTCAAAACACCGAGAGTTTGAAAACGAAAGGATTTTCGGAATTCAGAACAGGGGTGTATGTGTATCATTGAATGAGGTAAATATATTATTCTGAAAGTGCCCCCCTCCCCAATTTCTACTATGGATCTGCCCCTGGTGTAGAAAAGGGGCACTATTTTGTACAAGCATAATTCATTTTTTTCCGTGGTGAATACTTGAATGCCGATCATAATTATAAACCCTTAAACGTTAGTCCTCTTGTACCGCATTTCATAATAAAAGAATAAAATACGAGCGCTTGTAAGGCAATTTAAAAAAAAAAGTACCAATTTTCGGTGTCAAATAACTTTTTAACTATAAAAGATATGAATAATTTGATCATAATCAATACTGTCGATAATTTCATAAGCTATTGTTTGTTCTCAGAAATTTTTTAAATAAAGCAAATAATTTCAAGAATGAAGACGAAAAACGAAAAATTAAAAATGTTGACCGTTCCTGCCACTAGAGCTCACCTCGGATTCAACAGGACTTTTTTACTCTTCATCTCGAGACCATTCTTAATAAGTGTTCCAAGTTTAAATACTGTTGGTTTTTTTGAGGTGATGGCATTTATTTCCCTGCATTGACTGGACTCTATGGTCTTCGTCTAGAATATTTTGTGTAAATTTAATGAGACTCTTATGTGTACATATATTTTGTAAAATTTTGTTTTTCTAAAAAAAATAAAAATACTGGAGATATTTGAGCTTTAAAATGTTAAGATACGTTTTTTTGGGTTTATTGTGATTATCTTTTTGAAGTGTTTGTTTTGACAAATAATGGAAAAATTTAATTCAATAAAAATACAAAAAAAGTATCTTCCATAAGAACAATTGAAAGAAGATAACTTCAACACCAAAGTGTTTACACTTATCATCTATAAATAATATTTGAGTGTGTGAGTATTTTTTATTTTTTGTTTATCATGTCAACAAAACGATGATTATTTTGATAATGTATTGTATGTACTGTACATAAGCATATGTATTGTTTGTTTATTCCATCACAAAAGTTATCTAAAATCAATCGCGAAATCGAAAAAAAAAATAATCAAAATTATCTGCCATCGATTGATAACGCAAGAAAGTTCCGTTACCAATTCAATAAACAAATTTAAAGCGATATCATTGGCTTTAAAATAAATAAATTAAAGAGATACCAAAAAGTTCATATTTCTTAAAGGTTTCGCCGTGAATTTGATTTTTTTCTTGAGATAATGAAACATTTTGGGAGATTAAAACAAAAATTATACAAAATTACTTTCCCTTACATATTTAAGAAATACAAGATTGGTTTTAATAAATCATTTTGATCAAAGAAAAAAAAAATAGATACTTACTTATTTAGCTCCCGATCAGTGCTGTTGTTAAAAAAACGACCAGAGCAATACATTCAAAATTTGTTTGAAAATTTTTGGGAAAAAAGCGTGTTCTGTGTTCAAATCTTTGACAACCTGATGCACTGTGTGTCCAAAATTAGCTTTTTCATTTCAAAAATCATTACTTTTAAACGAATACAGGATGCCATTTCTAAATTGACTCATCAATTAGATGACTACCGTTTTTATCTAAGACGGAACTATATCGTACCTGGGCGAAACGCAATATGGAGTTGAGCTCATTTGAACTTTTAACTTGAATTATATTCAGTCACTCCACAGTAGGCTCTGGACCTTTGGCACCTCATATGAGGGAAATTTGATAAAAAAAAATGCCATCTAATTGGTCAGTAATTGGTCAGAAAAGGTCAACTGGTCACAGAAATTGGTCAGCCTTAGATAACTTGTAATCAAGGCTTAAACTTTCTCAAGGTTACGCGCGATTTTTGGCACCCCATTTAAGGGAAATTTCCAAAAAATCTATACCATCCGAAAGATTTTTAGATCGTGGTAAAAGGTCAGCTATTTTCAGTAATTGGTCAGCCATAGTTTTTTTTATGAATACTTGATGAATTTAAAAAAAATTTCAAGGTCATAGCGATTTTTGGCCCCTCATTTATTGGAAATTTGCAAAAATTGAATACCATCAGAAAGGCCTTGAGAGCTTTATGAAAGGTCAGCTAGTTTAGTAATTGGTCAGCCATAGTTTTTTATTGAATTACTGTCCAACTACTGAAACTACCTGACCTTTCATAAAGATCTTAGGGCCGTTCAGATGGTATTAAATTTTTGTAAATTTCCCATAAATGAGGTGCCAAAAATCGCGCGTGACCTTGAACAATAATTTAAAAATTCATGAAAAAAAAACTATGGCTGACCAATTACTAAAACTACCTGACCTTTTATATAGTTCTCAAGGCCTTTCTGATGGTATACAATTTTTGCAAATTTCCCATAAATGAGGTGCCGAAAATCGGTAAGACCTTGAAATTTTTAAAAATTCATAAAAAAAATCTATACCAGACCAATTACTGAATCTAGCTGACCTTTTATATAGATCTAGATATCTTTCAGATAGTACACATTTTTGGCTAATTTCCCCAAAATGAGGTGTCAAAAATCGCGCGTGACCTTGAGCGACTTAGAGAAAGTTTTAGCCTTCATTAAAAGTTATCTTGGGCTGACCAATTTCTGGGACCAGTTGACCTTTTCTGACCAATTAGATAGCATTTTTTTTTTATCAAATTTCCCTCATATGACGTGCCAAAAGTCCAGAACCCTACACAGTACACATATTAAAGGTAATGTCATTAGAGTTTCGATGTTTGTTCAGTTTTTTTTTTTTTTTTTTTTTTTTTTTTTTTACACTTCAGATTCTTAGTTGTAGTGAGCTTAGAGCAAGCTGCAACCTACAATCAGAGGCTCATCATAAGTGCATGTGTTAGTGGTTAGTAAAATAAGGCAATCTAACACATGCATAATAATATACTAATACATTAACAAAATTAAACAAAAAATTAATATAAATACATAATCAAACAATATACAAAATACTTTAGTCATACACGTGGTATCAAAAATAAGAACAATCACGACCGTGGAGCACTGGTTCGAAATATTTTCTTAAATTCCATCTTACTAATGTTAAAATCAACAGAGGAGCTGTTTAAATTAAAAATCTTGCACATGCGGTTAAGAGGCTCATGTATACCGTAGTTAGTTCTATGGAAATTAACGTGTAATAGTTCAAATCTTCGCAGGTGGTGAGATCCTCGGGGGTAGTTTATGCCTATACAGGCTAACAAATCAGGAGCATCTATTTGGCCATTTATAAGTTGGTGAAGGAATAGTAAATCATTATTAACACGCCTTTGATATAAGGTTTGTACCTGCAGTAGCTGGATCCGATGTTCATATGGTGGAAGGTTGTACGGATCAGCCCAAGGAAGACCCTTCAAAGCAAAGCGAATGAATTTATGCTATTGATTCAATACGATTTTTATGAATTTCATAAAAGGGAGACCATATTTGCGAGGCGTACTCTAGATGAGGTCGTACATAACAATTGTATAAGGAAAGGGTAACATATGGATCACTAAATTCCTTAGCCCAACGTTTTATAAATCCAAGCATGGAGCTTGCTTTATTAACGATGTAATTAATGTGTTCAGTGAATTCTAAATTTGAGCTAAAGTTAACACCCAAGTCCTTGAAACTAAAGACTCGACAAAGTTTTTGCTGCGAAATGGATTAATCAAAAGCACTTGGAATTCGCTTTCTGGAGAAAGTAATTGTTTGGCATTTTAGGGTTAAGAGAAAGACCGTTCTTACCACACCAAATGTTGAAACTGTCAATATCAGCTTGCAGAAGAACGTGGTCAAGGTTAGCTTTTATTGACTTAATATCTTCATATCATCAGCAAATATAAGTATATCACTAGAGCGTATACATGAAACAACATCATTTATAGCCAGGATAAATAGAAATGGGCCTAGATGACTTCCCTGGGGCACACCGGAGTGAGCAATGCATGCATTTGACAGGCAGTTTCTAAATCTTACTAGGTACGATCTATTTTCAAGATATGACTTTATCCATGTGATAAAGAAAGTTGGAAAACCAAAAGCTTTAAGTTTGAAGATAATAATGTTGTGACTAAGTTGGTCGAACGCTTTAGAGAAATCGGTGTATATGCAATCAACTTCACTTCCATTTTCTAAGGCATTAGAACATTTATGCAAGAACGTAAGTAGGTTTGTTACTGTTGATTTTCTTCTCACAAACCCATGCTGTTGATCACATACTAAATTCTTGGTATGGAATGCTAAAGTCTCACACACAACTTGTTCAAAGAGCTTTAGTATACATGACAGTTTGGATATAGGCCTTTAATTCGAAATATCAGTTTTATCACCCTTTTTAAAAATTGGAGTTAGGAATGAAATTTTCCATAAACAAGGAAATTTCCCTGATTTAATAGAAATATCAAAATTTGTGTCAAATGTCAATATTTGTTTTTTGTTCACGCTCATAGCCATTTTTTATTTCAGTTTTGACAACGTGCGCAGAGTATAATACCTTAGATTTGTCTAGGTACTGTGCAGTCACTCCACTTTAACAGAAGAATTTTCTTCTCAAATTTTGTTCATATTCTATAGTGCCTTGAAGTAAATTTCATAAAATTAAAAAAATTTAATTTTTTTAGAAAATTATTTCACAGGGTGTTTCGGAATCATTGGCTGAAATCAGATTTCCCCTCATAAATAAGTTAGTGAAATAGAGTTAAAGTACAACTTTAAAAACAGCAATAACACTGATACACAGAGCAACAGACTGTTGTTTGCTTAAAAGGTATTTAGTTGGTAATAGCAACATAATTTCCTTATACATAAGTCTCCTTTCACACGAAGAAACAAGTTCCTGGAGATTTTTTTGACGTTTTCATTTAATCTCCTCAAAAATCTCTTGTACCTTTCACACAAGGAAAAAAATCTCCAGGCAATTTTTAAAATTTCCTTTGAAAGTATATTGGTTGAACACACCTAAACCTAGATGTGAAAGGAAATGTTAAAAAAATCTCTTCAAATCTCGACTGGGGAGATTTTGTTCACCCCTCTTTCCTCCTGCCCTTCTCACCAAGGAACTGAAAGTTGTTGGCAACTCAGTTTCCTCGTGTGAAAGGGCACTAACCGCTGGTATGTGACAGAGTTTTCAGGACAAATTCACTGATATTGCCCTTTTATGAAAATTAAATAACAACAAAATTAAAAATTGAAATATTTACAAAAATGAAAAGTATTGCCATCGCAAAAAGCAAAATGCAGTTCAAAGCATTGAAGTGAGCTCTGAAAATACGCGTTTTACACACTTAGGTTTTTCTCAAAACCTGTTACTTTTTCGAAAAAAGTTGGTATCTAATTAAATAGTTGCGACAATTTTAAATTTATCGTTCTATGTTTTCTATGTTTTTTGTTTAAGTGGTACAGACTTCTGAAATTTTTACATTAAAGTGCTTATAATTTGCCGTTTATTAGTCAAATTTGTTGTGAAAAAATCAATCTGTCATGCGATGTTTTCTATGTGTTTTTTTTTTGGTTCTTTTAATCATCGTTTCTTGTAACCCTAGTTGGGGCATAGGGCGTCAACAAAAAATTTCCATCCTTCACGGTCTGCAGCAAGGTACTTTAGCTATGCCCACGTCTAGGTCCTTTACTAGCTTGATATCAAGTAAAAACTGCTTATACCGAATTTAAGGCTTAATAATTTGTCATTGACTTGTCTTTGCTTATTTGTGCAACAATTTTGAATTTTTCGTGGAAAGTTTTTTTACATTTTTTGGGATGTCTTCTAACGAGATATCAAGTTAGCATAGTACTACGTCAAAAAGGGGTAAAAACTGCTTAAGCCGAATGGATTATGACTAATAGTTCATGGCGAATTAGACGTTAATAAGTTTTGATAGTTTCAAAATTTTCGTTTTATGTTTTCTATGTTTTTTTTTCGAAAAGTGGTAAAAACTTAGTAAGCTTAACATTTTATTGCTTAATAACTTGTCGTTAGCCATTGATAATATATATATGACAATTTCAACACTGTCCTGCAATGTTTTCTATGTTTTTTGTTTTATTTCCTTAGTTTCTTAGTACATGCAAAAAGGGTTTAGAATTGAGAATAATGAACTCTTTTCACGGGTTCAAATTCAGTTATTTCATTGAACAATACGAAGAAAACATCGCGCGAAAAATTAATTTTTTGATTCGTCAAAGTTGCTTCGCTAACTTGACATTCATGGCTGAGCTTGCTTAGCTGAATCCACCATCAACCATCAAGTTCTTAAACATTTTTCTTTAAATCTATTGATTGTACTAAAAAGAGTAGGTACATACCTGTGCCTTTATCTTTTGTGAAGAGTCAAATAAGCTTCTATTATTACCTTTGCACCTTTTCAAAAAAAAATATCGTTTTCAAGAAATAAGCAAACGAAATTAATTTAACCTTCCCTCCGTAAAATTTTAGCCTTGGCTCAAATTTTGTTGTAGATACTTTTAAGAAAATTCTTAGGATACAAAGCTCTTGAAAAAAATTGAAATTTTGCAGAATTTTTTCTAAGGGAAAGTTCTATTACCTCCCTCTATTTTTGTTGAAATCAAACTCGAAAATGAAAAATAAATGTATGGTGTCACACCCACGTGCAGCATAGACGGCATATCAGCCTTTCTACCCTTTCTTTCTAACGGAGAAGGCCTTACAAATGACGGGGGTGAAAATCGGGCAAAAACGAACACCAATTGAATTAAGGATAGCTGTTCCACGGCCACCTTCATGCTTTCAAGGACAACAGGGCACTTCTGCATCTTCATAGAGAAAACATCTTTTTTTGCTTTCCAGTGATCTTGCTTGTGGATGCCTTGTCTTCCTTTTTATCTACCTCAATTACATTTCGGGCAGCTGAGGGATTTTTTAGCAGTAACAGTGGCGTTTTAGATCCTGACTGTGGTGTCCTGTTTAGTCTAGGCTCTAGGTGCTCTCATGGAATGGATTGCTTGTAGGTGCACTTGTAGCATTTCGTTTCACGGGAGCCAATTGTGTCACTCCCAGGGCTTCGAATTCTACTAGCTTTTTGTTGTTACGGTCGTTGGATGACAACATCACGGAGCCCGTGCACCGTTTGGGAGATATTACTTAAAACCGTTTGGGAGGCCTCTGAGCCCCCGTAAAATTATAAGCGGTGCTTATATCGATTGGGACTTATTACAGTTTCTCTAGAATGCTATGGGAAGGCTTTGTACTAAAATCTATCTTTCCGCCTTTTTTCCGCAATTTTGCAGATTTTTCGGCTAATATGACTGGACTTACTTCCAAGTATACAATTGATAACCTGATTTGAAATGATACTGAGCTCTGAGGTGTATCTCCTAAAATGCTAATTTTTAATTCATTAATAAACAACATTACACAGCAAAAATTGTGTTTTGCCTCCGGACGCAATGAAGATACCAAACAGCTGTACCCAATAATTCCAGAAGTATCTATCAATGTGATGAAATGTTTTATAGTTCGTGCAATTGTTGTTTTCCTTAATGCTATCTTGGTCACTTGAATTGTATGCGTTCATTCATTCAACTATCATTTTTTTGAGTAGCTATGACTTGCAATTTCCTTGGCCTTAGATAGCCTTATAAAAAATCATTGTTTGTCTTTTAAGTGCTTCTTACCTCCTTAGCGTGATAAGGTGGCTAAATAAAGAATCAATTTGAAAGTGCATTAAAGGCAGATTCTTAATGTTTGATACTAACTATGTATTGTTGTTTCAAACAAAAATAGAAAATATAATTACCCCCCCCTAAACATGGAGTTTTGTTATGCCAATTTTATTTGACTCATATGACCTCCAAATTTTTTTGAATAGTTAAATTAAATTTTAGGTATTTTGGCTGATTCCATTACTTTTTTCACCTTAATTTCCGAAACGAAAACTAGTTTTTGTGTTTTTTTTTTTTACATGACGTGGTTAAAGCTTTTTTTTTTGTGGAAGTGACTAGATGAAAACAGACTCATTTGAGTCAAGCGTAATTCCCACAATATAAGACTGTCGTCACAGTTAAACTCTGTTTTTGGATTATGGAGAATTAGTAGTTCATTATTTATTTATTTATGATTCAGAGTGACAGTGAACTTCATTTCCAGGGTTTTTTATGGCTGATCCAACAAAAAATTACTGTCAATTATAGAAGGAGTTGTAACACAAAAAGCCACGTCAATGTTTGTTTATATTAATTTTGTGTCATGTCATCGTTGGGTTAGTTGTTTCTTCAGCTATGTACATAGATATTCCTGATATTAGATATAAAAAGTAATTGCTTATCCAACAGCAAAAACCTTAAGACAATCAATATTTAAATTATTTATAAAACCTGAGACCTATGCGATGCGTATATAATCTAGGTATAGCAACAGTGCCTATCTATTATGTATGTATGTATGTAAAATAAGTGAAATCGTGAATTAGAGGTTAATTAGAGAGAAAAATTAATTAAAATGAAAATTATTTGAAAATGTTTAAATATTTAATTGATTATGTCAAAGGCTTGGTAATATGGTATGCAATTAAGATTTGAATAGTGTAAGTGACAGAAAAGCTGGTAAGTATCACTATATTTTCTAATATATTAAGCATTCAAATGAGTTAATAATGAAAAAGCTCTTGAGAATGCATTGCAATACATTGAAGAACGTTTTGATGCATAGGAATTTGCATCTGGTGCGGTGCTGAAAAAACATTTTGCCATCATCATCCGAATAATGGAAATAGCTTGTATCATGCCGAAGCTTTTCCGGACTGGTTGAAGTAGAAGTGTGACCAAGGCTTCCTCTTTACGGCTATTAGAAACAATTTTTGCATGGAACGACTGGCTAGTAGGTATTTGGCTATAAGGGCTTTAGTTAAAGTAATGTTGGCAAGAAGCTGATAAGATTTACTATAAGGAATCTCAGTAGGTATACGACTGGATAAGAAACCTATAGGAAACTGACTGATTCTACAGTAAAAACCAAAGTGATCTTAATTGCTAAATTATAGTTATAGAGTTTTAGCTATCAGCACATGGAATATAAGCTTAACGTATCTTCAATATAAGAAGTCAGTTTGGCGGGGAATGCTGTTTTGCCATGAAGTTATAAATGTAGGTCTGATCTGATATACCTTAAGACAGAGATTAAAGTCTACGATGATTGGTTATAAAGCTATAAACCAAAGGTTTTGTACCATCAAACAAGGCAAGTTTATGAAAAATCAGCCAATGATAAGTTTTACCTCGTGGCATGGCTAGTGCGTTGGATTAGACTGTCATACTGAAGGTCTGGGTTCAATTCCCTGCGCTGCCACTCTAAAACAGGAATGTTTTTCCCGAGGTACTGCCTCTTGCAAGGAACTGACAAATCCTCCTTGTCATCAATAAGAGCTTATTATCTATTCGTCCGGATTCGGCAAAAAATTGAAGCTGCCTTCAATTCCTGCCAATAGCACGCACACATGAATGGTTGAGAGTATCATAAGTCACTAGGCCTTCATTGCCATTTTGTTTTTCCATAAAAATTTTATGGGAAAAGTGGTAGAATTTTGGAACTTTATAATTCAGTAACGGTTGAACCTGGGCGAATTTCGTTAACATATTTGAATAGTAAATTGAATGTTCATAAAAAAAAAAAAACCTATATAAATATAATAACTCCGATGTCAACGTCTTCTTCCCTCAGAAAAATGCCTAGATTATCTGAAGCCCATTTAGAGTGCTTAAGATTAATCTGAATGACGCGTTTTTCATTATTTTCGATTTGGTACATTCAGGGCCCGGCTGATGGCGGTGGCCTTCACCTATGACAGCGCTGAGCTCTGTATATTGTCATCAATTTTGTCGGGGGTACTCCTTGACTCTGCAGAATCTTAATCTTCGCATTTCGAATGCCGAAACTGACTTTAAAATCGGTCTTCTTGAGGGCCCCATGGCTTTGTTTGCTAATCATCACAACATAAGGACCTCTATTTTTCGGCGGTTCTTTTGCTTTGACGACAGTCCAGTCATAAAGAGGAACCAGAAAATTTTGCCTCTGAAGACCGCAGATCAACTCCTGTCTACTTGGCTTTGAACTCATGAAAGGCAACCAATTACGAGCCTTTGGTTGCCTAGGGACTTCGTTTGTTGGCATCAGCTTGGGCCTCAAGCCATCCCTAGCAATGCATGAATTTAGAAAATTCTTAAAAAACTCGTCTGCGCATTTCATATGCCTTGTCCCCTGAGTATCTCGCCTGCGTCTAGCATGGGGTAGGGACCTTCGTTTGCCAACAATGTGTTTAAAACCACCATCTCAGAGAGCTTGGCCTCGATGGAGCTCCATTCAGCAAGCAGATCTCTACCGTTTTTTGGGACCTCATCCACAACCGAAACTTGGAGGTCGTCTCTGAAACCTCACTGAGAGTTCGCGGTGATGGCTCTAGTTGACAATATATTTAAAAATAATAAGTAAAAATACTAAGACGGACCTAACCACGGCATCCGAACGAGCTCATTTAAGACTGGTTTACCCCATATAGCCTTCCATTCAGTGGCGTAGCGAGCATTTCAGGGGCCCCGTATCAACAAATTTTTAGGGGCCCCCTTTTTCCTGACAGTGGCACCTCCTTTTTTGTTTCCTGCAAAATAAACTTACATCAACTTATTTTAAATGTAGGTATAATAATCTATGAACTTTAATAAGTCAAGCTACTATTAGACGGTCAACGCAAATGGTCAACGCGTTAACTCTCCGACGTCAAAGTGACGTCAAATTCTGTCCTAAGGACGTCTTGTCGCATGTGATCGTCAATGCAGAATACTGTCGAAGCGTTGACGGTTGCGATGACACTCTCGTTTACACAAATTTGAGGGTCAATGCGATGATTATTTTCGTTGGCCGTGTAATCACTCTGTCAACGATGTTACGTGGGACACGCTCACCAACGCGTTGACTGTATTTTTACGTTGACACAGCTGAGGTTTCTGCCAATGTAGCTTGCATTGACCTTCATATCAATCTAGAAAATTTTGCATTTTTTTTGAGGATTTTTAACAACATTGACCGAGTGGAGTCATTCGTGTGATCTTCAACTTTTCAAGCGTTGAGGTGACAGTATATTTACGATGTTTTTTTTGACGTCAAGGAGTCAATGCGTTGACCATAATTGCTGACCGTCTAATCTAAGCTTTAGTCTTTAAATTATGGCAGTTCAATGATTGCCTTTTATTTGTTCGGTAAAAGGGAAAAAATACAGTTTTTTTTTATATGCATCAATCAATCTTAAAAACTGTTTATTTTTTCAAATTATTTCAATTTAAGCTCATAAAGTTGTACACAAAAAAGATTTCCCACGGAATTTTTCCCATTGTAGAAAATTGGGAACGTGAATTGTGTTCGCAGTTTCTCTCGGAATTTATTGGCAGCGAAAATGAATGTTCCATGGCTACTGGGCTACCATTTTGATCGACCGAATTTGAACCTGCAAGGAACAGTGGAAAATTGTTGGCATTTGCAATTTTAGAAGGTGGGAGAAATTTCGTGGTAAATTTTATCCACAATAGCCCCCTATACTTTTTTTCGGGAGAGCAACAGATTTTGAGAAAAACAAACAAATAAATTTTGTTACGCACATTAAATCCTCTGTATCGTGGGGGCCCCGTATCAATGATACGGCTGATATACTGCGGTAGCTACGCTACTGCTTCCATTACCTTGAAACGGAGTATGAAAATTCGTTCACACCACCACTGACAATTAAGGACTCACATTAAGGTCAAATTGATTTGCTGAGGGTTGAACTATTGAGGGGTTAAGAACCCAGGTGCGGATCCAGGATCCAGGAGGGGGGGTTGAAATTTTCGTGAGTTTCCACAATCTTGATAAGGTTAACAGAAAGTTGGATTACATTTCATACCGCTCTACACCCCTGATGGTCACGAAAAGCAATGTGAGTGGATGAGTTTTTTAAATTTGGAGAAAGCAATTACCTCTGCCAGAAATGCCACACTGGGTCGTATGCTAAAAGATGAGAAAGTTTCCAGTGTAAAGTTACGTTTAGGAAGCAAAATACGCTAGTAAAAAAAATTTAAGTCAAGATTAAAAAACAAATTTGCTTAAGTGTTTTTTTGAGGTGAAACAAAAAACTTTCTACAGTTTTATTTTTTTGTTTTTCGATTTGTCTGCAAATAATTTTTTTGTGCAAGACAATTTCTATTTTTTATTTTTTATTACTTTCTTTTTAATTGAATTCGAGTTTTGGGGTCAGTTGAATGTATAAGAGTCATGTGACATGTTTATTTAACTTTAATTACCTTTTTTTGTGTTGGTGCTCAATTTTGTTTTGACTGAGATATCTGCTTTTAACTGAAAGAGATACTTTTGTCTTTGATCACTTATATTTAATCAAATAGTGCCAAAATGCTAAATTCAAGTAGAGTTTTTAAAACTTTAATATGTATTCTAAAAGTCCCTTTAAGAATTTTATTGATTTTAACCTTTCACCGTAAGTTTAGAAAATTACAAAAAAAAAAAAAAAGAATTTTTGTAATGGTCTCTTGGTTAATTGTTAGTTTCCTTGCAAATATGTATTGAATGATAACCTAGTGTTGGTATTCAGATTTTCATTTTAATATACCTTTAATATTGCTGTAAGATTTTGATGTTAACCCTCCTTTACAACACGGAAAAAGTCACTACAAACGGACATGGGGTTCATACGGACAAAATATTTTCTATGAATTTTTGTATACATCTATTTATCTGATGTATGAATGATTTGCAAACATTTTTCAAAACAGTGAAGTTGAAATTTAACTAGAAGTCATATCGCTCATTTAAAAGAATACCGTCATATCTCAAAATTTGCTGTTTTGAGATAAATGCGATTGAAAGTTTCGTTTTTGCGAAAAATATATGAAAAAACGACTGTAGTGCAACAAACAAAACGTTCGTATGGCAAATGGAGATGAGATATCGATGTAATTTTTTCACAAAAGTAAAGATAAAAAGATTAAGCTTACAATGTTATACTCAGTTCAAAACTGTCAATTTTTGAGTTATGACGGTATTCTTTTAAATGAGCGATATATTAGGTCAGGGCTGTCCAGACAACGGCCCGCGGGCCGCATGCGGTCTGCTACTTATTTTCATGCGGCCCGCGACGCATGTTTTAATCAGAAAATAGTTTTGGCATAAATAGTTTGGATAATAGAATTCTTTGTCAAAACATATAATCAATATTTAGTATAATTTAAATATTTTTATTCTTGTAACATTTCATTCGCATGACATCATTTAAGAGCAGAGATGGCAGGGTAGATTACTTCAGGTAATCTACTCGATTAACTACGCGTAGTTAATTGGATGAATTACTTGTCTGATTTGTTTCATTTACTACCAGTGTTCGAACCTTACTCCAATTTTGAGGAAAAAAAAACGAATCTACTCCGCTTTTTTTAGATCTAATCCTTTTTTTCCAAACCAAAAATTCCTTAGCCAAACCACATAAAATTAAATGACAACACTTTGTTGTTCAATTTGCCAACCAACTCTGTCTCTGAAATCTTAATATTTGCATCTGAAAGTCAATATATATGCTGAACGGAATCATTTTTTGTATTGCTTTGTTTGTTGCTTCTCGTTCATTTCGTGATTTACGTGATTTTTTTTGTTAAAAATACCTATTTATTTTTGTTAAACAAATTTTTGTTAAAATACAGTTTTTGAAAACTTGAGTTTTTCTTACGTTTTCAAATCTAATCCGGAAATTTTTGATTTTTTTTTATAAATCTGCTTGAAAACTGGAAATATTTTTTCTGCGGCCCTCCAGCTTTTGTAGTCAATTTTATTAGCCCGCGAAGGTAGGTAGTTTGGACAGCCCTGTATTAGGTCATCAAAAAATTTGTTGACTTCAAAAAAATTCAAAGCGTTGGAGTGGTAAATATTGTCGCCTTGACCACACAAATAACGTCAAATTTCAAATGCGTCAAATGTCTCCGGGAACTGCCAACAACTTCAAGCTGGAATAGTATTACTATGTTCTTATTAAAATAAAATATTATAAGATACTTATTAGAAAAAATATGATTTTTGTAAGAATTTCAGTATAGTGGGGTCCAAATGGACATGTCAGATGAATAGACTATTTTCAACAAAAAAAAAATCGCAAAAAATTCTGTACAAATTCAGTGATCATTAAAATGTAAAAAATGAATAGAAAATTGAAATTTGGTTACTGAGTATTAATCCCAAGTCGAAAAATTAAATACAAAAAAGTTACAAATGGACCCATGACGTAATAGAGGGTTAATTTATTGAACGGGTTCTTGTTTACTTTTATTTTGTAACTCTAAAATGTAAAAAAATAATCCCCATACAATTTTGAAAGGTTTTTTGTTTTTTAATATGTAGGTACGAAGTAGATACTCATCCAAGTTTGAGTTTTGTATAGGTATGTATGTTTCATTGTTTGCTGAATTTGTCAAATAGCAAATATCAACAATCCTCAAAACAGGAAACATAAATCCGTAAAATGATTTTTCTTTTATCTCAATACGGCCACCTATCACAAAGATGCAGCTCTTCAAAAAATTGAAAAATATCTTGTTCCCTTATAATTGCGATATAGGTACTATAGATACGGTGACCATAAAAATATATGAAAGCAGAATAATGAACAAAAGAAAAAAGAAACAAAATTCAACTCAATCTTCAATCATTTATTCCATTTAATAATAAATATATATTCTCTGAGGAAAAATGGTTCAACTCAAAATAGAATAAACTCTAATCAATTCAGTCTTTGCTTTAAGCTTAGTACGCTGCTGATGCGAAACGAAAAATCCCATACAAAAATGACAACGAAATCATAAACAAATATAACAATAGAATTTTGACAATAACCAAATGCCACAATGGTCATTAAAAATTAAATTTTTTCAATTAAATTATCCTTGAATAAAATTATCTGAACTGGTTCCAAATGGTTGATACAAAAACGAAACTCTAAACATTTTATATACATACCTAGAATCAGTGCAACGCACGAATTTTGTTAAAAAAAATCCAACAACATACGCTGAGCATCAGAAAACCCATACATTCGGTTGAAAGAATCAGGTTTCAATTGTATTTCTATGAAATGGCTAATAGTTCTTCCACTGATAAATCTATCCTGTATACCTACGCTATGCTTATCTACATCCAGCTTCCTCATACATGCGAACTTTCTAGTGCAGAATAAATTGTTGAATAAAGTGAACTATATTTTACTTCCTTGAAATTTACTGTGAAAATAAAATTATTCGTTTTGTTACAAGTAATGAGAGAGTTTTGGGCGGATGAAAATATAAAATCGATATCTTAGTTTAACATTAGATTTCAATTCGAAACTGGATGAAAGCATATACCAACAGGACTTGTTCTTATTAATTCATTCGAAGTTACTACTTGGTCCAATGATGGAAGAAAATAGTGTTTTCAAATATAGGTAGTGTTTTTTCATCTGTATGTTTGAACAAATGTGCACCTACTGTACATTGAGGACTAGAGCCATCATTCTGAAGTTTTTTGATGTAAATAGGTCAGTAGAAGAAACTTTGGGTCATATGCAAAAAGATGAGTTCAAGCTGATTTCTCACTTTTTTGAGAACTTTCTTAGCTTCGTATGCAAAAAAAAATTAGTGACCGAGTTAGATCTCATGTGCTGAGTTCAATCTCACAGTGATGAAATCGATCTCATTTTGAAAGCTCTTATGAGATAGAACTCGGTTTGCTATGCAAAAAGGTGAGAAAACAGTTGATTCCATGAGATCGATTTCACAAATTATTGAGCATGGGTTTTCTCCTACTCAGCTCATAAAGAACCATCCAGATACCAGAATTTCAGCTTAATTTTGTAAATAAATAAAAGATATTATTTTGAATAACTTAAAAACACTTATTTTATTTATTTATTTACTTAAATGCATTTCGGAAGCAATGCTTCCATCGTCAGTAAGTTTTATATAAAACTTACTGACGATGGAAGCATTGCTTCCTACCGTTATTGCTAACCGTATGAAATGATCATCAAGTCCTGTAACCCCGGTTGGGGCGTAGGGCGCCAACAAATCGTTTCAATCCTTCACGGTCTGCAGATAGATATTTTAACTGTGGCCGCGTCTTTCTCTGGGAGTCTGCTTCTGCTAGAACTGTTGATTTCAAATGAAATGAAATGATACGAGACAAAAATTTTCTATTTCTTGGATTTTTTATATTTGATCACTAGTATTTCAGTAAATAATGACAACACACAAAACTCAAACTTAAATGAGTACCTGCTACGTACCTATTCTAAGAAAACCTTTTAAAATTGTAAAGGATTATGTTTTTACATTTTACCGTTAAAAAATAAAAGTAAACAAAAAAATGAAACCCGTTCAATAAATTAGCATCAAAACTTACAGGAATATTTAAGGTAGGTGTATTAATATGAAAATCTGCAAACCAACACCAGGTAATAATTCAATACATATTTGCAAAGAGCCGAACAGACCCCATCAAGCGACATCCAATCCTTCGAACAGTGATAAGCCTTTCACATTTTTAGATGATCAATGTCTTCATTCTTTTTGATGATTCAGATGATTGCCGTGGACAAGCTAGAGCAAATCAAAAAGTTCAGTTAGATCAATGAAAGCTCAACGTGTTATCCATTTAAATTTTCCATCTATACTGGAAGCCCTCACCAAAGTAAAAGACTTGGTCGTGGATCTGATGTGGTGATGTTATCATATTTCAACACTGGACGCAACCTTACTATTGATTACTTCTTCAAATCCGTAGATTTGGCCATAAGGTAACTCAATTGAAAAATCGCCATCCTTGGCACAATCCGGAACAGCAAATGAGATGTGCCCATACCTTTTGTAGTAGGTATGAGTTTCTTGATGATCACAATATGGGTTCTTCTTTTTTAATTTAGAGTAAAGCCTAAACTGTCAAACCAAACATTGTGTTTCTTTTTTAGCTCTGAGCGTTTAAAGCTAAAAAATTGTATTTCTTTTTTGGTTCTGAACGTGTTCCGAGTTTTTTGAAAGCGCACTTTATGAGCTCAGAATAAAATAACTGAGCAATGCCGAAGACATAGCATTTGACAGCTAGTGTTCAGGTGTGTTTCAAAAGTAGTTCAAAGTGTTCAGAACAAACTTGTTTAGATGATGTTCAGAACATGCTCAACATGCTCGGACTCTGTTCAGGAATTTAAAAAAAAAACACCTAATGAGCCCGTAAAAGTCAATAGCAGAAAGAAGTATCGCCCAGCCCACTCCTCCATCTTTGGATTTTCTGGCGTTGTGGGTGAGCTAAGTTCCAAAACCAAAAAAGCAAGTGGTTTTGCTATCCACGCAACATTACTGTGAGAAAGCCACTTTTGGTTATCGCTGGTTGATGGTTGAATTTTACAACTTACTAGACATGGTAGCATTAGCAACCGTCATAATTTTTCGACACCACCTAGAAGTAACAAAAATCTATTCAGAAATGATAAGCTTATCGAAGTGGCGGAGGTGCTGATGAAGTTTGAACTGAATGACCCATTCACCAAAACCTCATACTACGTAAGAGGTGCAGAATATATTTCATACATTATAGGCAATCTGTCTTCTTTTGAAAGCATTTAAAAGAAAGATTTCAATACCAAAACTGTGTTTGGAATGAGTGTGGCCCCCTAATCAAAATCCTGCGTACGCCCTTGTTGGAAACACCTAAAGTAAGAAAGGAGGCAACGTGATAATCATACAAAAGAATTTTTACAATATTAATAATCCCTATTCGTTTGTTAAAGAAAAAATGTTTTTGAAACTAAAAATATTCAATAATTAATAGACTTAACGATAGAAGCACATATAGTTCACAGTTTTTATCTGTATATTTTTAAAAAAAAAAGATAACATCAAATTGGCACAGTAAATATCATATGTAGTTGTTAATTTAATACTTGATTAATGTTTAAGCACTTCAAAGTACTTTTTGAACTCCTCAGCTCCAGTTTTGTTCATCTCAATACCGGGAATAACACTCTGGCAATGTTTGTACCACTTAGCAACATTAGGGTACTTGCTGATGGGGAAGTCTCCAGCTTCATAAGTGGAAACGGTGGCAACCAATGAAATATCGGCTATGGTAAGATTTTCACCAGCCACATATTGTTGACCATCAAGGAAGATATCCAAGAACCCAAAAGCCTCTTCCATTTTCTTGAATTTCTCAGGGTCTAATGGTTCCTTGGAATTATAGAAGAGTACTGGGTAGTAATAGTCGGCGAAACGCTGGTAAAGTGTTCCCATATCGAAGTACAAACGTTGATTGACGACTGCACGCTTTGTCGGGCATGTTGGGTACAGTGCCCCATCCTTGCCGTACTTCTCTGCCAGGTATACTAAGATGGCACGAGACTCCCAAAGAGCAAAACCATTGTCTACCAATGTCGGAATAGTATGTTGTGGATTGAGCTATCATCAGGAATACAAAAACAAATTAAAAAACACGAAGAAAGAACATAATTCAAACAGACGTCTGATTAAATTAAATGTATGGAATTTACCTTAACGAATTCTGGTTTCAGATGATCACCCGTCATTAAATCCAATACCTTGAGATTAAGTTCGACACCAAGAGCCTTTGCAGTCATAAGGATTGAACGGCATGGAGGCGAATCAATCATATAGTAGAAATCCATAGTTTATGTTGCTTTTGGTTTAATAAAGTCTAGGAGATAAAAATTGTATGACAATTATCACATAGCAATTATGTATTATTAAATGATTTTCTATTAATTTTTCACTTTTTAGGAGTTTTTCCTGGGAAAATACTACTTTAACTACGTTTAAATTGAATATTAAGTTGGCACGGATTAAAATCAGTGTAGGTAACAACTTTCAGGTGTCTGGTGAATGTAAGACCCCACTGTCTGGTGTCTGGTGGCTTGAAATATATTGGGAAATAGTTGCCCATAGTTGCCCGAAATACATAAAGCATTAACTTTGATATTAAAACGTTAATTAATTTTTTTTTTTTTGAAAGCCTTAAAAGTGTCTGGCTGACATTAGGTCCCACTTAAGGTGCCTGGCAGCTTGGGAACTGTATTGTAACAGTTGCCCGAAGAACATATATATATGAAATTCAGCTTTGATACAATAACGTAAATCTGACGATTTTTTGGTACCAGAGACACCCTTCTGGCTGACATTGGGTCCCACTGTAAATGTCTGGCAAGTATCAAAACAAGTATTTCATAAGTTTCTTTCGTTGCGTTCTTAGATACATTTTTTAGACAATGCTCTTTTAAGCAATTCGTTCACATGATGCTTTTTTGCTACGCCCAATTTTTGTGCGTTTTTGAAAATTTTATTTTGTTCGCATTTTGTTGTAGTCTGGGAGCGGGTCAGAATTCTGCTTTTCAAAATTCTGTTTTTTTTTTGTTAATTCTGTCTGATCAAAATTGAAATTCTGTATTTCAAAATTCTGTAAATCAGTTGTAAAAGAGAAATCGTTTTGATAATGTCAAAAACTGCGCACGATCTCTCTTTAATAACAGATTCACAGAAATGTGACAAACAGAATTTTGAAACATAGAATTTTGAAAAAAAAAAAAACTGAATTTTGTGCTAGCAGAATTTTGAAAAACAAAATTTTGACATGCAGAATTTTGAAAGCAGATTTATGACCTACATATACAGAATTTTGACCCCAACCCTTGTTAGCT
Organism: Dasysyrphus tricinctus; assembly: GCA_963921185.1. Lineage (NCBI taxonomy): Eukaryota > Metazoa > Arthropoda > Insecta > Diptera > Syrphidae > Dasysyrphus > Dasysyrphus tricinctus. Next base: position 20,271,069 of record OY992530.1, on the reverse strand, counting down.
CAGGAAAATTAGACTTTCACTTCGAAAAAATTGCGACAAAGCTGATTTTTGGTGGAGTGGCTTATTAAGACGTCTTAAGCATTTCCTGAAAAGTACCCTAAATTTGGCCAGGGGCTAAATTTTTTAGGGGGGGTGAAAGGGGTTGAAGTTCTTTTTTTTGGGAATTGCTCCTAATTTATCGGTTTTATTGAAAAAATGTGAAGGTAAAAATTGAAGCTGATGTTATTCTACACAAAAAATGTTAACATACTTTTTTTCGTAGAACCAATAGTTTCAGAGAAAAACGTTCAAGAGCTTCATGGTGCAGTGAGTTTATCCCAAAAAAATTATAAAATTTTTGCTTATCGCTGGGCAAATTTTGTTTTGTGATTTATAATTAAGTACAACTCCTTATTGTAAAATCAAGTTCTTGGGGTGGTAGGGGAAAGAGAATGGCCGCCATCTTGAAAACAAGGTTGATTTTGTTTTTGTTTAATAACTCGTTGAAATTGCGTTTTTCAAAAAAATAACCAAAGGACAGATTTTAGACGATTAAATTATCTAAAAAATGAGCCATTTAACAGCTCTGTATGTTTATTAATATCAAAGTTACAGCGGATCAAAGGTCACCTATGTCTCATATATGGTGGGGATGAAATGACGTTTTTTTAAGGTTTTTCGCTTATTTGTGATTTTTTTTGATGATGTCTAGAATATATTTTGCACTGTTCTTGATTGTCTGTAAAATGAGTCTTCTATTCTGACCAAAAAAATTCACAAATAAGCGAAAAACCTTAAAAAACGTCATTTCATCCTCACCATATATGAGACATAGGTGACCTTTGATCCGCTGTAACTTTGAGATTAATAAACATACAGAACTGTTTAATAGCTCATTTTTTAGATAATATAATCGTCTAAAATCTGTCCTTTGGTTATTTTTTTAAAAACGCAATTTCAACGAGTTATAAAACAAAAACAAAATCAACCTTGTTTTCAAGATGGCGGCCATTCTCTTTCCCCTACCACCCCAAGAACTTGATTTTACAATAAGGAGTTGTACTTAATTATAAATCACAAAACAAAATTTGCCCAGCGATAAGCAAAAATTTTATAATTTTTTTGGACTAAACTCACTGCACCATGAAGTTCTTGAACGTTTTTCTCTGAAACTATTGGTTCTACGATAATTCGAAATTGAGTCGCTTGGTTTCGATTTTTTGGGCTTTTTAGATTTCAAAAAAATTAATTCACTCCGCCCCAGCACCTAAACAGCGAATAACTTTTCTACTTGTTGTTGTAAAATAGGGAAGTGATAAAAAAAAACTCAAACGTTATCTTCCGTAAATGCGCATTTTTCGGTATTTTTGCTGGTATATCAGTTATCTTTAAATTCTGATGCATATTGCGATGTGCAGTATAATTTTTTTTAAGAACTTTCAATGCACTACTTTATTCTGGGACTTTTTTCTTGGTGAATGCTGTAGAAATAGATATAATCGTCGAAATGACTGAAAATTGTATGTATTCTCCGTTACCGAAAAATGACAAAAGTTGGTATAAATGGTGAACTATATTAGTTCTAATACCTAATATTATTTCGCATACGAAGCTAGACTTGAAAAAGAGATATTATGGAATTTTTATAGATTCTAATATCATGCCTAACTGACTAAAGCAGGGTAACGGAGAAGACAAAATTGCATTTTACTCTCCCAAATTTCAACTACTCATATGAACTTATTTTCAATGGACTGAATTTCTTTGATCCCCTCCCCATGCATATAATGGATCAAGGTAATTAAAACAAATTATGTGTAAAATTTCATTGAAACCGGTTTACGTTTACAGGCTCTTGCGAGCACTTGAAATTTTTCATACAAAATACACGGTGCTTTCATAGTATTTTACTCAAAGTGACAGTAAAAGCGTTAACGTTCATAGAAAATCTCATGGTTCATATTCTAAGTACAATAAAGAGTATACAAATATTTTTGTATTTTTTAAACAACAGTTACTTCATTAAAAATAGCAACAAATGCACAAAACCAACGATATTTAATGTTATTTTTAATGAGGTAATAGTCCAGTCAACGAAGACTCAAAATCATAAAATAAATGCAATAAATCATGCTCTCTGGGTTATTATTTTATGTGATAGGGGTAACCCCCAGGTAAAACATACTAAAGTCCCCAGCTAGGGCTGCCAGATAAAATTTTCGCAATATCGGGACATCTGTGACAAAAAATCGGGACAAATCGGGACTCATGCTACATTTCCACCTGACGCTAATCTGAGATTTAATAAGATTTACCTCAAATCTCCTTCAAATCTCGGAGATTTACCATACAAACTTATTTCGTAAATCTTGAAGATTAGAAATTAATCTAGTTAAATCTTCCTAGGACAAATAGTTTTACAAATCGAACTAACCTTTGCTTAAATGGTGCTGAACGATTCATTCGAGACTCGCATTCAGTTCTTCATTGTTTCACACGAATCAAACATTCTGTCTCATTTGCACTTCATTAGAAAAATTGGAACGCCATTTGCATTTTTGAAGGTGCTGTCAAATTTAATCTTTTTTAAATCTTTTTGTGCGGTGGAAACACAAAAAAGATTTATTAAATCTAATCTGAGATAAACCTTTGGTGGAAACATAGCATTAGAAAAGACTATGAACTGTGCAATATACAACAAATAGAAAAATGTTTCCTAGCTAACACTTATAGCCCAGTCAAATTAGTCAAAAAAAAGGCATCAAATCGCATTTATCGATGGACAAATTTTTTTTTATGAAATCTGTTTGGCTACGCCTCCTGATCATAAAAACGAGTTTTTGGGATTTTTGAGGTTAGGGAAGACCCGCCATCTTGAAAAAGAGATTGGTTTTGTTTTTATGCAATAACTCGCTTGCATTTTATTTTACAACAAAACATCCTATTACAATCTTGTAGAAGATAGAATTACCTATAAAATAAGCTATCAACGATCTCTGTAGGTGGTTTCATTTTTGAGATATAACGGGCCAATGTTCCCCTATGGGTTGTGTTTTGAGGGTGGTATGATTTTTCTTGAGTTTTATAGGTAACCGTTGACTTTTTTGGATGATGCTCTTAGAATCATTTTCAGTTCTTGTATCGACCTATAAAATGAGCCATCGATCGATATCATTGACCACGAATTGTGCGAGTTAGAGAAAAACATAAATATATTTTTTTCGAAAATGTTTATCTGGTGAATCGTACAAAAAAACTATTACTTAAAATGTTGTCCATAGTAATGATAACAATTTAACATACACCACACAGAAGGTTGTAAAGCAGCCGGGAAACTTAAGACACCTACATTTCTTGTTGTTGAAAACAGAGTTATTTTTTTTAAATCCAAATGTAAAAGGAATTGCATGCGGTTTCCTAGGTACTACGAAGAAAAACTTAATTGAATTTCAAATTTATTGATTGGTTTTTATTAACAGAATAATTTGAAAAAATGATAAAAAAAGAGGTAAAGTATATTTACATTAAGGTTTTCTCTGTGAAAGTATTTGAAGGGGAACAAATAATATTAAGGGGAATATTTTGAGATTTTTGAAAGTCCTTCCTGGTTGCATTTCACCATCGCATACATCAGCTTCAAAAATTGCTTCGTTTGGTGTCATTTCATCGTTATGAATCTACAAGAGCAGGGTACTTTCATCTTCGCAATAATCTTCAGCAATTGTAATACATTTGGGGATATTGCTGCAGGTTTCACCGCTGCAGTGTGCACAGACGGCGGAACATTTTAAACCCGCTTTGCGACATCCACAAGCCACTCCACATTTTGATGCGCAGGAACAAGAAATAACCTTCATTATTTCGGAAGGAGCTGCTTCCATGGAGGTCATCACAGGAACATACATTTTTGTATTTTTTTTCCAACCCCACTTTTCCGGATCCCGGTCGTTTCCTAGCCACGTTTGTACCTGGTGATAAGTCCGAAATATATGCTGTCGTAGCGCATCTTTTGTGGGGGGAAGTGAACATAAATTGTTTTTCGTTTTTGCCACGGACTTCGTAAATTTTTTATAACGAAGTTCGTCAATTGAAGTTGTCTTTCCTCCACCATAGAGCGCCATGAAGAATTTTTCCCCTGCCACAATAAGTTCTTCTTCACCATCTGACTGAACTGAACTGCCTGGAGTCACACAACGAATAACACCCATTGCATGAAAAGTACCACTTATATCAATCGTGTTAGTGTTAAAGTCGCTGTTATCGAAGACAAACTGTGAAAATCCAGTCGAAGAAATGGATCGCTGCGGACGCAAAATACAAGAAGCCTCAAATTTCAGAATTTCGTTGTATGATGCAGAAAAGCCCATCAACGATGAAAGAACTTCGATCAAATTTTTTCATCCGAACGAGAGGAGGAGAAACGAACGACCTTGGACGAACTTGACTGATGATAGCGTGACAGATGCTTGTACATTTTCGTTCGCAGCTGTAAAAGGATCGTTTCCTATGCTCAGTAATGATACGCGACATGAAAGCTTTCAGATAACGAGGAACAGCATTGTCAACATTATTAAGAAAATTGTCTGGTTGCATGTAACGGGTGATTTTTTAAGAGGTTTAGAACTTTTTTTAATAAAAAAACACAAAAAATTCGAAAAAATGAATGAAATATTTATTTGAATCGATAGTTTGAACCTTGCAATTTAATGTTTAAAGATAATTTCATGCAAATGTTGACCGCGGCTGCGTCTCAGGTAGCCCATCCGCTGAGTCCAATTTTTGCATACTCTTTCACACATATCGGCCGGTATCTCACGAATGAATGCATGGATGTTGGCTTCCAGTGCGTCAATCGAAGCGGGCTAGTCCCTATAGACATTAGCCTTGACATACCCCCACAAAAAATAATCTAATGGTGTCAAATCGCACGATCTAGGCGGCCAATTGACCGGCCCGAAACGTGAAATTAACTGTTCACCAAACTCGCCTCGCAATTGCGCCATTGTTTCGCGTGCTGTGTGGCATGTGGCACCGTCTTGTTGAAACCACATATCATGCAAGTCAAGAACTTCCATTTCGGGCAAAAAAAAGTTTGTTATCATCGCTCGGTAGCGTTCACCATTGACAGTAACGCTGCGATTCGCATCATCTTTGAAGAAATATGGCCCAATAATGCCGCCGGCCCATAAACCGCACCAAACAGTGGCTTTTTCGGGATGCATTGGTAGCTGTTGCAATGCTTCTGGCTGATCTTCACTCCAAATGCGGCAATTATGCTTATTTACGTACCCATTCAACCAAAAATGAGCCTCATCGCTGAACACAATTTTTCGATAAAAAAGCGGATCCTCGGCCAGCTTTCCGAGCACGAATTTTGATAGTAAAATTCAATAATTTGCAAGCGTTGTTCATTTGTAAGACGATCCATGGTTAAATTGCAAACCAAACTGAAGCTGTTTGACAGTGACACAAGGTACTAAACACACGTCAGCTGTCAAAACCAGTGTTGCCAAAACCAAACCAGCTAAAAAATCACCCGTTAGTAATCAACATTATAAAATTGCAAACAAATATCGTTGTAGATAATATCAGCAGCTTCAAAAACTTTTTTCATTTTTGTATCTACATCTTGCTCAAAGTTTGTATTTTCAAAAGATTTTTCAAAAATTTCGCGACTGCGATCAACAAAACATAAAAACGTTTCGCGGCCATTGTGCGTGAATCTGGAATTTGAGGAGTTTGAATTTTTACTTGCGATTATAGGTACTAAAAGACAAGTTTTGGATTCGTGTAGAAAAAAAAATTGAGATAACAATCAAACATGATATTACGATGATAGAGAACACCAAAAAAGTGGGTGGCACAATTCTGTCTGTCTGTCTGTCAGTTCGTCTACAGCCTAAACGGCTCGATCGATTTTCTTCAAAATTGGTACATAGTGGTTTTTGGTGATTATGCCCACACTTTTTTTTCATTTTTTTTTTTTAGAATCAAAAATAACGGTACCTGCCATACAATTTTTTTTAGCAATTTTACATAATCGTATTTTTCTCAAAAACGGCTCGACAACTTTTCTTAAAAAAATTCAATAAATTTATTTTAGTAAAGGCTTTCTTTTGGTGGAATATCATTTTTCAGAAATGGTTATTAATGGTACCTCCCAAAGAACCATTTTTTTGTTTTTTGATTTTCTTCAAAACGGTCCGACCGATTTCAATTATTTTTTTTTACACAGAAGCTTCCAAAAAATATGAATAGTTTTGTGTACCAAAATTTTTGAAAAAATATTTTTTGGATTTTTAAAAAATGTTTCAAAATTTTTTTTGGAAAATCAAATATTTCGAAAACGACATGATTGGTTTCTTTGAAACTCGGTATTTAAGGCTTTTTTAGTACTCTCTAAAATATTTTTAGAAAAAATTTTACATTTATGAAAAAATAACGGTACCTTCCATACAAAAGTTAAAAAACCGCAAAGGAAAATATTTTTTTGCTTAAAAACGGCTCCTACGGTTTTGATTAAACTTTTTTCACATACTAAAATTAGTACGATCTACTACTTATAAAATTTTACACTTAGCAACTATCAATAGTACCTGTCATAGAACGTTTTTTTTATTTTGATTTAGATGAATTTTTTTATGTACAAAATGCAGATAAGATTAAATAATATTGCATATCAAAATTTTCAAAAAAAAAGTTTTTGGATTTTTAAAATAAGTTTCAAATTTTTTTTTTTTTGAAAATTCGATATCTCAAAAATGGGTTGACAATTTTTTTCAAATTTTGTTTTTATATACACATAAATATATACTTTAGATTTGCATACCAAGATTTGTTCTTAGAAATGTTTTAAGAATTTTATATATAAAAAATTAATTTTTTTAAAAACCGCTCCAACGATTTTAAATTTTTGTTTCCTATACAATAATATTCAATCAAGAACTAAGATGGCATTCTTTTTTTCCACATCAAACTGTCAAAAGAGTTGTTTTATCCAATTTAAAAGTCGTATTTCATGCTTCTCTACATTTTTTTCTCATAATTTCTATGTTCTTACATACAATTTTCTTAAGCCCACAGTGTCTTGAACATAAAAGCAAGTACGTGCGACCCAGTCATGCATTTTATTTATTTTACCTCATAAAGTAGATAATTATCTTTTATTATTTAATGTTGTTACTAGTCTTTAGTCGAGCTTTAGTTTTTGAGTAAATTGAAAATTATAAAAACTACTTTCTTTTAAATCAACAAAAATGATTAAAAAAGGTAGTTTTTATAATTTTTAAGACCGTCTGGTTTGCAGCATTCGGCTAAAGGCTAGTAACAACATTAAATAATAAAAGATAATTAACTACTTTATGTCGTAAAATCAAAAATGAAAAATCAAGTATCAAAATTTTTCAATTTTTTTTTTTTAATTTTGAGTTTTCAAGCGAATTTTTCAATAATTGTTAACTTTATTTCCTATATAATCGCTAGAGATTTTGTAAACATTTTTCAACTACCTTGATCACTTTTATCATTGATGAGAATAATTTAAAAATACAAATTACAATATAATTGAACAAAAAAAAATCTTTAATCGTACGTGTCTTCTCCGTTATCATTAACTGTCTTCTCCGTTACCATCTTTCATATTTTGTCGCAAACTTGTAGTGAAATGAAGTTTGGCATTAAACCAAGGATGGTTTCTAGTAAATGTTGGCTTTATAAGAGACTGTACAAAATATCAACTTAATACACTGTAGTTCACTTGAATAAAGGCAAAAATAAAATTGTACTTAACGGTGTGTTATGGCCAGCTTTCATGGCCATAACAAACTTATGTGTTGACGGTAAGCAAAGGTTTTTAATCTCTCCATGGAATACACTTACAAAAATTATTTCCTTTTTTAAAGTAACGGACATTTTTCAAAGTTAGTTAAAATACTCAAAAAAGTAAGCAGTAAAATCGGTTCACATGAATAAATAAAACAGCAAAAATTATGGAAAAGTTTAACATTTTGATTGTATCTATTGATTCTTTTTTTTTTTAAATTATTATAAACAATAATAAAACAAATAATTTAGTAGCGGGTATGACCAATGTTTTTTGGAATTAATTCAAAAATCCGATCTGGAGCTGAATCATACAAAGATTTTATATAATTCAAAGATATTTCGGCCCAAGCAGACTTAATGCCATGGATAAGTTCTTCTTTATTTCGTACTGCCTCCCTCCTTCGAATAGCTTGCGTTTAAGCCACCCCCAGACATTTTTGATAATGTGAAGATCAGGTGAATACGGCGGCCAATTCATCACTTCAGCCTGTTGGCTTGCAATATACGACTTCACAATACGAGGAGTATGGATTGGTGCGTTCGTTGTGCTGTAACGCACACAAGTTCCATGGCAAAGGTCCAAAAAAGTCCTTCAGCTTAGGAAAAGCCGATTCCAATACTTCCTTAAAGGTTATTCCAGTTATTTTTGTGCTTTGAAAATTAAGCTCCAGTGCTGTCCATAATAGGTGATCGCACCCAAGACCATTACTCCGCCCTCTCGGCTATGATGGCCTGTTAAAAGTCGTTCCTCTTTGCGCAAATCATGAAAATAAAAGTTGTAGCCATCTCCATTAAACTTCTACATTAAACTTCTTTTCATTCGTGAAGACAACAATTCGCTTATCATTTTTAGTTTCGCAAACTTAAGTCGAAGGGTTTTATTTGTTGTCACTGTTAACCTCTTCAGATGTCCAGCACCAAGAATAACACGCCGAACAGTCGATTTGCTTTCATTTACCCCTGCTTCGAATTTGATCTTTGATGTGGAATATCTGGAATTGGAGGCGATTCGAATGATTTGACGTCTGTCAGATGGTGAGATCACAGTAGATGTCCTTCCTTTGTATTGTTTTCCATAGGGAAGAGTATCTTTTCAATAATTCCAATACGCTCAATATTTGTTTAAAATTTGGCGGTTTGAATAACTTTCCGCGTGGTAAACGTCTATTTTTGCCTTCTTGGCTGTATTTAAAAGTTTTATCTTCCTATTTTTAATCAAAATTTGTCTATTCCATCACGTTAACTTTACTGAACTATAATTTTGCACTAGTTTTCTCAAGAAATATTGACGAATACAAATAATTTCACCACTGCCTTTATTCAAATGAACCAAATTTTGTTGCTTACTTTTACGACGCTTTTTGAAAACTTTGGAAAAATTACGATTCTTGGTACAGCGAAGTGTTTTTTTTTTTTGAGTGTATTCTCTGCTGAAGTTCTGAAACTTTACTTCGCTTATGAATTTAATAATCATGTAATTAACGGGACTTTACAGTCGCTTTTATATAAAAAAAAAACAAGGGCTTTATTCAAGTGAACCGCAGTGTAGATTTACTAATTCTTTTTATTATTCACTTAAAATGGAAAATTGTTATTTTATTATCAATAAAATTGAATCTTTCAATTGATACTTTTTTTTCTTTCTTTTGCTCGTATCTATATACTACCTATATATTATGTACATGCATACGAGTTAGTATTAGGAGTATAGGCTGATGATAACTATCTTTCATTGAATTCATTCACTTCGTTGCATAACTTTACATTTTTGTCACACAGCTAATGTTCTGTCATTAAATAGAATTTTTTGCACAGTCAAATACAGTTTGCTATGTACATACCTAGTAGGTATATACATATGTATATAAAAATAAATAATATCTAAAGTAATACAAAAAAATGATGAGAATGAAACTGAAACATGCACATGTTTTGAAATTAAAAGTTTGCATTTTTTGCACGATGTGTAAGTAATAATTTATTGAAAGTTATTTCCAATAATTATTTATGTCCCATAAAACAGTCTACAAAATGTGACCTCTTAGTTTCAAAAAGTGTGTTTTATAATCTATAATATTGATTGAGTTTTACAGTTGAATAAATGACGATATGCACGCATATACACTACAGTTTAATATTTTTTGATCTTCTGCCCACAAAAACTTACCTTAGGGAATAGGAACTTATTGATTCAGCAAGCAAAACTCAACTCACGCAAATTGCGGACTGGTTTTGCCATTTAAATTAAAAAGCTCTCCAATATTGTTGCTTTTTGCGGCGGCGCAATGCGGCGGCGTCATTGATTCACAATAGAGTTCCAAGATAATGAGGGTGCAACAAACAGTGAAGAGGTAAAAGGGGGGTTTGATTATAAAAATATATGTTAGATAGCAGATAGGAGATGCCATCTAACCGGCCGGCCGGCAGATTATTAGCATAAGCATCTTTTGATTGTGATTTTGCTGAAGCATAAAGGGTGCAGGGAAGATGTAAATAAAAAATGTTTTTATCGTTCGTCTATGCTTAAATATTATCATACATAATGTAGGTATGCTGGAGATGAGTTTGTTGTTGTGGTTTTTGAATTAGTTGATAATTGATTAGATATTTATACTCGCATACCTACATATAATATACAGTTGCGGTCAAAATAATAGTAGTACAAGTTAAAGAATTGCGTAACTTAAGTTTTGTAAATTTTATATTGTACTGATAGTAACAAACTAATGCATTTTGACTTAATAACATTTTCTTAATGAGCGGGTACACATACATTTTTATTTGCATCGGTAATATGACAAATAAGCAACCGTTATTAATCAAAGCTACGAATTCTGTCGGTCAAAATAATAGGAGTGCAACGGTTTATGTGAAGAAATATTATTTGTCTCCCTTATTTCTTAAATTAAACATTTAAAAAAAAACGTTGGTTTTTGTTTATCCATAACATCTTCATAGTTTTTATTGAAAAATTGGTCATATTTTGCCAGCAATGGGCAGAGGCAAACACCGAACACCGGAATAGCATGTCTTAGTTAGAAGACTGATATCGAAAGGCAAAACTTATGCGCTGGTTCAATGCCAAGTTGAATGCTCACCAGCAATGGTAAGAAAAGTCATTATTTAACTGCCAAAGTCAGAAAATTGCGGGCGGAAGACGCTTTTGCCACCAAAGTTGATGAATCGAGTCATCCATCAGGCATTTAAAAATCACTCCCGTTACGCCAGCTTCTGAAATTAAAGGCATATTTTATGTTATTGCCATCAATGAAACGGTTCGTAGAAAGTCACGAGAACATGTTCAAGCCGCCCAAAGCCTGGAAGGGTACCATTGTTGACAAAAAACAATGTAACAAAAAGATTGAAATTCGCAAAGGAACCACTTTGACTGGCCTGCATCAAATCGGAGTAATATTCTGTGGTCAGACGAGTTCAAGATTGTTTTATATGGTGGAAATTGACCTCATCAATATGTAAGAAGGCCAACAAACGCAGAATATAATCCACGTTTCAAAGCAAAAACACTTAAACACGGAGGACTCAGCATAATGGTTCGGGCATGTTTTTCCTTCTATGGTGTTTTTCCAATACACCAAATTGAAGGTATCATGGATTTGAAAATCTGTATTAAGATCATCCAGGAAGTAATGCTACTCTATGCTGAAGATGAAAAACCCACTGAAACGTGTCTTTCAGTGAGACAATGACCCAAAGCCTACTAGTAAACTTGCGAAGCAATGATTCCAGGCAAATAGAGTTGATGTGATGGACTGGCCGCACAGTCTTCGGACTTAAATCCCATTGAGAACTTGTTGTGCGATGCAAATAAATATGTTGCTAGTTGCCATCCAACTAACAATAAAGCCCTTTGGGAAGCTATACAGCACTCATGGAGCTCGATAAGCGTAGAAAGGTGTGAAAACCTGATAAACTCGATGCAACGCGGTTGTGCTGCTGTTTTTTTTCCAATAAGGGACTTGCGACTAACTGTGAGTTTAAGGTTCAAACCCTCAACTAAATCTTATGATACAAATTTTGCCCTAAATTTGATTTTTTGTGATATTTAAAGGTGTATTATCTGCGAACTACTATTTTTGTGACCGCTGTTCTTCAAAAGTTCTTCAAAAATTTAAAAATATCTTATAAAATATTATATTTAAAATTTTTTCTTTTTTCGAAAATAAAAACTTAAAAACACCAATTTGAAAATCACATGGGTATTAATTTGTTAAAAATTAAGGGATCAACTTTTTTTCAAGTTTGATTTTTTATTAAGGAGTATTACTATTATTTTGACCGCAACTGTATATTAAATGTATGCGAGTATAAATATCTAATCGATTACCAACTAATTCAATAAACATATACTCAAATCAGAGGTGGCAGGTTACTTCAAATATTTTGATGCACATTGATGTTGATGCCTATTTCGAAGAAGTTCTGAGCATACCTACCTACCTACGTGCTAAATGCATGCATGTTATTGGAATTAAAAAAAAAAACATAACACACTGCGGTTCACTTGAATAAAGGCAATTTTTTTTATAAAAGCAACTGTTAAGTCCCGTTAATTGCATGCATTATTAGAATTCTTAAGTGAAGTAAGGTTTCAGAGCTACCGAAAAGAAAGCACTTAAAAATCTTATGATACAAATTTTGCCCTAAATTTGATTTTTTGTGATATTTAAAGGTGTATTATCTGCGAACTACTATTTTTGTGACCGCTGTTCTTCAAAAGTTCTTCAAAAATTTAAAAATATCTTATAAAATATTATATTTAAAATTTTTTCTTTTTTCGAAAATAAAAACTTAAAAACACCAATTTGAAAATCACATGGGTATTAATTTGTTAAAAATTAAGGGATCAACTTTTTTTCAAGTTTGATTTTTTATTAAGGAGTATTACTATTATTTTGACCGCAACTGTATATTAAATGTATGCGAGTATAAATATCTAATCGATTACCAACTAATTCAATAAACATATACTCAAATCAGAGGTGGCAGGTTACTTCAAATATTTTGATGCACATTGATGTTGATGCCTATTTCGAAGAAGTTCTGAGCATACCTACCTACCTACGTGCTAAATGCATGCATGTTATTGGAATTAAAAAAAAAAACATAACACACTGCGGTTCACTTGAATAAAGGCAATTTTTTTTATAAAAGCAACTGTTAAGTCCCGTTAATTGCATGCATTATTAGAATTCTTAAGTGAAGTAAGGTTTCAGAGCTACCGAAAAGAAAGCACTTAAAAATCTTATGATACAAATTTTGCCCTAAATTTGATTTTTTGTGATATTTAAAGGTGTATTATCTGCGAACTACTATTTTTGTGACCGCTGTTCTTCAAAAGTTCTTCAAAAATTTAAAAATATCTTATAAAATATTATATTTAAAATTTTTTCTTTTTTCGAAAATAAAAACTTAAAAACACCAATTTGAAAATCACATGGGTATTAATTTGTTAAAAATTAAGGGATCAACTTTTTTTCAAGTTTGATTTTTTATTAAGGAGTATTACTATTATTTTGACCGCAACTGTATATTAAATGTATGCGAGTATAAATATCTAATCGATTACCAACTAATTCAATAAACATATACTCAAATCAGAGGTGGCAGGTTACTTCAAATATTTTGATGCACATTGATGTTGATGCCTATTTCGAAGAAGTTCTGAGCATACCTACCTACCTACGTGCTAAATGCATGCATGTTATTGGAATTAAAAAAAAAAACATAACACACTGCGGTTCACTTGAATAAAGGCAATTTTTTTTATAAAAGCAACTGTTAAGTCCCGTTAATTGCATGCATTATTAGAATTCTTAAGTGAAGTAAGGTTTCAGAGCTACCGAAAAGAAAGCACTTAAAAATCTTATGATACAAATTTTGCCCTAAATTTGATTTTTTGTGATATTTAAAGGTGTATTATCTGCGAACTACTATTTTTGTGACCGCTGTTCTTCAAAAGTTCTTCAAAAATTTAAAAATATCTTATAAAATATTATATTTAAAATTTTTTCTTTTTTCGAAAATAAAAACTTAAAAACACCAATTTGAAAATCACATGGGTATTAATTTGTTAAAAATTAAGGGATCAACTTTTTTTCAAGTTTGATTTTTTATTAAGGAGTATTACTATTATTTTGACCGCAACTGTATATTAAATGTATGCGAGTATAAATATCTAATCGATTACCAACTAATTCAATAAACATATACTCAAATCAGAGGTGGCAGGTTACTTCAAATATTTTGATGCACATTGATGTTGATGCCTATTTCGAAGAAGTTCTGAGCATACCTACCTACCTACGTGCTAAATGCATGCATGTTATTGGAATTAAAAAAAAAAAACATAACACACTGCGGTTCACTTGAATAAAGGCAATTTTTTTTTATAAAAGCAACTGTTAAGTCCCGTTAATTGCATGCATTATTAGAATTCTTAAGTGAAGTAAGGTTTCAGAGCTACCGAAAAGAAAGCACTTAAAAAAACCTTGCTGTAACAAGAATTGCGATTTTTCCAAAGTTTTCAAAAAGGCGTCGTAAAAGTAAGCAACGAAATTTGGTTCATTTGAATAAAGGCAGTTTTGAAATTACTTTCATTCGTCAATGTTTCTTGAGAAAGCTAGTGCAAGATTATAGTTCAGTAAAGTCAACGTGGAACTGACAAATTTTGATAAAAAATGGGAAGACCAAATATTTTAAATACATACAGCCGAGAAGGTAAAAATAGACGTTTACCACGCGAAAAGTTATTCAAACCACCAAATCAAAGTCAATTTCATCGTCAAATGATCGTCATTTTTTGACGTACACTGCGATCGTCAAATATGCAATAGTCTTGCTTGCACAAAATCGATTTGATCAACGTCAACCAATTTACTTGCAAGTGCATTGGACATTTACAAACACGCTCTCTGGCTCTTCAGTATTTTGTTCGTCAATCGATTTTTTACTGCACAGCTGCAACGCAGATGATGTTTTCAAACATTTGAATTTAGCAAGCTGAATTATCGAACACACCATTAATGCATTAAAATTTGTATTTGCGTTTTCGAACGGAAGACTTTTGCAGTTTGCGTTTGAGTACATTCTGCAAATGCATTTTTGACGCAGACGACGTTTTCGAAACTGGCCAATATTGAGCGTATTGCAACTTGAGTTGGCAATTATTTAAAGGATACTCTTTTCTATGAAAAACAATACAAAGGAAGGACATCTACTGTGATCTCACCATCTAACAGACGTAAAATCATTCGAAATGCCTCCAATTCCAGGTATTGCACATCAAAAATCAAATTCGAATCAGGGGTAAATGCAAGCAAATCGACTGTTCGGCGTGTTATTCTTGACGGACATCTGAAGAGGTTAAAAGTGACACAAAAAAAAACCTGAATGCCGTGCGTAAGGAGCTTCGACTTAAGTTTGCGAAACATCATATGGCTTTTGGACTACAAGCCAGAGCCAAACTAAAAATGATTGGCGAATGGTTGTCTTCACGGATGAAAATAAGTTTAATTTAGATGGACCGGATGGCTACAACTTTTATTTTTGTGATTTGCGCAAAGAGGAACGACTTTTAACAGGCTATCATAGCCGAGTGGGCGGAGTAATTTAAAAAGATTAAAGCTATAACTATAATGCTCGGAGGGGCACTTAAGTGGTCGGAAGAAAACAAGCGAATACACGGAAAGCATATGACGCGGCTATAATTGCGGAGTGGAAGGTTTCGTCAAGTTTCGTTCAACTTTGGTTACGGAAGTGAGCTCTCGAGCGCACCTCACTTAAGTAAAACTGACATTTGGTGAAATAGGAATGCCAAAAAGAGATAAATGATAATTATATTGTGGGTGTGTTCCCATTCTGACGGTACGAAAGCAACTTTTCGTTGGTTTTTGACATTAGCTTGAGTGCCCTTCCGACTATTATAGTTCCACGTTAAGAGTACTAAGAAACTCTTAAGTATCGAGTTTCAAAAAAATCGATCATATCGTTTTCGAAATATTGGATTTTCAAACTTTCAAATTTTAAAACATGTTTTAAAAATCTAAAAATTATTTTTCAAAAATGTTGGTACACAAAACTATTTACATTTTTTGGAAGCTTCCGTACAAGAAAATTATTAAAATCAGTTATGTATACAGATCTGAAGAAAATTGAAAATTAAGCAAATGGTTCCTTGGGAAGTACAATTAATAACCATTTATTAAAAGATTATTTTCAACCCAAAGGACGCCTGCACTAAAAGTAACTTATTGATTTTTTGAAAGTTGTGGCGCCATTAAAAAAAAAAACGGTTATGTAAAATTGCCAAAAAAAAATTATGGCAAGTTCCGTTATTTTTGGTTCTAAGAAAAAAAAAATAAAAAAACGTGTGGGCATAATCACCAAAAACCACCATGTACCAAGTAAAAAAAAAAATCGATCGAATTGTGCCACCCACTTTTAACATTGAAAATGTTTATAGGGTCGTTTTGAGTAAATTATGGTGTTACTAAAATGAATAAAGTGAACAAATTTGTATATGAGATGAACGCTGGCGTATAAGGGGGATAAGATGGAATTTTTGGTGGTGTTACTAAAATGAATAAATTGAACAAAGGTAATATGAGATGAACGCTGGCGTATATGGGGGGTACGACAGAAAATTTGGTGGTGTTACCATTCATATTGGAATGAACAAATATGTATAGAAGATGATTGCAAGCGGATAGGGAGGGTACGGTTGAATTTTTGGTTGGTGTTACTAAAATGAACAATATAAGTTTTAACTATACATATTACTATGATTATAAAATGCAAGACCTAGTGCAGTCAGCACTCAGCAGTGCATTGTGCTTCTAAATCTAAGCGTTGGAAATTTTGTGAAAAATGTTTATGATAGGAAAATAATGTAGAGATGCAATATGACGGGTTTTTTTTTTTTAATTCGAGCTGTAAGGAATTTAAAATATGGTTCTTATGTGAAATGGTCGAACAAAAAAAAAACCAAATGAGAAGTGCCAGAGTTTTTTTTTTTTGTTTATCGATGGTTAAGTTGGTTGTAAGATCAAATTTCAAAAATAGATGGTTCACAAATGCTTCACATCAGGGTTAAGGCTGATTGTACTAAATTGTATAGTTTAAGAAAGATAATAAATAACAAATTGTTTTTGTTTCGGGAAATTTTGATAGCTAGTATTTTTTTTTTTTATATTTTATATAATTTTTGTTGATCGATTTTTCGCAGTTATTATTTTATATCTTTTTAACGGTTGCATTTAAAAATCTCAAATTTATACCGGAGATAGATTATATAGATTCACATATAATATGTAAAATTTGATTTTTGTAATCATACCTAAGCCGAGATAATAACATATTTCTGTTCATTTACATATCACCTAATAACTCTTTAATCTGTGCACCTATACAATTCGTTTTTGTTTTATTAGCAGCTTCGATAATTGAAAATTATTTTGGTATATCAAACGTAGCTCTACGTTCTATATAAGCTTCACAAATCGAAAATACAATTCAATTTAAAAGTGGTACTAAATCTTTAATCAATATTTCTACAATTTATCGTCGTCGATTTGCAAGTTTTTGTGCTGCACAATCAGCCCAAATAAACAGAATACAATACAAATATAGTGACATAGTTTATTCAAGATTTCTTTTTATCTCTGCCAGGGTTGCAAAAGTCGATAAAATTGTACTTTTTTCGATACACTCGACTTTGCTAAAGTACACAAATACACTTCAAAGAAATTCGATACACTTTTGCATTCAACGAAAAAGATAAAGTAAATTAAAAAGAAAATCATCTGACCTCACAAAATGTATACTGTGAATCGAGGCTGACAACGATAGGTATAACAGAAGAAAAAAAAAATGATTAGGACAGTTTGTTCGAGAAGATTTAAGAAAATGGCATCTACAAAATCCCGGTTTCAACAATCTCGCAATTAAAACATTAAATTTATCATGTTTAAATCTCGCAAAATTTAAGGGTATTGTAAAAAATTCCTACAGTTTTGTAATAAAAGTTTCGCATATGTAAGTATGTACCTAATATGTTAAGTAACATAATAAACAGTTAACAAGTTGTTTAATTAATTGGATATAGAAACATAACATACGTTCATACAACAGCAAATGTGGACAAAATATTATTTTTATGAAGCAAATCAAAAAGTACAATTCGATACACTTTATTTGTATCTTTTGATACATTGCTTAAACACGATTCTTCATCCCTGATCTCTGTTTATTAGTTTATTATGAAAGACTATTCATTTCAGTGTTCAGTTTCAGTCAGTGCTGCTAACCGTAGAATAATTATGCTACATGTAGCATAATTTGTGGTCCTGTATGATGTATGATTGAAATTCATTATCATACGCAAAATGTATGATAATTGTGGTATTTGACTTAAATACAAAATTTCGCTATTCAAATTTAAAATAATCAAGTTTAACATGTATAAATCTGCTCTTTTTCTTAAACTTCTTCTGAATGCAGCTGTCAGCCTTCTACTACATTTTTGGCACTTCTTAACTCGTGTACCTACTCTTTCATTTTCGTTGTTCATTGCACTCTTTTCAACAAGACATTATTTTTTGTTACATTTTTTTATGGCACACAATAAATGTGCCATTTGCCGCAGCCTAGCCTATGCAGTAGATTAAAGCGATCAGGAATTTGAATTTGATCAATGAATTTGAAACTTAATGCTATACGAATCAATGACAACAAATTTTTTGTGCAAATAAAATTTTCAATCGCACAATTATAGTCCAGTTACTATATACATTAGACCTTGCGTCAGGTCCGGTAGTTCCAATTTTTTGCTGAGTTCTTTATGCTGTTGGCCTAGTAATAAATCCGATTTTTTGACCTCGAGCGCCGAACGCAACATTGGTAAAAACCCCAAAAAACCGCGAATTTTTCGCGGTTTTTTCACTTATTGGCCATTTAACCATTACGCCTTAATTCCCGAATAAAACATTGCTCTACGATTTCAACCTTACTAAATTTGCTTCAATTTGAGTCCAAAGCCGGTTCTATAGACATAACAGTTTCCAAGGGACGGCTTTTCAAAATATAGCAATACAAAATTTAAAACAACAAGTAGTATATAAAATAGTATAATAACAAAAACATGGTCTTTGACATATGCTGCATCAAAGCAATCGAGCGTGTAGATTGGGCCAAAAGAAGAAAACAATAGTACTGGATGGGGGTATATATCCCCCCGTTTAGGCGCGAGGGGCAATTTTAAGAAAAGTTGACTATAAATAGAAAAATTGCTTTAAAAAAACAATGGTAATATCTGGACAAAAATCCATTGCTCATCTTAAAGCCAATCCATTCTTTAATTTTATTTTTAAATAAAGTTTTTTTAGCTGATAGTTTTTGAAAAATTTACTTTCAAACTCAAAATTTTAAGAAAAAGACGATTTTTTTTTTGTTAATCTATTTGTATTTTTTTTTTATTTTATGGAATTAAGCACTATTTTTGTTTTTGATTTTCAATGCCTATTTTCAAACTGAAAACCAAATGCTAAAATGACTTCTAGTTTTTGAGAAAACTGAAATTAACATGATCAACTTCACTTTTTTCAGTCTAGTATCCTTTTTCTTCGGTGGGAGGGCTCTGCCTCAGATCCGGTAGTTCTGATTTTTAGATGAGTTGTTTATGATGTTGGCCTTACCAATAATCCAAGTTTTCGACCTCGAGCGCTGAAGGCAACTTTGTGAGATATGCATAAAACCGAGAAATTTTCGCGGTTTTTTCAGTTATTGGCTATTTTAACCTTTAAGGCTGGGTTTGCGATTATAACTTTGCTCTACCATTTTAAAATAATTAAATGGGCCTCAATTTGAGCTAAAAATCAATTCAAATTGTGATATTTTTCATCAACTTTTGAATTTAGAATGCTGCGAATCGAATTGGAGGGGGGCTTATTCACCCCTTGTGTGAAATCGTTTGCCCCTTGTCAATGATTTTCTTATACTGTGTAGCGTGTCATGTTGGCTTTATTTTAAGATCTTAATCATGAAGATCAGATGAGTACAAATGGAGTTATGATTTTTTAAAGTCAACCTTATAAAACTCGAACTAAAACATTCGCTTCAAGTTGTTTCTTATACCTAAGTGTAATTTACTGCATACTGTACATGTACAACCACAAAGGGCTCTATATTATGCCAAATGGGTATATTTAGATTTTTGTTTAATAATTGTGTAATCAGAAAAAGTAACTTGTAAGAAAACAAAGGTTGCTGCCAGAAAGAAGAGTTAGGTGAAAAAAAGAATACGAAATTTAGTATAATGATTGATGAATCGACGGACGTTAGTTCCAACAAAGCAACGTGTATCATTGCATTGTTTGATACTTTGATACAAATCGATCTAAAATTGTAAGCTCGTTTTTTGACCTGTTCGATTTGTTCCAAGGTGATGTGGAAACGGCGTCTGCAAAAGTTATTTTCGAAGCAGTTGAAAATGCTTTTAAAATATGTGAAGTATCTTTTGAGAACGTTGATGGAATTGAGTCTGATGGTTGCAATACCATGATGGGTGATAAAAACTCGGTCAAATCGAGATTTGAAGAAAGCTGTCCGGGAATTTATGATTCAAAGTGCATTTGTCATTCTAGTACTATTTGTGCTAGCGAAGCGGCAAAAATGTTAACGCGTAGGTGTGAAGACCTCCCTCAGGATATATTTAGCTTCTTGAACAATCTCGAAACAGTGAACAAGCCTGGTTTTTATTACTTCACTATATCGAGCGTCTACTGTACTTGTGTTTTACACATACATACATATAAAATAACTAAAATGTCTATTTATTTGTTATGATCAGTATATTTATTTTAAATCAAAAAATTTGTGTTTCTTATAAAAAAAATAATAATAAATGTTAATAAAGTAAATAATGAATTTTGTATATACATACTTATACATTTGTTTTTATTTTTTTTAGGGAAATTTTGGAATTATTTAATTTTGTTTGTTTTATTTTGCGTATGATAATTTTTACTCTGGTATGATAGAAATCAGTGAATTGTATGATAATTCATTGTGAGCAATATGGCAGCACTGGTTTCAGTCTTCAGTTTCAGTAGTTGCAAAGATGCGTTGAGGTGTGGAGGTTCGTATGTTGCTTGCCTGTAAATAATTTTTTTTTTTTTTTGTACTTAAAGCATACATAGACTGCGATGTGCGTGTAAGGTTAGTAGGATTGGATGCTTGTGGGATGTTTAGTTTCAGGTAGGTTCGTTGAGATATTTGTTGGGGCTTGGGGGTTTTTGTTTTGTTTATTATTTTTTTTTTTTGTTAATTATTTTAATTTTGTGTTTTGTTTAGCTATGATTAGACGGATTAACGAAGAAAATGAAATAATAATACAAGTGGGAATACAAATATAGGTCAAAAAAGTTGTTTGGCTTGAATATCTTGACAGCAAACAATGATATTGGCTTCGAGGTAGTTTAATTTTATACGCAAGTTTATAGATAAAAATTGATAGTTTTTAAAATATTAAATTAATAATTTTTTTTAGAGCTAAAAACAGCAAGCAACTTATTGTTAGAAAATTGTTTTTGCCTCAAATATCTTGAAAACAGACAATGATATTGGCATCGGGTTAATTTAAATCTACACACCAGGTAGTTTAAAATTATTGATAGGATTTGTAAAAAATTCAACTAGTTTTTTTTTAAGTGAAAAAAAAACTACAAGATAGGTACTTCACTAAAAATTGTGGAGAATTTTTTTTGTCTCAAATATTTTGAGAACAAACAATGATATTGGCTGTGGGGCAGTTTTATTCTTTAAATAAGTTAATAATAAATAATTGATAAATTTTTTAAAAATATTCAATTCAACAAATAGTTTTTTTTAATCGAAAAACCACAAGAAACTTAACAAAATTGTGAAAAATTTTTGTTCGTCCTTAATATCTTGAGAACAAACAATGATATTGGCCTTGGGGTAATTTTTTTCTATGAACAAGAACTTGTAAAAATATTCAATAACCAGTTTTTTTAGCGAAAAAAAGCAACAAAAAACCTTACCAAAAAATGTTGAATTTTTTTTAGTCTCGAATATGTTCAACAAACGGTCTTTTTTTTAAACCGAAAAAAAAAAATACAAAACCTACAAAAAACTGTTGAATAAAAAAAAAATAACATTGGGCCTCCCTCTAGCTTCCGTTGCACCATCAAGCCTCATTTTGAAATTGAAGTAAAGGACCTTATTGCGAGAGTCTCTTCAAAATAGACTGGTTAGATTAAGTCTAATTATTGTTATTGCTAATTTTTACTAGTAAATATTTTCCTATTTGATAGAAATTTCAAGTTCATCAAGAATTTTTGATCGACTTTGGTCTTCTTGATTTTTTTTTCGAATTATTTCGAAAAGACTTAATAAGCCCCAAAATTAAAAAAAACTACAAAGGGAATAACAAAAATAGAATTTTTCGGACACGCAACAAACACCAACACTGAAAACTAATTTTAAGGCATATATTTGAGGGAAAAAGAATAATTAGTTAGCGTTGCCTACCACAAAAGTTATACGAGTTAAGAAAAATATATACAAATATAGACCGAAATAAGCAAGTATAGGGGTAGAAAACATTGAATTTTTGTTTGGTGTTACCACAAAGCTAAATCAAAAAGAAAAAAAAGTGAGGTCCCGCACGAAGTATATGAAAAATATTATATTAGAAGACAAGCAGGAAAAAAATATAAGTGGGTCAGTAAAATGAAAAAAAGAAAACATTTCTTCTGTATTTTTGAAAATGAAGCAAAATAAAAAACTACAGTGGGAATAAGAGAAGTTAAATTTTGTGGAGAGGTAACAACTACCTCCAACATAGAATATTTGTTTTTTGGAAAATCTAATTTAAGTTAGTGTTACAAAAAACGTGATTTTGGAAAAGGGAAAACGAATACAGGACGAAATAGCAAAAAAAAAAAATAGTGATACATAATGCTAACATCATTTTGAACTTAGGGAAAAATCAAAATTTGGTTGAAGATAAAACGAAGGAAAAATGAAATGTAAGTATGTTTTAAGCCATAAAGAGTTCCGATGAAGAAATCGTTGTTGGACTAAAGTCTTAAAAACTATCCTTCCTAAATTATTTCTGAAGCTGAAGAAAAAAATCAATTTGGTGTAACTAAGTGCAAGTAAAGATGGAAGTGCGTGTGCAAGTGCTAATAAAGTTTGTTTAACAAATTTTTAATTGTGTTAGTTCAATATAATGCTTGGATTGGTCAGATGAATTATCTAAATTGTTATATATATGTATAAATTGGTAAAGATAAAATTCAAAATATAAGAAAGATTTTAATTATAAATAATAAAGATTAAGGATTTATCTAGCATAAGCAAGTCATTTTCAATGTCCCCATCGTTACTCAAGGAGTGAAATCTGTAAATTTTTCAGTTGAGGATTAACTTTATCTTTTAGCTGTCAAAATTCTGAAGCCAACGATGTGCGACACTATGGATATCACTCTTCTTCGCCTTTTATGCACAGAAATAGAGATGGCGCCACAACGAATTGCACTGACAATAACTTTCAATATCGAAATCGAGAAGGCGCCACAAATAAAAAGACCCTCAAATTGGTGCCTGAGTTAACTCACCAAATTAGACGAGTTAACTCGGAGTTAACTTTCAATTTTAATTGACTGAAAATTACGTTTTTGGAGATAACTCCGGTTTAACCCCGAGACTAGGATGATCTCGCACTGAAAAACTGGCCCTAAGTACCATAAAGAGTATACAAATATTTTTTTTATTTTTTAAACAACAGTTACTCTATTAAAAATAGCAACAAATGCACAAAACCAACGATATTTAGGGCCAGTTTTTCAGTTCAGGCTTTACTCTGAGTTAAATCAGAGTTAGCTAATCCTGAAAATAAATTAACCCTGAGTTAACTCAGGAACAGTTTTTCAGTTGAGGATTAACTTTATCTTTCAGCTGTCAAAATTCTGAGGCGAACGATGTACGACACTATGGATATCACCCTTCTACGCCTTTTACGCTTTGGAATAGAGGTGGCGCCGCAACGAATTGCACTGGCAATTACTTTCAATATCGAAATCGAGATGGCACCACAACTAAAAAGACCCTCAATTTGGTGCACAAGTTAACTCACCAAATTAGAGGAGTTAACTTTCGATTTCAACTGACTGAAAAACACGTTTTTGGAGTAAACTCCGGTTTAACCCCGAGACTTGGATGATCTCGCACTGAAAAACTGGACCTTAATGTTACCATTAACTGTCTTCTCCGTTACCATCTTTCATATTTTGTCGCAAACTTGTAGTAAAATGAAGTTTGGCATTAAACCAAGGATGGTTTCTAGTAAATGTTGGCTTTATAAGAGTGTGTACAAAATATCAACTTCATACACTGTAGTTCACTTGAATAAAGGCAAAAATAAAATTTTACTAAACGGTGTGTTATGGCCAGCTTTCATGGCCATAACAACCTTACGTGTTGACGGTAAGCAAAGGTTTTTAATCTCTCCATGGAATACACTTACAAAAATTATTTCCTTTTTTAAAGTAACGGACATTTTCAAAGTTAGTTAAAATACTCAAAAAAGTAAGCAGTAAAATCGGTTCACATGAATAAATTAAACAGCAAAAATTGTGGAAAAGTTTAACATTTTGAATTTCTATGGATTCTTATTATAATTATTATAAACAATAATTATTATTTAAGAAGAAGAGTTTTTAAGAAAATAAATAGAAAAATTATTTATAGTCAAAGACTGTAAACAATAAATCCATTTATTTCTTAATTTTTTGTGGAGTTTATGAATAAAATTCAAATAATTATTAATAATTATTATAAACAATAATTAAACAAATAATTTTGTAGTGGGTATGACCACTGTTTTTTGGAATCAATTCAAAAATCCGATCTGGAACTGAATCATACAAAGATTTTAAATAATTCAAAGATATTTCGGCCCAAGTAGACTTAATGCCATGGATAAGTTCTTCTTTATTTTCGTACTGCCTCCATCCTTCGAATAGCTTGCGTTTAGCCACCCCCAGACAATTTTGATAATATGAAGGTCAGGTGAATACGGCGGCCAATTCATCACTTCAGCTTGTTGGCTTGCAATATACGGCTTCACAATACGAGGAGTATGGATTGGTGCGTTCGTTGTGCTGTTACGCACATAAGTTCCATGGCAAAGGTCCAAAAAAGTCCTTCAGCTTAGGAAAAGCCGATTCCAATACTTCCTTAAGGCGATATTACATTATCATATAAATATGGCAAACTTGCCATATAAACACGGTCCACAAGTGACAAATCACTGTAATGGATCTATTTTTTTTAAAGAATATGCATACCGTACATCTATGGTATCATAAACACATTTTCTTTCATATATACCACAATTATATGTCACTCGTGGACCGTATTTATATGGCAAGTTTGCCATATATATATGGTAGTGTAATAC
This sequence comes from Dasysyrphus tricinctus, assembly GCA_963921185.1. Lineage (NCBI taxonomy): Eukaryota > Metazoa > Arthropoda > Insecta > Diptera > Syrphidae > Dasysyrphus > Dasysyrphus tricinctus. The sequence goes on along the minus strand of OY992530.1, from coordinate 20,245,763 downwards.
AGCCTTTAGAGGTTATTCCAATTATTTTTGTGGTTTGAAAATTAAGCTCCAGTGTTGTCCATAACAGGTGATCGCACCCAAGACCATTACTCCACCCTCTCGGCTATGATGGCCTGTTAAAAGTCGTTCCTCTTTGCGCAAATCATGAAAATAAAAGTTGTAGCCATCTCCATTAAACTTCTACATTAAACTTCTTTTCATCCGTGAAGACAACAATTCGCTAATCATTTTTAGTTTGGCTCTGGCTTGTAATCCAAGCCATATGATGTTTCGCAAACTTAAGTCGAAGGGTTTTATTTGTTGTCACTTTTAACCTCTTCAGATGTCCAGCACCAAGAATAACACGCCGAACAGTCGATTTGCTTTCATTTACCCCTGCTTCGAATTTGATCTTTGATGTGGAATATCTGGAATTGGAGGCGATTCGAATGATTTGACATCTGTCAGATGGTGAGATCACACTAGATGTCCTTCCTTTGTATTGTTTTCCATAGCGAAGAGTATCTTTTCAATAATTCCGATACGCTCAATATTTGTTTGAAATTTGGCGGTTTGAATAACTTTCCGCGTGGTAAACTTCTATTTTTGCCTTCTCAGCTGTATTTAAAAGTTTTGTCTTCCTATTTTTAATCAAAATTTGTCTATTCCATCACGTTAACTTTACTGAACTATAATTTTGGACTAGTTTTCTCAAGAAATATTGACGAATACAAATAATTTCACCACTGCCTTTATTCAAATGAACCAAATTTTGTTGCTTACTTTTACGACGCTTTTTGAAAACTTTGGAAAAATTACGATTCTTGGTACAGCGAAGTGTTTTTTTTTTTAGTGTATTCTCTGCTGAAGTTCTGAAACTTTACTTCGCTTATGAATTTAATAATCATGCAATTAACGGGACTTTACAGTCGCTTTTATATAAAAAAAAAAAACAAGGGCTTTATTCAAGTGAACCGCAGTGTAGATTTACTAATTCTTTTTATTATTCACTTAAAATGGAAAATTGTTATTTTATTATCAATAAAATTGAATTTTTCAATTGATACTTTTTTTTCTTTCTTTTGCTCGTATCTATATACTACCTATATATTATGTACATGCATACGAGTTAGTATTAGGAGTAGGCTGATGATAACTATCTTTCATTGAATTCATTCACTTCGTTGCATAACTTTACATTTTTGTCACACAGCTAATGTTCTGTCATTAAATAGAATTTTTTGCACAGTCAAATACAGTTTGCTATGTACATACCTAGTAGGTATATACATATGTATATAAAAATAAATAATACCTAAAGTAATACAAAAAAAATGATGAGAATGAAACTGAAACATGCACATGTTTTGAAATTAAAAGTTTGCATTTTTTGCACGATGTGTAAGTAATAATTGATTGAAAGTTATTTCCAGTAATTATTTTTGTCCCATACAACAGTCTACAAAATGTGACCTCTTAGTTTCAAAATTGTGTTTAAAAATCTATAATATCTATTGATTGAGTTTTACAGTTGAATAATTGACGATATGCATGCATATACACTACAGTTTAATATTTTTTGATCTTCTGCCCACAAAAACTTACCTTAGGGGATAGGAACTTATTGATTCAGCAAGCAAAACTCAACTCACGCAAATTGCGGACTGGTTTTGGCTTTTAAATTAAAAAGCTCTCTAATATTGTTGCTTTTTGCGGCGGCGCAATGCGGCGGCGTCATTGATTCACAATAGAGTTCCAAGATAATGATGGTGCAACAAACAGAAATGAGGGAAAAGGGGGGTTTGATGATAAAAATATATGAAGATAGATAGCAGATAGGAGATCGAGATGCAAACTAACCGGCCGGCCGGCAGACTATTAGCATAAGCATCTTTTGATTATGATTTTGCTGAAGCGCCGTAAAGGGTGCAGGGAAGATGCAAATAAAAAATGTTTTTATGGTTCGTATATGCTTAAATATTAACATACATAATGTAGGTATGTTGGAGATGAGTTTGTTGTTGTGGTTTTTGAATAAGTTCGTAGTTGATTTGGTATGCCATACATATACATTAGAGTCGTTCTTAAAAAGGTAATTGTTTAATTTAAGTTGGTGTACTCCCCCTCCTCCAACTTCTTCCAAATATGTAGATACGTCTTGGGGGCTGGGTTAACGGTACCTAGCTAAAATTTTACAGCTTTTTTTTATTTATTATAAGGAATAAGGAAAAATGACCATTATAAGGACCACCCTAATATATATACACATACAGTATAGCTGTTGCTATAGGTACTCAAATCTGAAGTGGCAGCAACAAAATGTACAGTTACCTACATAGGTACAAGAAAACATATTGGATTTGCTGCCTACACGGTTACAAAATCTGGGGTAGTTTTTAATAGGTACAGCCTTTGTATTACAGCCGTATTCAATACAGAAAATAATACTATTTAATATTCCGTTAAAGAAATTTTCTAATAACTTTGTATTACATTCTAATAGATTAGTATTAAAATTGTTATTTGTAATACCAAGAATAATGCATTCTTCTACCTGAGCGTCGAACTTGACGAGTTGTAGAAGCTGAGTAAGGTCAAAGATTCTCGAGTCTAACTCCAGATGAGTCCTGAAACCAAAGGGCGCTTCACCTATCCCATCCACACCCGATCCCTGTCCCACGTTATCCCCCTCGGTGGCACGGCGAAAAGCTGTTCAACGAGATCTCCCCCATGTCGGTACGGCGGCGCGGCGTATCGCTGTTCGACGTGTTTTCCCAAACACATTACTCCTTTTCCTTGACAGTACGGCGAATAGCTGTCTGTCACTCTTATCTTATCATATCCTCTTCCCTTGAGTCCTGAAATAACTTATCCATAAACCTTCCCTATCCAAACCCATCCCTGTCCATCGTCGGTACGGCGAATAGCTGTCCATGTAATCCCCCTCGGTGGTACGGCGAAAAGCTGTTCAACGAGTTCTCCCCCATGTTGGTACGGCGTATCGCTGTTCAACGTGTTTTCCTATACACATAATTCCTTTCCTTGACAGTACGGCGAATAGCTGTCTGCCACTCTTATCAAATCATATCCCCTTCCTCACCCACTCCAATTTTCCTATTGGGCTGGATCTAAGGTGTTACACGACCCGTGCCGATGATCAGCCTGGCTGGGGGCCCAATTAAAAATACTAGCTCAGTCGTTAACGGAGTATCCGACTTTTGGCACTTTTCGGATCAGCTTGCCTTCTCTACATATGCGAATCTCTGTGTAGAGTGACCAACCTTTATTCGCTACTCGTGGGTCCAAAATAATTGTATGTCAAAACAAAAGACAAAAACAAGGATAGATGGTGAGACCTGTTCTCCTTCGAAACCGGGCGGCAGCACGGCGTCAAAGCTGTTTGCCGTTACTCCTGGGGTCGGTTTCAGTGGGGTGGTTGTGGCAAGTCATGGTCCCCCATCTGATACAGATTCCAGCGAGAGAAGTAAGGTGGTAGCAATACCTAATTTCAGTAGTGGTGGGGTTGTGAATAACGGTCCGACCACTTCTAGAGAGAGTGAACCTCTTCCGAGTACGTCACGGGAGGGAGCCCAACTCGGTGGTGTAAGGATTGTGAATAATGGTCCTCCCACCACTGGAGAGGGTTCTCCCCCGAAGACGTTACCTTCAACTACGCTGAATAGGCAGTCAAAGGACAGCTATACGGTCAGGCTGACAGCTCCTAGGATTCTCAATACCTTTGGTAATGAAAAGCTGGAGGTCGAAGGGAAGACGGAGCTGGACGCCAGGATAAAATGGGCTCAGTGCATTTTAGCCAATGCGCAGACCAGCGGCGACTCCACGTCAAAGCAACAAAGGTCTCTAGAGGATTCCATCCCGGTGCCCAAACGACCCAAGGTGCAAAACACCAGAACTCTCCATTGCGGCGTATCCAAGACCTATAGTGATGTCCTCAAAGTATACAAAAAAGATGAGGTTGACGCGGATCGCGTCCCTCCACAAAAAACTGAGGCTGAGCCTGTGGGATGGGACCCTGGTGCATCCATCACCTTTCCATCCATTGTTGATAAGGAATCCAGGTCATCCCTGATCAAGGTTCAGTCTTCTACTAATGTCGACAGTCTGACCGAAATGGAGACCGAAGACTACCTTAACCTCGTTCCATTGAGTGAGAATGAGCTATTGAGTTCATCTTCTGATTTAGAAGAACGAAACGACACCCACGGCCGTAGCCAGGATCAAACGTATGGGTGAGCTGACGGTTGTTTTGGGTGAGCTCACATTTTTTTAAATGAAAATCATAATGATGTCTAAAAAAATATTTTTTTACTAAAACAATAGGTAGGTATAATAAGAAGTATGCGTATTTTGTATAGTGATTGCTGATTGTTTGGTGCTGGTACTGAAAAGAGTGTTAAAGCATTTCTGAAAATACTCAATAGAATTATATGACAAATAGCAGTATATTGCTCTTTTTTTATTCACAAACGTCAAAATACTCAGTTTTTGTAATCTTAAATGTGGAATTTTAATATTCAAAGTTGATTTTGTATAAACAGCGATATTTTTTGAAAATAAAATTAAAAATTTAATTTCAGAATTTAACTTTAACTTAATTTAACAGCTTTTCCGATTGATGCCACACTGTAAAGAAGAAAAAGTGCTTTTGGATCTTATTTCAGAATCGAAAATAAAATCGTACATGTATCGAATCGGTCTTCCTGACTGCCATTCAAAAAGTCGTTAGAAAAGAAACCTACTTTTATTTTTGCTTTGCAGTTCTATATCTGTGAGTTCTTAAAAAACATTAACAGATTCTTGAAGTCCTTTTTAGTTTGAGATATGAACACACAACCAATGAGTTTAAAATCTAAAAAGCTTTGTTGAATTTTATGTGTTTTAATTTTCCATAATCGGAGCACACTTTTGAATGGAAAATAATAGATCAAGTGACTGACAACATGAGCACAGAAGAGCGCAAATAGAGCAATGCACCGAAGAGTTCCCGCTCTACTGACGAAGAAATCAAAGTGTGCGGTATAAAACGGGAATATTGGTATTTTTGCATATATTTTAAATTTTATTTCATAGCAAATAGATATGTATGTTGGCTCAAAATGAAAACTTGGAAAATCTTAAAATACCTCTGAATATTTTTGGGTGAGCTTAACATATTTTTGGGTGAGCTGAGCTCACCCTAGCGTAAGCCTGGCTACGGCCGTGACGACACCGTACAGGAGGCTATTCCGCCTGATTGTAGCCAAATGTTGCAATTAGTCCAAATTAACCTTCAACACTCTATTAAGGCTTCGGCCTCCCTTCTTCTCCGTCTATCCAGAAACGGTGAGGATATTGTTCTGATCCAGGAACCCTGGATTGTTAAATCCATGGTTAAAGGACTCAGAACTCCTGGATACTACTTACTGTATGCATCTGGTAAGGGTGAACCTAGATCTTGCATACTAGTTAAAAGTACCACTAACGTATATTTACTCCCTGATCTCAGCGATAGAGTTATCACCACTGCTAGACTGGAAACGGCCAATGGTGCGTACTGGCTAGTGTCGGCGTATCTGGGCCATGACAATCTCGGCCCTCTCCCCGGTTATACACTGGAGAGAATCATCGCACAGGCAGAACGACAGAAGATATGTCTCATTATTGGGAGTGATGCTAACTCCCATCATACAGTATGGGGAAGTACTGATATCAATGATAGAGGTGAATCTCTTTTTGATTATATTTTAAGTACTAACCTTATAGTAAGTAATGTGGGAAACGAACCTACCTTCATTACTAAAAACCGACAAGAAGTATTGGATATTACTCTTGTCTCAGATACAATTCATCACAAGATCTTGAATTGGAAAGTATCTGATGAACACTCGTTTTTTGATCACAGGTACATCCAATTCAGTCTAAATGATGAACCTCCTAGCCGCTTGGTATTTCGAAACCCTCGAAAAACCGATTGGCTTAAATATGGGATAACACTCAAAGGTCTATTAAAACCTGATCTTTTAAATCCTCCTTCAAATATAATTGAACTTGACTGCAAGGTCAGTGATCTCACGTTAGCCCTTAACAAATCAATGGCTATTTCCTGTCCACTTACTCAAGTAAGGGGAAAAAAGAAGCCATATTGGTGGGATTCAGGGCTTGAACCGCTCAGGAAAGATTGTCGTAAATGTTTTAATCGAGCTAAAAGTACCCGAGTAGCGTCGGATTGGGAATCCTATAAGGAAACCCTTAAATTATATAAGAAAGCTTTGAGGAAGTCTAAGAGATCCTCCTGGAGAATTTTCTGTGGAAATATAGAAAAAACTTCAGAGGCATCCAGGCTTAGAAAAATCCTCTCTTCAAATCCAGTGATGCCTAGCTGTTTGAAAAATGCTGATGGCTCATGGACCAACTCTTGCGAAGAATCGCTAAGCCTGCTACTAGATACTCATTTCCCTGGAAGCTCCAAAAATATTAATAGCTTCGACCATAATAGGTCAGATAATGAGCCAAGATATCCACAAGGTCTTGTTACTAGGGAAAAGCTGCAATGAGCGCTCAACAGCTTCAAACCATACAAGTCTGCAGGACCCGACGGCATAGTACCAGCTGAACTCCAAATGAATTCTGATTTAATTCTGCCAATTCTGGAGATCATTCTTACTAGTTGTTTAAACCTGGTCCACATTCCCCTGTTATGGAGAGAAGTTAAGGTTGTGTTTATACCCAAAGCTGGCAAATGCTCCCAAGTAAACCCGAAAGATCTCAGACCTATTAGTCTATCATCATTTCTTCTTAAAATCTTTGAAAGATTGATCGATATCCACCTGCGAACAAGCATAGACACGCGACTTTTGTCTACTGCTCAACACGCTTATTGCAAAGGGAAATCGGTTGAAACTGCGTTACATACTCTAGTTCGAACTATAGAATATTCCCTCCATCATAAAGAGTACACCATGGTCGCTTTCTTGGATATAGAGGGCGCTTTTAACAATGTCGACACATATGCGATCGCATCTGCTCTGACATCCCTGAAGGTAGATGGTACGCTTGGTGAATTGATTAATCAAATGCTGACTAGCAGGGTTATCAATTCAAAACTGGGCAGCTTTTCCGCTAGAAGGTCTGTCAGTAGAGGTACGCCGCAAGGTGGTGTCCTATCTCCCCTTCTCTGGAACTTGGTAGTAAATGAGCTGCTGACATGCCTGGAAGCAGAGGGTTACAGAGTGATTGCATATGCGGACGATATTGCTATTGCCGTATCAGGAAAGCATCCTACTGTCTTAAAAGAACTCTTACAAAATGCTTTAAATAAGCTTACCAACTGGGCTGACCGGTGTGGTCTGGGTGTCAACCCTCATAAAACAGAACTTGTTCTATTCTCAAGGAAATATAAAATCCCTCATATTGATCCTCCTTCTATCAAAGGTACTCCACTAACATTCACTGATCAAGCAAAATATTTGGGTCTTATTTTGGACAAAAAGTTAAGCTGGAAACCTAATATACAAGAAAGAGTCAAAAAAGCCACAGTGGCACTTTTCTCTTGCAAAAAAGCCGTTGGGAACAAATGGGGCCTTCAACCTCGAATCACTCACTGGCTATATACTTCGGTGATTAGACCGATCCTCACTTACGGAGTGACAGTATGGTGGACTGCTCTGGATAAAGCGGTAAATTGCGACAAATTGAGCAAAGTCCAACGCTCTGCTTGTTTGTGCATAAGTGGAGCACTTCGTACGACACCTTCCGCTGCTCTAGACGTTCTGCTCCATCTGACACCCCTCAATATTTTCAGCAAACAAGTGGGTGCAAATACAGCCATTCGCCTTAAAGCTTCCTCACAATGGACCAACAACAACTTTGGCCATTCCATCATTCTGAATTCATTCGGATCAATCACAAGTCGCACTGATTACACCATCCCAAAACTTCAGTTTGGCAAAAACTTTCAAGTCACCATTCCTTCTAGAGTTCTCTGGGAGGATACGGCTCTCTTGGAAGATGAATCAATCCATATTTACACCGACGGATCGAAAACTGATGATGGGGTGGGTGGTGGTGTGTATACTCAGAAAGACTAAAATTAAGTCTCTCCTTCCGTCTTCCTAATCATTGTAGCGTGTTCCAGGCGGAACTTATGGCGATCAAAGAAGCCTTATCTTGGCTGAAAGAAAACGTGTTATCAACTACAGATATCCGCATCTTCTCGGATAGTCAAGCAGCTATCAAATCTCTGGAATCGGTCTCTACCAACTCTTTAACAGCCCTTAATTGTCGTTCATCTCTGCTGGAGATGGCGCAGCAGTTTAACATTCACTTGTGTTGGGTGCCGGGGCATAGAGACATTCCAGGTAATTGTAAGGCCGACGAACTCGCTAAATATGGAACAACTCTACCTCTTCTACCTAGTAAGGCAGATATTGGTATTCCCATCGCTACATGTAAACTTATGCTGAAGCAAGATGCTTTAGAGAAAACAAACGTTAGGTGGAACAATATCACCACTTGCTGGGCAACAAAACAAATCTGGCCAGTAATGGATTTTAAGCGGTCTAAATGTTTGATATCTCTAAGCAGATTGCACATTAGCTCCATGATAGGTGTCATAACCGGACACTGTCTTATAGGCAAGCACGCAACGCGTCTTGGCGTATTCTCTAACGATTTTTGCAGAAGCATTATGGACGAGGAAGAGGTAGAATCGATTCCTCATCTTCTATGCACTTGTCCTGCTCTATCTCATAGGCGAAGACTCCATCTTGGAGATTTCTACTTCAATGATCCTAGTGATTTAGTAAATGTTGGCATAGGTAGTCTGTTACGCTTCATAAGAAGCTCCAAATGGTTCATCGAGTAGGGAAAAAGGCTTCCCAGATTCTTGTGGTATCACAATGGGCCAACTTATGGTCTAAGTGTGTCAGTTTTCATGACTGACAGCCACTTCAACCTAACCTAACCTAATACCAAGAAGATTAAAAAGTAATCGAATGAAATAAAATATAATCTTTTGGTATTAAAATTTAACAACAATAGTATATGCCTACATTTTTAATACAAAAATTAAAGTTAAAAGTTGGGTGGCGCAACAGCTCGTAGAGAACCAGGGCCTAGTGACTTACAACTCACAATCATTCCTGTGTGCGTTTGGCAGGAATGGAGGGGACCTACAATTTTTTGCCGAATCCGAACGGGTAAATGAGAAGCACTTTTTCATGACAAGAATACTCTTGGAGGATTTGTCAGTTCCTCGCAAGAGGCAGTACCTCGGATAAAACATTTCTGTTTTTAGGTGGCACGGCTGGGAATCGAACCCACACCTTCGGCATGACAGTCCTACGCACTAACCATCATGCCACGAGGTACTACGAAATATTCAATACAAAAAGTATTGAAATTTAATACAAATTGTATTAATAGAATCGGGATGCGTGTATTTTTAATGCAAAAAGTATTAAAATTTAATACAAATTGTATTTAAATATTCGGGATGCGTTTATTTTTAATACAAAAAGTGCTAAAATTTAATACAAATTGCATTAAAATAGCTATATGCGTATACTTTCAATACAAGAGTATTCAAATCTAATACAATTTGTATTACAACAGGAAGCCATTACAAGCAAGTATCAGCCATATTTAAATATGAATATGACGCATATGTTTTTAATACCAAAGTATTAAAATTCAATACAGATTGTATTAAAACAGCAATTAAACAAAAGTGGCAACCCTTTTTCTGCTTGATAATATAAAATAAACAATTTAAATATGCATTATTTTGAAGGCGCATTGAAATATTTCGAGGTAAAATATATAAATTAGTAGAATCGCATTAAGATTTTAGTTCTCATATATGTGAAAAAAATAAATATAATAATGCCACCATTAATTGACTTAGAAGATAAATACTCTTACAAAAAAAGTCTTTCATTACTATTATTTTTGTAATATATTTTGTATCAATTTTCATGAAAAGGATCTAAAAATTAAATTTCAAGAAATAAAGTATTATATTATAATACCTTTGTATTATTAAAATATAATTCAGATTTCGTACTCCTTTATAATATCTGATATTATTAAGTTTTAATATATTTTATTAACATTCAAATTTTAATATTTGCCAAGTATTAAATTTCAATAAATTTTTGGTGTTGTCATATATATGTAACCCAGAACATATTAAAAAGTACTCCAAAGTTTTTAACCGTGTATTTGTATGTATTTTTTTGAGTGTTTATGTATTTGGATGGGCCTAAATCGGTTCTAAATGAAGGAACAAAAATTCCTATTTTTTTCAGATTTTTATTTTCATCCTCAATTTTTCTTTTTTGGAAGTTCGCGTAAAATCTGCCAAGAAGTTCAGAGCGGACGGGCAAATTAATAAAAAAAAAATAGCATAAAATAGAAAATCAAATAATTAAAAACAGCGGCAACACTTGTTTTGTAGCTTTTTGGAAAGCCAGAAGTCAATTTTTATAGTTTATTTTCAAATAAAAATCTTTGAATAAACAATTTCAGCAAAAATTGTTTTCAAACCCTAAATTTTGAAGAAAATATATATTTTTTTTTTTGAAAATCTTGAGTTTGAAACATTTTTTTGCCAAAACTTATCATCAAAAAAACTTATTTTGAAAACAAGCCGTAAGAATGGACTTTTCCTGCTTTTCAAAAAGCTATTAAACATCACTTCAAGTGTTGCCGTTGTTTTTGAATTATTTTTTTCTATATTATCCAATTATTCCCGTTCAACTAGGGGGAAAGACATTAGCCCCCTTCTGTAGGATTTTTTTTTCTTGTCTACTGTTCGTGTAAACGGAGACACCCAGTAAATGGTGCTTAATATTTTGGGGTATGATTTCTGGTTTCATTCTAATAAAAAATTTTATGGGGGGAAGACTCTACCCCCCCCCCCCCCCCCCCTTCGATGAGGAGGGAAATTTCTGAAAAACTTAACTAAAATGGGAAACAATTATTAACCACCCTAATATACATACATATACGTCAAGCCGCATCACCTCATTTGGATGTCAGAAATGGATCCATTGCGCTCCCTAGGGTGAGTGCAGGTAGGTAGGTATGAGGAGGGGGGAGGGTAGGCGATTAAATGGAAAGTTTATAAGTGGGGGGCCTCCCTGAACCATCCTGAGATCTGAATGATATTTAGGATGTTCTTTAGTGGCAAGACAGAGATGTCACCCCAGCTCGTCGAAAAAGTATTCTCCTAGGGTTACTTTTCTTAGGCTGGGGCAGTCACACAGGAAGTGAGATGAGCCATTTCCACTTACCCATCTTGGCATCCTCTACAAAAGTCCGATGAGCTGATGCCCATTCTGCTCATATGGGTTCCCATTGAGTTGTGAATGTGATTTTTACTTGCGATATACATACAGTTGCGGTCAAAATAATAGTAGTACAAGTTAAAGAATTGCGTAACTTAAGTTTTGTAAATTTTATATTGCGCTGATAGTAACAAACTGTTGCATTTTGACTTAATAACATTTTCTTAATGAGCGGGTACACATAAATTTTTATTTGCAACGGTAATATGACAAATAAGCAACCGTTATTAATCAAAGCTACGAATTCTGTCGGTCAAAATAATAGTGGTGCAACGGTTTATGTGAAGAAATATTATTTTTCTCCCTTATTTCTTAAATTAAACATTTAAAAAAACGTTAGTTTTTGTTTATCCATAACATCTTCATAGTTTTTATTGAAAAATTGGTCATATTTTGCCAGCAATGGGCAGAGGCAAACACCGAACACCGGAATAGCGTGTCTTAGTTAGAAGACTGATATCGAAAGGCAAAACTTATGCGCTGGTTCAATGCCAAGTTTAATGCTCACCAAAAATGGTAAGAAAAGTCATTATTTAACTGCGAAAGTCAGAAAATGGCGGGCGGAAGCCGCTTTTGCCACCAAAGTTGATGAAACGAGTCATCAGGCATTTAAAAATCACTCCCGTTACGCCAGCTTCTGAAATTAAAGGCATATTTTATGTTATTGCCATCAATGAAACGGTTCGTAGAAAGTCACGAGAACATGTTCAAGCCACCCACAGCCTGGAGGGGTACCATTGTTGACGAAAAACAATGTAACAAAAAGATTGAAATTCGCAAAAGAACCCTTTGACTGGCCTGCATCAAATCGGAGTAATGTTCTGTGGTCAGACGAGTTCAAGATTGTTTTATATGGTGGAAATTGACCTCATCAATATGTAAGAACGCCAACACACACAGAATATAATCCACGTTTCAAAGCAAAAACACTTAAACACGGAGGACTCAGCATAATGGTTCGGGCATGTTTTTCCTTCTATGGTGTTTTTCCAATACACCAAATTGAAGGTATCATGGATTTGGAAATCTGTATTAAGATCATCCAGGAAGTAATGCTACTCTATGCTGAAGATGAAAAACCCACTGAAACGAGTCTTTCAGTGAGACAATGACCCAAAGCCTACTAGTAAACTTGCGAAGCAATGATTTCAGGCAAATAGAGTTGATGTGATGGACTGGCCGCACAGTCTCCGGACTTAAATCCCATTGAGAACTTGTTGTGCGATGCAAATAAATATGTTGCTAGTTGCCATCCAACTGACAATAAAGCCCTTTCGGAAGCTAAACAGCACTCATGGAGCTCGATAAGCGTAGAAAGGTGTAAAAACCTGATAAACACGATGCAACGCGGTTGTGCTGCTGTTTTTTTCCAACAAGGGACTTGCGACTAACTGTGAGTTTAAGGTTCAAACCCTCAACTAAATCTTATGATACAAATTTTGCCCTAAATTTCATTTTTTGTGATATTTAAAGGTGTATTATCTGCGCACTACTATTTTTTTGACCGCTGTTCTTCAAAAGTTCTTCAATAAATTTGAAAATATCTTATAAAATATTATATTTAGAATTTTTTCTTTTTTCGAAAATAAAAGCTTAAAAACACCAATTTGAAAATCACATGGGTATTAATTTGTTAAAAATTAAGGGAGCAACTTTTTTTCAAGTTTGATTTTTTATTAAGTAGTACTACTATTATTTTGACCGCAGCTGTATGTAGGTACCTACTATAGGGCAAGTTTTGGATTCGTGCACAAAAAAAAATTCGAGATAACAATCAAACATGATATTACGATGATAGAGAACACCAAAAAAGTGGGTGGCAAAATTCTGTCTGTCTGTCTGTCTGTCCGTACCTCAAGCTACAGCCTAAACCACTGAAGCGATTTTCTTAAAATTTTGGACTTAAGGTTTTTTTGTAACTCTCCAGAGGAGAAATTGAAATTTTTTTTTAGCTCAAAAAATAACGGTACTTGCCATACAACCGTTAAGGAAAAGCTTATTTATCTCAAGAACGGCTCCAACGATTTTGATAAAAAAAAATCAGTGTATTATTGTAGGTATTATTTTCCTTTTAGTAAGAAAAAAAATCACCAAAAACATTTATTAACGGTACCTGCCATATAACGGCTTTTTTGATTTTTGATTTTCTCATTAACCGCTCATCCGATTTCAATGATAGTTTTTGCACAAAAGCTTTGTTGAAATATAAATAATACTGCATACCAAAATTTTTGAAAAAATAAATTTTGGATTTTTAAAAAAAGATTCAAATTTTTTTTTTGAAAATTCAATATTTCAAAAACGGGTTAATGAATTGTTTTGAAATTTCAGTTTTAAATGTATATTAATATATACTCAAAATTGGCATACCAAATTTTTTTTTGAAAAGTGTTACAAAATTTTTATATATAAAAAATTAATTTTTAAGAAAACGGCTCCAACGATTTTAAATTTTTTGTTTGCATATATTCATATTTTTTCAAGTAATCAAATGGCATACTTTTTTTTGAGCTCTAAGCTATTTATCATGCTGTTTATACAATTAAAAGAACGATTTAAATGCTTTTTATACTTTTTCTATAATAACTTGAATATTTTTTAAAAGTTCTTAAGCCCCACACAACTTGAACATAAGAGCAAGTACGTGCGATCAGTCGTGCATTTTATTTTTATCAACTCCGAGCAATTAAGCAAGTGTTTTTTAATTTACAATGCTTTTATCAATTTTTGGTCAAATATTGAAAACAAAATGCTAATTTTTTGTCTAGTTTTTATGTATCGCTGCCCTTTGTTAGTAATACTCTATTTTAACTTAATTCCCCAAAAATAATTTTGGACCATTACCGATTTTTTTTGTGAAAATAAGAAAACTTAAAAGTACATTTTTATGGTGGAATACGATGTGACGTGCAATGAATTATACCATTTTTGGCGGTCAACCCGTTTTGAAAGAGTTCTTTTAAGGTAGTAGGTTGCTTTCCTGATACGGCAATAGCAACATTGTCCGCATAGGTAATCACTCTGTAACACCTTCCGCTTCATTTACCCCCAAGTTCCACAGAAGGGGAGATATGACACTGCCTTGCGGCGTACCTCTACTGATTCTGATATACCTTCTAGCAGAAAAGCCACCCAGTAGGTATTGAGTTGATAACACTGCTAGTCAGCATTTGATCAATAAATTCATCAAGTGAACCATCTTCCTGCAGGGATGGCAGTACATTTACATTGCAGATGTATCGACATTATTAAAAGCGCCCTTTATATTAAAGAAAGCGGTCATGGTGTGCTTTTTATCATGTAGGGAATTAGAATAGGTATGTAACGTAGTTTCTACTGATTTCGCTTTGCAATTAGCGTGTTGAACAGTAGACAAAAGAAAGAAGAAGAAGAAAAGAAGGTGGATATCGATCAATCTTTTAAAGATTTCAAGAAGGAATTAGTATAAATTAATAGGTCTGAGCTCTGAGATCTTTCGGGTTTGCTTGGGCTTTTGCCTGCTTTGGGTATAAAGACAACCTTGATTTCTCCCCATAACAGGGGAATGTGCAACAAGTTTAAGCAAAAAGTTAGAATAGTCTCCAGAAATGACAGAATTAAATCATAATTTATTAGAAGTTCGGTTGGTATTATGCCGTCGGGTCCTGCAGACTTATATGGTTTGAAGCTTTTGAGCTCCTATTGCATTTTGCTCCTAGTCCCTAGTAATTAGACCTTGTGGATATCTTGGATCATTGTCTGACCTATTATGTTCAAAGTTATTAACATTTTGGGTTCCAGGGAAATAAGTATCTAATAGTAGGTTGAGCGATTCTTCGTAAGAGTGGGTCAGCATTTTTCAAGCAGTTAGGCATTTCTGGATTTTAAGAGTTGATTTTGCCTAGCCTAGATACCTCTGAAGTTTCTTCATTTTTCCACAGAAAATTCTCAAGGAAGACCTCTTAGACTTAGACCGAGGTCGTCATGGCTATACGACAACACTAGCCGGTAACGTGCCATTGGCGGTTTCCAGTCTAGCTGTGGTGATATCTCTAAGATCAGGGAGCAAATATACGTTAGAGCTACTTTTCACCCTTACCAGATGCATACAGCGCGTTGTATCCAAAAGTCCTGTGTCGTTTAACCATGGGTTTCATAATCCAAGGTTCCTGGGTGAGAACAATATCTTCACTGTTTCTGGATAGGTGGAGAAGGGATGGCGAAGCCTCAATAGAAAGTTAAAGCAGCCTGCACCACGTTAACATTGCGTTCTTCCAAGTCAGAAGATGAACTCAATAGCTCATCCTCACTCTAAGGATGACCTGGCTTCCTCATCAACTGGATAGAAAGGTGATGGATGCACCAATGTCCCCTCTCACAGGCTCAGCTTCAGTGTTGTGCGAAGGGACGCAATCCACGTCAACCTCATCTGTTTATATACTTTGAGGACATCATTTTGGTTAGAACTTGCAAGATTTTTCGGTGCGAGATGTGAACGCGAGATTGTTAAAAGTGAGATGTTGCAATTGCAAGATTATGAAAGAAAAAGATTTTTAATTTTCGAGATTTCGTTGTTCGAGATTTAAAAAAAAATGCGAGATTTCGTTATTCGAGATTTTGGTTTGCGGGATATCGTACCGCTCCCAACTCTGAAGTGTATATCTAAAAGTAATTTATGAATTTATTCATTTGCACAGCAAAGACCCTTGTTTTCTTCAAGACATTATAGAAAGTAGTTAAATACAGAACCTTAATCATACCTGAATTATTTGTATCATTGTGATAATAAAATATTATATTGTGTAGTTCTAATCTTGTCTATCTTTTTTTAAATTGCATTAATTCAACCCCGATTTCCGTTTCGTGATATGACTTGCAATATGATGGCTTAAGATAGCCTTATCAATTGTTTGTTCTTATCTAAAAATATCTAAATATCTAAAGTGCTTCTAAGTTATACGACCGATTAGTGAAGAATCATACTTTTCCTAAAGAGTATTACAGTTGCTTCTTAATGATTGATGTAGAAATACTAAATAAAGTTCTTTTGAATGAAAATTCAAAAATAATTACATAAATAGCTTTTTAACATGGAAAGCTGTCATACCAATCTAATTTGATTGAAATAACCTTCAATTTTCTGGATAGTTAACTTAAATTTAAGGTTGGCTATTTATACGATTTTTGTTGTTGTTTATTTTTAAATTAATTTCCGAAAGAATAAAATTAGTTTTATATGGTTTGATATCATGACATGGTTGGTTAATGTTTTTCTTGTGGAAGGAGTTAATTGTCTTCGACTAGACGCAAATACTCATTTGAGTCTAGCACTATTCCCACAACCAAAACCACCACATAAAACTTATATGATACAATTTGATTAATTTTTTGGGGGACTTCGAGAATTGTTTTATTACTTATTTATGAATCATATAGAGACAGTGAACTTCATTTCGAGAGCTTTGTTGGGGTTGATCGAATATAAAATGACAGTCATTACTAAAGGCGTTGCTTTATGACACGAAAGGCCAAAAGACCACGTCAATGTTTGTTTATATTTTTGTCATGTCATCGTTGGAGTGGTAATTTCTTAAGGGGGTATACTATACCATTATCATGTTCATGGTATCAGATACTAAAAAGGAAATGGGTACCTATCCCAACTGAATAGACAAAAAAAAAAAAACCTTTTTCAATTATTCATAAAACCTACAGAGCTATAAATTATAATTACTTAACTAATAACAAAAGTAAGTGAAAGTGTGAATTAAAGGTTCATTAGAGACAGGGAAATTAATAATGAAAAAAAAAAGAAAATTGTTTTTAAATCGGCTTTGGCAAAGGCTTCCGAGCACGGAATGCTATTAAGGTTTTATATAAGTGTAAGTGACAGAAGTACTGATCTCACTATCTTATACAATTTACGTACTCTTCAGTAGCAATTGAAGCATAGCTAAAAAGCTCTTGGAAAACATTGTAATGGTTTAGTATTCAAAGGACCCGGTTCGTCACCCGGCATATAGGAGGGGGCTTAAATAACGAACGGGGCCCTTTTTCTTTCGCACTTCTCCATCGTCATGTCTATGCTACAATAAGAAGATAGGATGAAAAGATTGATACCTAATTTTTGTTGCCACTATGCAATTACGATAGTTACCTTCTGCCTTTATTTAAATAAATTATAATAGTCCTTGGACTTTAGCCCACAGACTCTGCCACTGTTAATTCAGAACACTTGAACAAGGGCTATGTCTATGTTCTCCTTTATCCAAAAAGAAGATTAAGGTGGCCAAGGCCAACACTTTGATCATCTTTCTGGTTAATGTCTTGTGGGATGGCTACCGGCCGCACCTTAACTTCATTAATACCAACTCTCTGTTTGAAACCTCAGGATGGAAGCTTGGCCATTGTCTCGCTATTAAGCGCATAAGTAAACCTTCTTGGCCTGATTTTTTCGGCGCTTCCATCGTGAGAACCTGCCAATCACTGCAAGGAAGCTATGATTTTGAGCCCAGATGAGAATCCCCAATAATTCTTTTGTCATGTCTGAAGGGTCCGGTGCATTTATCCGGACTTTTGGTCTGTTGGGAAGGTCTTTTTTGGAGGCAACTCCTAATGTTACCACTTCAAGTAGCCCCTCTATACCATTGAAGGTGGTTTGATGCATTGAAAGTGGGTTCGTCGCTGCAGGAAAGGATTTTGAATCCTCGAATGATCAACAGCGGCCCGAAAGTTGACACGAAACCGTTGAAGGCAAGAATATCGTTGTTTATGCACTATTATGCCTGGCCCTCTATCTTTGACTACTTGTTTCAGTAATATGCTTGGCCCTTAAATGCTTTGGACATTATTTGCCTGGTCCCACTTTAGGATTACTACCTGCAGCCAAATTGGAGAATTTAATTTATTTCTCGTAGTAAATTAAACACTTTTACCAAGTTTATTGAGGGTTACCATCCATTTCAGTTTTTTTGAAAAATAACCACACACTTCCACCTATCTTCAAAAAACACACCCTTCCATGCAAAATATTTCTATAGAATCTTTTGATTCTTCATTCTGTAAGTTAATAGCACATTTTACAAAATCTCATGGGGGTACCATTTTTGTCACAGGTTTTATGGTAATACTCCCACCACTACCCCAACTCACCAAAAAAAAAACACCCTTTAACCACAGATATTTTTATAAAATCTTCTTATTATTTATTTTCATGACAAATGAACCATTAATGCCAAGTTTAATCGACGGACCATATTTTCAACTGGTTTCCGGTAATATTTTACTTTTATACTGAAAATTTAGTCATCTTTACATAAAAATTACAATAACTTTTTTCACGAAGGTCGTATCGACTTGGTTTTGGTGTCATTTGATTCGGCATTCAAAACTGCAATAAAAACTTGTGTCATAAGCTTATGTTGCAACAAAGTTAATTTTTCTGTTTGATACACCACAACTTCCCCCTCTCCCCCTCAAAAAAACACCCTTCCATGTGAAATATTTTTATAGACTCTTTGATTTTTCATTCTCATAGTACACGATATGTTTTCACCAAGTTTCATGATGGTACTTCGATCGCCAAAATGTTGTGCTGTTATGTGCCCCTTTCAGCCTTTCTGCTGCCATTGCCATGTGCCGTGTTTATAAAAGATAAGAAGGTTCTAAGATCTATAAGGGTATGATCTTAGATGATAGCCATTTTTTTTAGCGAGAAGTTAGCACCGCCATTTTCGATTTTTGAAAATAAAAACGGATTAATTTTTTTTAAAGATATTCAATTTCGTAAAAATGAAAGTTGTGCTGTTTTCTGCTCAGTTTGTGCTGCCATATTCCGAAGATATACAAAAAATCTCATATTTGAAACTTTTAAGACCATTTTCAATTTTCAAAAAAAAAAAAAATTGTGCTGTCTTGTGCCGTAAATACTAAAACAAAAATCGCAAAATTGCAAATTTTACGGATGAAACTTTCTTTGCAATTTTTCAATTTGATAAGAATGAAGAAGTGTAATGTTTTGTGCTGTCATTATGACGAAAAGATGAAAAAAATCTCACATTTGCAACTACTACGGCCAAAATAGTTTAACGAAGCGTAAGGTTAGCACTGTTATTTTTTATTTTCCAAACAAATAAATTTGCTCTGTATGCTTCGTTGCCATAAGTAGTAAAAAACTCGCAAGTTTGCAAATTTACGGATGAAAATATGAGAAAACCAAGGAACTATTGTTTGGTTTAAATGTCTAGATAATGAGAACTGGAGTTTATTGTAAGGATAAGAAGTTTGACGTAGATGAATAATATGCAGGAGTAAACTGAGAGTGCGAAGTCCTAGGAGATTGTCGAAAGAAATCCCATATAAAAGTCCAGTCAATTTAGACTTTTTTTTGCAAAAGATTGGGGAAGCAATTTTTTTCTGGTTTTCATTAAAGTACCATTCAGGAAACTTAAGTCCAAATTTTCGACCATCAACCCCTTGCAGGGTTGCTGCTATATTGATTTAAAGAGCGAATTCGTTTTTAACGAATAATATCCGTAATTTTAAGTTAATCGAAAAAATAAAAATGCATTCTTAACAAAAAGAGTAAATTCTACAAATTTGGTCATAACGTATTTTTTCAGATTTTGTGTATTTAACGAGTTATAACCAATTATCAGCAAATAAAATATGGAGTTCACACTTTTTTAGTCAATTTTCTTTTTCTGTCAGCGAAAATTTCTTTCAAAAGTTCTAGTAATCACAGCAGAAAGGCGAAATATCAGCCTCATTATTGGGAGTGATGTCAATGCCCATCACACAGTATGGGGTAGTACTGATATTAACGATAGAGGTGAGTCTCTTTTCGATTTTATCCTAAATACTAACCTTATAGTAAGTAACGTAGGCAATGAACCAACTTTCGTTACCAGAAACAGACAAGAAGTTTTAGACTTAACTCTTGTCTCCGACAACATCTATCAGATGATTTTAAACTGGAAAGTTTCTAGTGATCACTCGTTCTCTGATCATAGATACATTCAATTCAGCTTGAACGATGAACCTCCTGGCCAGTTAACTTTTCGTAATCATAGGGAAACAGACTGGCCTAAGTACAGAGAAACACTTAAGAGACTTATTAAACCTGACATTTTAAGTGTTCCATCCAACAAAAACGATCTTGACAGCAAAGTCAATGATCTTTCTTTAGCCCTAAACAAATCATTAGAAACCTCCTGTCCTCTTATTCTAATAAGGGGTAAAAGGAAGCCACATTGGTGGACTTCGGGGCTCGAACCGCTCAGAAAAAACTGTAGGAAACTTTTCAATCGAGCTAAAAGTACTAGAGTAATGTCCGATTGGGATTCCTATAAAGAATCACTAAAATTATATAAAAAAGAATTGAGGAAAACCAAACGATCTTCTTGGAGGACATTCTGTGGCAATATAGAAGAAGCCTCAGAAGCATCAAGATTAAGAAAAATCCTCTCCACAAATCCAGTTATGCCTAGCTGCCTTCAAAATGCTGATGGCTCCTGGACCAACTCTTGCGAAGAATCGCTCAATTTGCTACTGGATACTCATTTTCCAGGCAGCTCACAGACTGTTAATATCACTGCCCTTTACAGGACAAGCGAAAAACTAACATTTCCACAAGGTCTGATTACAAGGGAAAAATTACAATGGGCACTCAATAGCTTCAAACCATACAAGTCGGCGGGGCCAGATGGCATCATTCCGGCTGAACTACAGATGAATTTAGAAGTAATTCTGCCGATTCTGGAAGTCATCTTCAATGGTTGCTTAAATCTGGTCCATATTCCGCTTCTATGGAGAGAAGTCAAAGTTGTGTTTATACCCAAAGCCGGTAAATGTTCCCACGTAAACCCTAAAGATTTACGACCTATTAGCCTATCATCTTTCCTTCTAAAAACTTTTGAACTACTGATTGATATCGAACTAAGGTCAAGCATTGATACGAGACTATTGTCTACAGCTCAACATGCCTATTGCAAAGGGAAGTCAGTGGAGACAGCTCTCCACACACTAGTTCGTACCATCGAATATTCCCTCCATTATAAAGAATATACAATGGTTGCCTTCCTAGATATAGAAGGTGCTTTTAATAACGTTGATACATCTGCAATCATATCTGCACTGGTTTCTCTGAATGTGGATGGGTCGCTTGGTGAACTGATTAATCAGATGCTTACAAGCAGGGTTATCAATTCAAAACTGGGCGGCTTTTCGGCAAGAAGATCTGTCAGTAGAGGTACACCGCAAGGCGGGGTGCTTTCTCCCCTTCTTTGGAATTTGGTAGTTAATGAACTGCTGAATACCTTAGAGGCAGAGAGCTACAGAGTGATTGCCTATGCGGATGACGTTGCTATAGCAGTGTCAGGAAAACATCCTAACATTTTAAGAGATCTTCTACAAAACGCTCTAAACAAGCTAACACGATGGGCAGATCGATGCGGACTTGGAGTTAACCCCCATAAAACAGATCTTGTCCTCTTCTCCAGGAAATACAAAATTCCGCAAACAGACCCCCCTATTATTAATGGTGTTCCACTAAAATTCTCAGACGAAGCTAAATACTTGGGTATCATCTTAGATAAGAAGTTAAGTTGGAAACCTAACATACAAGAAAGAGTGAAAAAAGCCACAGTGGCACTTTTCTCCTGCAAAAAAGCCGTAGGTAGTAAATGGGGCCTCCAACCTCGAATCACTCACTGGCTATACATTTCGGTAATTAGACCGATTCTAACTTACGGCGTGGCAGTATGGTGGACTGCCTTGGATAAAGCGACACATCGCGACAAACTAAGCAAAGTCCAAAGAACAGCATGTCTATGTACTACTGGAGCACTTCGGTCGACTCCTTCCGCTGCATTAGACACTCTTCTCCATCTGACACCTCTCGATATTTTCAGCAAACAAACGGCTGCGAGCACAGCCATTCGCCTCAAAGCCTCTTCACAGTGGATCAATAATGAGATTGGTCACTCCGCTATTCTGAATTCATTCGGAACACTTCCTAGTAACACTGACTACACAATCCCACAATTGAATTTCGATAAAAATTTTGAAGTGACCATACCTTCCAGATCCACCTGGGAGGATGTGGAATTCTTAGAAGATCAATCAATTCACTTCTACACTGACGGATCGAAGACCAAAGATGGGGTTGGTGGGGGAGTGTACTCTGAAAGACTAAATTTAAGTCTCTCATTCCGTCTTCCTAATCACTGTAGCGTATTCCAGGCGGAACTTCTAGCGATAAAAGAAGTACTGTCTTGGCTCAAAGAAAACGTGATATCATGCTCGGATATCCGCATCTTCTCTGATAGTCAAGCCGCCATTAAATCCCTGGACTCTGTCCGTACAAACTCTATAACAGCCCTCAACTGTCGATCATCTCTGTTGGAGATGGCGAAACAGTTTAATATTCACCTTTGTTGGGTGCCGGGTCATAGTGACATTCCAGGTAATTGTAAAGCTGATGAACTCGCTAGAAGTGGAACATTACTACCCATTTTACCTGAAAAGGTAAACATTGGTATACCCATCGCTACGTGTAAGCTTTTACTGAAGCAAGATGCGTTGAAGAGAACAAACACAAGGTGGGAAAACATCACTACTTGTTGGGCGACAAAACAAGTATGGCCAAACCTTGACCTCAAACGCTCCAAGTGTTTAATATCTCTAAATAGAATGCATATTAGCTCTATTGTAGGTGTCATAACAGGACACTGTTTAATAGGCAGGCACGCAGCGCGGCTTGGCGTACCTTCAAACGATTTCTGCAGAAGCTGCATGGACGAGGAGGAAGAGGAAACGATTCCTCACCTTCTCTGCACATGCCCTGCTCTTTCCCTCAGACGTAGGCTCCATTTAGGAGTTTACTTCTTTAACGATCCTAGTGATCTGGCAAACACAGACATTTATAGTCTCACACGCTTCGTCAGGAGCTCAAAGTGGTTTTAGCGAGTAAGGAAAGAGTTTTTAAGATTCATGTGGTATCACAACGGACCAATTCTGGTCTAAGTGTGTCAGTACTTAGTACTGACAGCCACTTCTACCTAACCCTCTAGTAATCACCATATTTTAAAGTTTTGTCCTTAAAATTTTCTGTTTCTAAGCAATTGTTCACCAACTGTATTGCCTGAAAGGTATACATATCCGCACATCATCATAAATGTTTTAAAAATGTGAGTGGGTTTTTCTCAATATAGAAACGGGGAAGACATTTTTTGATTTTTGAGTTCGCTGAAGTACTAAAAGGAAAGTCTAAATCCAAGTTTTCGACCATCAATCCATAGCAGGGTTGCCGCTATCCTCAATTAAGGAGTGAGCTTGTTTTTCACAAATAAAATCCGTAATCTTTAATTTTATCGAAAAAATACAAATGAAGAATAAATTCTACAAATTTTTAAGTGTTACTTTTTCATCTTTTGTGTTTTTAAAGAGATATAACCAATTATAAGCAGAAAATGAAGCTCTTGTTTTATTCAGTTTTTGTTCAGTACGTTTAAATTTTCTCCTAAAACTTCTTAAAAAATCGTTAACTTACAGTTTTAATCTTAATATTTTTTAGTCCAAACAGTTGTTTACTGACAGTAGAACCTGAAAGGCAGCAACACACTTAAAATATTGCATGCAAAATGGTACCTTCCTTATTTTATTGTTTTGAATCAATAGCAAGGCTCGGTTGTTAGTTGCGAAAACAGAATTTACTCTTTCACTCAAGTTAGTGGAAGCTTGCAGAATAAGTATAATCACGTATCTGATTTGCAATATAATTTTTATATATTTGAAAACCCAAATTAAAACATGCTCGCACTTTACTCTTATAAGCTGCTATCTAAAAAAAAATTAAATGTTACTTCTCTGCACTCAATATTATGTGATGAATCGATTGATTGAAAATAGAGATTGATAATCCATATTATTTCTAATAATCTCCGATTTTTACACCCATCAGTTAAAAATATAAAAATAAAATACGTACTTGAAAAAATTGATCTCGAAAAATTGCGATTTTCAAACAAATTTTGTCCCAAAAACTAACACATCAATCAAAAACTCCTCAAACATGGCTGAAATAATTATTTTGTCTTACCTTTCCAAAAATATAAAATTTTCTAACAACAAGTATCATCCTGATTTATTGCAAATTATTTCCTTACCATCTATACCTCCCGGTTTTGACCTTTAAAGGTTCATATCTCCATTCCTTTATTTTTCCGAATTTTTTCTCACACCTACGAATTTCTTGTAATTGCATAATCTATCGAATGTAGAAAAAAAACATCATTCTACCTTCCCCCGTTTAGAAAATAGCCAAAACCGAGTTCACTCTTTAAACCATGATGGCGGAAACCCTGCAAAGGGTTGATGGTCGAAAACTTGGATTTAAGCTTCCTATAAAGTACTCCAACGATGACAAGAAAAAATGTCTTCCCCAACGTTTCGTTAAATTCCCATAGGAGCTATGACTAAGTATACTGGAAAAAATGTCTTCCCCAACGTTTCGTTAAATTCCCATAGGAGCTATGACTAAGTATACTGGGCTATAAATATTTTTTAGAGAATTGTGATATGTGATCATAGCGACTTATACCATAAATGCAACGTGCAGCGTTATTGAATAAGTACTGTACAACATTTAGTTTTCTTTGGCTAACACTGTTAAGCTTGCAAGAGATTTCACAATCATAGGTCAAGATTGGTATCACAAGAGTCTTCCTTGTATCCAATGGGGTGAAAGTTCTTGAGGACCACAGTAAGCGAGTAGCACCATATGCTTTTCCAACAGCTTACGTGATGTGGTTCTTCCAGCTTAAGGTTCTATTGACGCATATCCTCAATTTTTTCACTGTATTTATATATTCTACTTGTAAACCCTAAGCCTGACTGATGGAAAACAACTCACAAATATAATAGATCGTTTAGCAATAACTAAACATTTGGTTTTAAAGGAATTTAACGTACGCCCACATTTCATTGACCAAAGTGTAATAGATGAGAGGTCCTCATTGATATTTTGTACACAATTCTCAGTCAATTCAAGTGAACTGATTTTCAGGAGTTGCAAATCATCATGCTTTTAGAACTTCAGTCACTATAATGAAAAAAGGGGGACCAAATACCGATCCCTGAGGCACTCCATAATAAATTGGTAGAAAATCAAATATTCGATGGTTTCCCACAGTAACCACTTGATGTCTTCCTGAGTGATATGAAAAAATAAGCTTCACAGCTTCTGGGGAAAAGTTGTATATTTTAAGTAATTTTTGACACATTATGATGTGATTGATGGTGTCAAATGCCCAGTGGCAGATCCAGAGGGGGGGCTATAGGGGCTATAATGGCTCTATTTATTTCAAGCCCTAAAGGTATTAGACGAATAATTGAGGCTTGGGGCTAAACCTTTACGAAGCGTTTTCCTAAGCCTGCAAGGGAATCTGATAAAAACTATAACACTGGATAGGGCTAACAAATGCATAGTGTTTTTTCCAGGCATTAAAGAAATCCTACGAAAATAAGAGGCAAGAGCTAAAAAATTAGCATGAAAGCTGTTGTTTTCCGAAGTCCAGGGAAAAATGGAGCTTGGGGCTTAACAATTTGTATGTGAGCTTTGTTTTTTTCCAAGCCCGTAGGGAATCGGACTAAAGAAATAACTAGTTTGGGGCTAGTTTGTATGCATACCTAAATGCTGTGTTTTTTTCCAAGTCCTTATATTGAAACTAGTGAGGTTGTTTTTCATGCTATTATTGTTACCTAGATTTCCTTGGGTATCGATACTTCTTACAGATCAAATTAAGTTTGACAAAATAAATCAATGTTACCTTTTTCTTCAACTCCTCTTGATATTTTTCGGACTAAGCTGAGCCGGTATAGCTTTTGGGGCTTTAGTTTAAAAACTCAGCTTCCGGTGTAAAAAATCAACCTGATAACAGAATCCGACCGAATGAGTAAGGTCAACATTGATGACATTTGGCTCATAGTAAAAATGTCAAAATTCAGACTGATTCGCTCCACAGCTCATTCGACGGATGCTATAGGTAATCGGGCTAAATAACTTTAATATGGATAGTTTACATGATAATATCAAAATATTAGTTTTAAAATTGAAACTTATGTTTTTATATTAGATTGTTTTCGTGTGCCGAAGGATATTCTGACGATTTCAAAGACTGCTTTAAGACGAAGTGATTTTTGATCCTAGTTTCTCTTGTGATTTCCTTTGTGCTCTAACGAAAGATTAGAGAGCTCTTCCCGAGCTCTTCAATTCACTTCGAACTCGTTTTCGAAATGTAAAAATCAGCTGTAACGGTTAATTTTTTTTTTTTTTAAAGTGTAATATACATTTTTGTTTTGATATGAACCAAATACTGGTATAACTATAAATAAATAGAAATTGAAGGGCAGACAAAATTTTTAAAATTTTAACTCATTTTTTTTCTCTTCGTAAAACTGTAACGCATGTATCTTACGTTGGTGTCAAAAACAGATAGTCTAGTTAATCAAATCTTGGACAGCCAATTCCGTTGTCCAAGTTAAAAAATTTTTGGACAACAGTAACCTACAAAGTTTATCAATGACTTTTCGGACATATACGGCTGTCTAAAGTTAGACAAAGTATTGTAGGATTAGTATTTATAAATCCTACACAAAATATTCAAATTTAAGAAAGGTACCTAACATATTTAAAGCTCCTATAAACATATCCTAACAACTTTTTTATACCATGTGTCTTTATGGAGAAACTGGTTAAAGCGTCTTTTTAAAATAGCAGCTGAAGCTCACTAATTCTAGATGCTCCATTTCCAATCATAAAATTTTTCAGAATTTTCCTATTAAGTACATATATTTTTGCATTATACAAAATCTTTGTAGTGATTAAGTGAAACAGTCTTTTTATTTCAATAAATAATAATTCACTTTATTATTTCTTAATACTACTTTTAAAATATAATTAGGTACAATAAGATTTTCTTTAAATTTTAATTCCACGTGTCCAATAACCAACCTTCGCTTTTCATAACGAACTTTCTTGTTTTAATCTGACACTTATGAGAAAGTAATAAGTAGGTACAGTTATAGATTATAATATTGATAATTTGGAAAAACGGAGTTTTGTGGAACGTGAATTGAAGCGGGAAATTTGAATTTTGGAACTTTTAATGTTTGGAGTGTATATGCTACATCTTTTTAATTCAACTGCCTACTAGCGTCCTTTCTGAGAAAAGAAAATTTGGGTTGGTAGGGCATTCTTATTATGATTAAGAATTTTTTTAAAAAGATGTGTCTAAGGGAACTCCAAGCCCCCCCACAGCCAAATCCTGGATCCGCTACTGCAAATGCCTTAGCATAATCTAACCAGGAATGTAACTCTGTTATCACCTAACGCGTTATTTGCTTGTTTAACGTCGTCAAGTAGTGCCGTTGTGCTTTGACCTTTCCGGAAACCTGATTGGTTTGTGGCTAAGAGATCGTTTTGGTATATAACTAAATGTTTAAAGTTTCTTTTGAATCAGTTTTTACAAAACATAAGCCAGGAATGGAAGGATTGATATGGGACGAAATTCAGTATTTGAACTATTTTTTAGAATAAGGATTATTTAGGAATCTCTCCACTGTGACGTCAAAATACCCTTTGTAAGAATGGTGTTGTTGATATACGATTGAAGATATAAGAATTTTTAAAAACATCGGATCAAGGTTATCAAAACCAATAGCATTTGATTTCAAGGAAATGAAACTCTTGACTACATCCTCGGATCTTATACAAGAAAAACTAAACGCAGGTCCATAGTACACTGTCGTAAACTCTTCCCCAAAAAGATTTTGAGATACACTAGGCGGTTGGGGAATCGATGAAATAAAAGTATTATTGATTTCATTCAATCAATATCCATAAATTCAAAATTAATAGGTTTGTTGAGCATTTCCTTAAGGTTTTAAAGTTCATTTCTATTTGAAATTCAATTGATAATGCATCGTAAAAATAAAAAAAAAAGGAAGCAAATGTAAATCTCCCAATCAAATGCACAATAAATAATTTTTACATGCCTCACGTTTATCAATAGATTCATTGTGTGAGCTTTGAATATAAAATAAGATGTCATTTACATTATTAAATTGTTTTTAACAAATGTCAGACAAATGTGGTTTTTGTAATTTGAATTTAGATACAATTTTCGCATTCATCCCAGCATGATGCTTACCATTAACAACCACAAAACTAAATGGTACTAGAGGGAACACATCCATCAATCATTAAAATTATTCACATGCATTATTGTATGTGTTAAATTGAGACTAAAAGTATCTATTGATGGTTTAAAAGTTTCAGTTAAATTTTGAATAACCAACAGGCACAATGGTCGTTGACAATTAATTTTTTTTTAAGTAAAACTAAGTTAACGTTGTATATATTAAAACTGGTTTTTTTTCCAGCGTGGTGGCTGGTGTTCGAAATGGTTGATAAAACAACAAAAAAAAAAGAAATCTAAACTTTTTCAATTGAATCAATGCAGGCCACGACTTTTGATTCAAATTCCAATAACAAACGATGACCAGAAAAAATGCATTGAAAGCGTTAAAAATTCAAACCTGCATATCGATTGAGATAAAAAAGAAACTAGTTTCAATTGTATTTCTATCTAACAGCTCCTCAATGGGAGAACATATCTGTATCTACAGATGTATATATCCAGCTTCCACCAACTACATTGGCATGCGGAATTTCTTTGAAAACTAAATGGTTTCGATGAAATGAACAATATTTTACTTCCTTAAAACTTACAATGGAAAGTAAAATAATTTTTTTATCTCATTTGAAAAAAAAGTGGAGTTTTAGACTAAAATTAAATACAAACTAGAGATCTTAATGAACAATAAAGTTTCAATGGTAAAGAAGGCAAACGGAATCGGATCATACACAGATTTATTTTTGTCATTATATCTATGTAGCACCTCATGGCATAATGGTTAGTGCGTTGTACTGTCGTGTCGAAGGTCTGGGTTCGATTCCCAGCTGCTACCACCTCGAAGCAAAGAAATTTTTTTTTGTGGTACTTCCTCTTGCGGGGAACTCGCAAAGCCTCTAAGAGAATCTGATATCATGAATAAGTGCTTCTCATGTAGCCGTCTGGATCTGGACTCGGCAAAAAATTGTAGGTCCCCTCCATTCCTGCAAATACTCTCCTTTGAATTTGATTACGAACATGTGATTTTTTGTGTCGAAGGTCTGGGTTCGATTCCCAGCTGCTACCACCTCGAAGCAAAGAAATTTTTTTTTGTGGTACTTCCTCTTGCGGGGAACTCGCAAAGCCTCTAAAAGAATCTGATATCATGAATAAGTGCTTCTCATGTAGCCGTCTGGATCTGGACTCGGCAAAAAATTGTAGGTCCCCTCCATTCCTGCATATACTCTCCTTTGAATTTGATTACGAACATGTGATTTTTTGTTTTAACTATAATATATTTTTCAAACTTTTCGCTAGTCTAGGAAAAACCAATTGCACAAGGAATGAACGATATATCGTCCCCAGATTGCAAGAACTAGGTAACTCAATTTTCAATTTTTAAAACATCTCGGCAAAAACGGTATTATTTAGTACAGTTTTCAAGATTTTTCGTTAAATTTTTTTCTATTCTAGACAAATATAGATAGAATATTTTTGAAGTGTAAGAAACATACAAATTAAACTTTCCCTCGTTCTCTTGTAGTTAGGCGTCTATGAACGTTGCTTTTTCCAAGACTTATAAAATTGAACAACCTAGTTCTTTCAATCAGGGGGCGATATTCTGTGTATACTGTAAAAAAAATATTGGGATTAAGTTGATTATTGCAACTTTTATGACGCTTTTCTTAAAAAGGTCAAGAAATGTACCTATTTTGTCTGTATCTTTTGATTACGAACATTAGCTAAATCTACATGTTAATCAAATAAAAGGGTAGATACTTTGAGAATTAGGGAGCCAAGCTCAAGAAATAAGTTCTCACAGTCAACAATTATGGGTAATTTACATGTAACCTGTGTTTTTCCAAGCCCCTAAGGCGTTGGACGAAAAAAACAAGGTTGGGGATAATTAATATGCGTCATCATCATCATCAAGCCCTGTAACTCCGATTGGGGCATAAGGCATCAACAAATCGCTTCCACCCGTCACAGTCTGCAGCTATAGATATTTTAACTGTGGCCACGTCTTTCTCTGGGATTCTGTTTCTGCTAGAACTGTTGATTTCCATGTTGTTCTTGGCCTTCTAACCCTCCGTGCACCCTGAGTATTACATTCAAAGGACTGCTTTGCAATTTCATCGTTTGGGTCCCTAAGTGTGTCGCCAATTCATTGCCACTTTCGCTTTCTTATGTTGACGTCCAGCCGATCTTGACTTGTCCTGCTCCACAATTTTTAGAATATGGCGTAGACAGTGACTCACAAAAGTCTGCAATCTCCTCAACATGGTTGAAGTGATTTACCAGGATTGGCAAGCATATGACAGCATGGATTTGTCATTGGATTCGAAAAACCTCAACTTAGTACGTAAAGAGATATGACCGGATTTCCAAAGTGGAGATAAATTACCGAAGGCAGCACGATGAATGAGCCTTATTTATTCTTCTTTTAACGTCCAGATCCCTACCGCCATTTGCAGAAACAATATTGCCAAAGTAGTGCGTAGGACTGATTTCAACAAATTCTTTTCAGAAGTTTCTAATCAAAATAAGTAGTATTGTTGGTCAAAATAAAAAAAAAAATATTTTCAATTATTTTTTTGTTTGAAATAAATCAAATATGTATTTCCAAAACGACATGATGGATTTTTTGAAACTTGGTACTTAGAAGTTTTTGAATATTTAAATAAAAACTTCAAGAAAAGATAGCGGAATTGTAAGAGCAAGTACGTGTGACCCAGTCGTGCAATATATTTATTTCGAAGTTCTGACAGAAAGGTGACGAATTATTACTATATAATGATAAAGTTACAATGATATTTCCTTGAGATTGATAAGATAAAGTTGCAAGTCATTGATTTATAAATATTCTATTCGTTTTGCGCTAATGACATCATTGGCTTTGAAATTACAATTCAAGTTTCGTTTATTTATTTCATTAAAAATTCAGATTAATGGGGGTTTATTTGGATGATATTTTTGTGAACAAAATTGAATTGTCAGTGAAATCTGACGTTCCGATTATAATTTAACTTTTCTTTATTTGCGTTTAGGTGTGCAAACTTGTGTTAAGAAGTGTAACAAAATTTATTCGTTTATAATTCAAGCAATAAAAAAACACAAAAGCTCAATAGAAATAAATAAAACAGTATCAATTGATAAGATTTTATTTTGCAAGTACTACATATTTGTTCCACTTTCAATGAAAGGAAGTTATTATTTACTATGATAAAAAACATATTAGGTGCGTTTTATTGGTATTTATAGCTAGCGCAGCAATGCAAGCACCAATAAAACGCTATACTCACTTTTATAATCACTTTGTATTTTTTCTGAAAGTTGGCAGACATACCACTTAATGTCAAAACTATTCGCCATTAAAAATTCAAACAAATCTTTACATAAAAGCAAGGGCTACTAACCTTCAAGTAATGAATATTTGTTTATAACTTAGTTCAGCGCCGCCTTAGTTTCAACTTTACGAAACTTTATCTCAACTTTTATATTCAATTTTATACTGCCTTATTTATCGACACTTTTGGGGTTGTTGTTGTTTACCGAGGGAAATTTTACTGTGCTAGCTATAGTTTTTTTTCCAATAAAACACGCCTATTAATAAAAATTAGTAGGTACGTCACAGATCTAGGAAGATATTTTTTTTTTTTTTGAAAAAAAAAAAATTTTGTACTATACATTGTTTTGCCTGGATCGATTTTAAATTTTGCGGCATTGATTTTGGCATAAGGTATTCGCTTAAATTTTTTCTTTTAAAGCCTTAAAGCTTATAAGTATACATAAGAGAGTAGGTAACATAGATATCGCCATCAGTGCAAACAAAAACGATAATTAAAAAAAAAATTTGCAAGCTTTGCTTTTTTATTCTTCTTATTTCAAGAGCGGAAATTATAATATTTTCTTTAATTCTATCTAGAACGGTAGCTCATGTTCAAAACTTCTATTCACTTATGCTATCAATAGGGTGCCTATTGTTTCGTCTTTTTCATTTCGCTCACTGTTATTTCGTTTTGGTCGAAATAGTTTCCGTTCATTTCGCAAAAGCTTTGGTTGTTTTTTTATCACTTGGTTTTGGGATCATTTCGACTCACGATTACTTCGATTTTGTTGTTTTGTTTTTTATTTGTTTCGCATTTTCATTGAAACACATACCGATTATTTAAGCTAAGGTTATTTCGTTAAAGATTATTTTGCATTTTGTCTCTATGTATTTCTTTTGTTTTGCAATTCGATTATTTTGTTATCAGTTACTTAGTTTATGATTGATTCTGAGTCACCTTGTTTCGTTGACAATAAAAGAAAAAATTTAAATAGTAATGAAAAAAAAACAGGTAGAGTGTGGAATTGGAAAAATATTGAAAAGGTTAAAAATTTCTAGATATAAAAGGGAGAATTTGGTTAAGATTCCAGAATCAAGACTTTTCTGGACAAAAAAGACGTATATTCTGATAAAGGGCTAAAAAAGACCCTTCATATAAGCATGCAATTAATCAAAATTATGCGGAAACATAGCATGCGTTTAATTTGAACTAGTTGTTTCTTTACAATTATTTATCAGATACCTATTAATTTTTAAAACATTTACAAATTTTATTTAAAGTTTTTTTTTAAGTAACATTTTGAAGTAAAAATAAGAATTAAAATACATAGTACCTACAGGAAGTTCAGAGTTTTTTATCACTAGGTACATTAATGCGTGACAAAAAAAGGGGCATGACCGTTTAAAATTATTATGTTTGTATTAATTTCCAACAAATGTTAGTGAATGCAAGGCGTATGGCAGGTTGTGAAAATTGAGAAAATTGAAAATTTAGTTCATTTCGACTTTCAATTATTTCGCCATCGTTTGATTGGCTTTTTGATTTTTGTGCATGTAAAGAACCTAAAGGCGTTAAAATTCGCGCGAATTTTAACGCCTTTAGGTTCTTTACATGCACAAAAATCAAAAAGCCAATCAAACAATGGCGAAATAATTGAAAGTCGAAATGAACAAAAAACTTTGGAATGAAAATCGAAATGATCGAAAACGAAACAATTAAAGACGAAATAAACTAAGGATGAAGTAATTCAGAAATGAAATAATCGAAAAAAGAAACAATCAAAGACGAAATAAAGTTTGACGGAACTAATTGTAAAACGAAATTAAAATTTTCTGAACAACAAAAAACGAAATAAATGAAAAGTGAAACAATGAAATTCGAAACAATAAAATGCGAAACGACCTAGACGAAATAACAAAAAAACGAAATGAAAAAGCCGAAACGAACCATACCCCTATCAATAGTAGGTAAGGGCAAATTATGGATTTGTGCAGAAAAAATCACGAGATTTCAATCAACGTTGACAGTGATAAATTATATAACAAAAAAGTGGGGCCCACAATATCCTCTGGTTGTCTGCTCCATACCGACACTGAAATCATTACTGTTTGAACAGAATGCAAGACGCAGCTGGAATAGATGTCAAAAATGCCGCAGTAAAAGTTCAAAATTGTTCAACTTTTGCAGCTGCAGCTCCAGCATTTTTGACATCTATTCCAGCTCCGTCTTGCTTCTGTTCAGGCAGTTACTCTTCAAAATTTTAAATTTAAGTTTTTTTTTTTGTGTTATTCCCCAAGCAGGAATTCAATTTTGTAATAACCAAAATTAAAACTACCAAAAAATTATCAACTCATTCTTGAAGTATCTATTTTTTAAACAAAATTGAAAATTTTATATTAAAAAAATTCTCCGAGTTAAAAAAAAAACAATCTTGTTTTCAAATTGCATATTCTACTTTCAAAAAAAAAAATTGGAACATTTCCTAAAAACCCAAAAAATATTGTTTTGTAAATTTTTTAAAAGCTTCTGTAAAGAAAAGATTAAAATAATGTTTCTGGGAGCCATTGTTTTTTTGAAAAGTGGTTTCCCACTCAAAAGAAGCCTTTAATTAAATAAATGTATTGATTTGTTTTTAAGAAAAGTTGTAGAGCTATTTTTGAGAAAATACGATTATGTAAAATTGCTA
The DNA here is from genome assembly GCA_963921185.1 of Dasysyrphus tricinctus. Taxonomy (NCBI): domain Eukaryota; kingdom Metazoa; phylum Arthropoda; class Insecta; order Diptera; family Syrphidae; genus Dasysyrphus; species Dasysyrphus tricinctus. The sequence goes on along the minus strand of OY992530.1, from coordinate 20,211,268 downwards.
AAAGAAAATGTATGTTATTTATGGTTCTAAAAACAAATTCTTCAAACTTTTAATTATTTTAATTATTTTTTTGTACCAACCAGAGTACCATATCAACACTCTGCGTATCGTTCTTGAGCAGTCTGCGGAGTTTCAATCACCGCTTTACCTCATGTTCGTGGATTTTGAGAAGGCCTTTGACCGAGTCAACCGTGAATGTATATGGAGATCACTTCTTGGTAGAGGAATTCCCCCAAAAATTGTTGCCATTATAAGAGAGTCCTATAACAACGCAAGATGCTTTGTTTTACACAATGGGCAGCTATCCGACTCTTTCGAAGTGCGGCAGGGTGTGAGACAGGGAGATGTTCTATCGCCAATTCTCTTTCTACTGGCGATTGACGATGTCTTGACGGCCAGCGTTGGAACATCAGAGAGGCAGGGCATTCAATGGAGACCGTTTGAAAGGCTTAGCCACTTAGACTATGCCGATGATATATGTCTCTTGGCAAATAACATCAGCGGGCTGAACGGGATGTGTCAAGCTCTGAAGTTAAAAGGAGAGGCGAGTGGTCTTAAAATAAATAGCAAAAAGACAAAAATAATGCTCACAGGCCGCTCCACACATCAGCGTATTTTAATACAGGAGACGCCAGTTGAAGAGGCTGAACAATTTAACTACCTTGGAAGTATTGTTTCAGCAAATGGTGGTACTGATCTGGACGTTCAAAGTAGAATAAATAAAGCTCGCGCAGCCTTCGGTTCTCTCTCCCAAATTTGGAACTCATGTCAAATCTCCTTGCGCACAAAGTTGAGATTCTTCGAATCTAATGTCAAATCCGTGCTGTTATATGCTTGCGAAACCTGGAAAGTCACGACTACCATCTCAAAGAAATTGCAGGCTTTTGTGAACCGTTGTCTACGCCATATTCTAAAAATTCGCTGGCCACAAATTATATCAAACGAGGAATTGTGGCGCAGGACAAGCCAGGAGCGGCTGGACGTTGACATAAGAAAGCGTAAATGGCAATGGATTGGTCACACATTGAGGAAACCAAACGATGAAATTGCAAAGCAGTCATTTGAATGGAATCCTCAGGGTGCACGGCGGGTTGGAAGACCAAGAACAACATGGAAATCAACAGTTCTAGCAGAAGCAGACTCCCAGAGAAAGACGTGACCACAGTTAAAATATCTATCTGCAGACCGAGAAGGATGGAAACGATTTGTTGGCGCCCTATGCCCCAACCGGGGTTACAGGACGTGATGATGATGACCAACCAGAGACCACGGGCTCCACCATCATCATCTATTTCTAGGTCTAATTTAACCAAATTCCACCAGAAAATATAATTAACAGTACTTTTGTACTATTTATTTCATACATTTATGCAGTGGCGTAGCGAGGATTCGAGCCGTGGGGGGGTGACTTTCATTAAAATGCCGACTTATTTTAAGAATTTGCCGACTTATTTTTAAAATTTGCCGACTGTATAGATTTAGCATTTTTCGGGTGAAACTCAAAATAAGGGAAAAGAAAAAAGGGATTTTTTCCGAGTGGAATGACATTCGGGTGAAACTCCTGGTAGGGCTGATTGATTTTAGCCCAAATCTTCACTTCGTCACATACACTTTTGAGATTTCGAAATGCAAGATTTTTCAACGAAACCGCCTTCAGCTGATGTAAGAGATTTAAAAAACTTAGGAGCAATGATTTTCCATGAAACAATTTTAAAATCATGGGAACTATTATTTGGTAGAAAAATAAGATATCAATTGTTTTTGGAATTATGTATTTATTTATTATAAATAATTAATAACAATGGAATAAATAAACTAATATTATTATTGCAATGATTAGGTAATCTAAATAAGAAATAATTTTTAACAACGAATTAAATTCATGAACATTTATATTATTATTGCAGCAATTTTTTTTTTGTTTAGGTATAGGTATTAAACAATCTTTATAAAAAAATTAAAGTAACGCATAATTCTATCAGCATCAGCAGTTTAGTCATTTATAATAATAAAATACATTAATTTATAAATGTTGCAGCAGTTTATTTATTTAAAATAAATTTTTTTTAATAATATAGCTAATTATTTATAGTAAATTAATTTTAATAATAAAATTTATTAATTTATATTTATTATGATTTTATTGGAGCAACTTAATAAGTTGTAATGAAAATTTAATATGTAAATTTAACAAATGTACTATCTAGATTTTAATTCGGCGGCCGGCGTTTTAATAAGGACCATTCTTCAACGACCTCATTAAGAATAATTTCGTCCACTTTATCTTTCGAAGAATAAAGCAGCATCAAATTATTCAAACGATCATCACCCATAGTCGTGCGCAAATAGTTTATGACTAATTTTAATTTACTAATGTCCAGTTGCACCAAAATTCACTAAAAGCGGTTTTTGCTAAAATGGTGTTAAAATTTATCGGACTAATAAATTTATTTGGGTTGCACCAATCTATTTTGCGCATTTTTTAGCTAAAATGCAGTTCATGAACCACCCCTGGATTTTATCATATGTTTATTAAACTGAACGAAAAAATTTAACCAGTGCAAGTGAGATAGAAATAAAGAAAATGTGAATACACAATAAACAGAAACAAGGTATTCTCATTAGATACAGACAATGCGCCATCTTGGTGTTTTTTTTATTATTATTTATTATTTTATTTTTTCTTAGAGAAATTATGAAAGTATTGAAATAGATACCAACTGAACACTAATATTTTTTTTTGACACACTTGGAAATTATGAACAAATATTTTAAAGCGACGTCATCGAATTCAGAAAATGGATTTCTCTGTGAACCTGAACAACTCCGACGCGACGTCTCGCCATTTTTTGGTTAAGTTCGTTATCAGATGAACACATGATGGCCCAAGTCTATAATTTTTCTGGAATAATTTATTTATTTAAGTAGTGAATTATAAATAGGAAACAAAATGCATTCACCTGTTGTTTTCGTTATTTTAATTTGGAATTAACAATATTCCGCCAAATAAAATTGAATTATTTTGTTTGTAGGTAGTTAGACATGTTCGTTTAAACTTGCTTTTAAAATTTATCTGGAGGAAAATGGAATTTTAGTTTATTGGTTCGTTTATTGGCCTGTTAGATTTAGAAGAGGTTGGTGCAACCGATAAATGTCATTTTAAAATTAAACGAAGCAATAAATATTTAAAAGAGGTCGGTGCAACTGGCCATAAATGATCGTTCGCAAGAAGCTGATGTCACAGGAGCAGTTAAAATGAAGCAAATGAGTTTGTGCGCTAAGGGAATTACCATTTTCAACTTGAACATAACGTTGGTAATGTCTTCGAAATTTATAAAATTTGTGGATGAATCAAGAAGAATTTGCAACCCAGAAAACAAACACTCTGGATCTTCTTTAAAAAATAGGGGCTCCAATTTCATTATGAATTCCACTGATTCTATTGTGACATTGCCTCTGTCAACTGGAATTTCAAAAATCTTTAGAAAAGGTTCGAAAGATGAAAAATTATCTTTTAAATTATCGTTTATACACGTCGTAAAAGCTTGCAAAACCGTTCTTAATTCTTTTCGATAAAATGTTTGGAAATCGAAGTCGAAAGCTGTTCCTGGATTTTCATGATGTTTCAGAAAATCATTCTCTGGATTTATTTTTAATTTCTCAGCGAATGAAGATGAACTTTTTATTAATGCATCGATTTGGTCGTCATCGTCATTCATTTGTTGAAATGATATTGATGTGCTTCGAATCAACAATACAGCATCAATGACATTCAACTCTTCAGCTTCTAAATTTTCTGTAAAATTTTTTACTTTAAACATGACGTTTTTACAAAAATATAATGAGCTTATAAAATCAAAATCCAAGATTTTTTTCAGCAGACCAGAAGCGGAGGTACGAGTATTATTATCAAAAGAACTTACATCGGTTTTTATTTGTTCGAAACCATGTACAATGCCTTCGAAAGATATCCAAACAGCCTTTACTGTCTCAGCTCTAGCTGTCCATCGAGTTTTTGACAAATTTTTCATTTGCAATGAATTTTCAATGCTTTTGAATTCCTCACGCATACATTGAAAAGATTTTTTGCTGCCGTAGAAGAAAACATAAATGCTTCCAAAACATTGAAAAACTCTTTAATCAACACACTCGAATTACATGCTGTTTGAACGAATATATTGATACGATGCGCTTGGCATGGAATGTAAGGGATTATCTTAACGCATTTTTCCGATAGTTTTTGTTGCGTACCGTTGTATTTTCCGGACATGTTTTTGGCGGAGTCATAAGATTGAAAAGAAATGTTTTTAATGGAAATTCCTACTGACTGAAGGGTCACTATTATTTTGTGGGCCAATTCTTCTCCCGTTTTTTTCATTAGGACGACGTCCTATAGGAATAAGTCTCTCGTTTGCTTTCACTACGTATCGAACATTAATAGCAAGTCGATCTTGATGTGATGAGTCTGGAGTTGTGTCAACCATTACAGAAAAAATACCAGCTATATTGATTTCATTTACAATGGCTTTTCGAGTTCTAGTTCCCAAGAGATCAATGAATTCATTTTGGGCATCCGGACTAATGTACGTCACATGACGTGGTCTTTTTGATGATTCATCCAACCATTTTTTCATTAACGGGCAATGTCGTGAAACCAATAGAACAATTTGTCGAAAATTGCCATCGCTGTGCTCTAGTGATTCGTCGTAACCACGAAAAGCTAATCCCTGCCTCCCCAAAGTTCTCGCGACATCAATTATACCTTGCAAGACTCTCAAATGGTAAGCTTTTTCGAGTTCTTCTTGAATGATTTGTTCCCTTTCAGACTTGTCCAGCAAAACGTTGATTATATTTCCTCCATTAACGAAATTTCAGTAATCACGCAGAGCTGCTCGATGAGATTCAGAAGTGAAATGTAGGATCAGTTTTCCTTTTTTTTACCTCGACTCTTCATTTTATGCCACTGACGAACTAATACCCATTCCGGATTAGCGAAATGTCTATCAATTCTTTCTGCATCTTTAGAGAGACTGTATTCCAAAAATTAATACTCGGAATACCATGATGGGTTGAATCGGGATTGCTTGTAAGACGGTATGTCTGCGTTGGTTGGATAAATGTCAAGTTTCGGCTGGTATGGCCCAAGAGAACTTAAATATTTACGTTCGTTGGCAGTCGATATTTTTTTTCCGTTTTCCAGGGTTAAGATTCATTGATTTGCCGACTCTTGAATTAGTCGGCATATTTGCGAAATTCGCAATCGGCAAAAATGCTCGTTTTATATTTTTTTTTTTCAAATCAAGCTTCGTTGATTTGCCGACTTTTGAATTAGTCGGCAAATTTCCGACATCCGCAATCGGCAAAAATGCTTAGACTCGTTTTATTCATAATTGTTTGCAAATGAAGCTTCGTTGATTTGCCGACTCTTTAATTATTCGGCATATTTCCAAAATCTGCAATCGGCAAAAATGTCGATTTGCATATGTACATTTAAAAGTTTAAAAACCTAAATATGATGAAAATACAAACTTACTTTCTTTTAACTTTTTCCGAAAAATGTTGTAAAATTTCGGGTTTTATTATTTTTTTTTTATTGCTTGAATTATTAAATCTAGCTTCCTGAATTTGCCGACTCTTGAAAAGCGTGGGGGGGGTGCTACACCTCCCACCCCCCACACCCCCCCCCCTCGCTACGCCCCTGCATTTATGTATTGTGTCGGTATCCATCGACTGAAGATGATGCGTCTTAGAAGGGATCAAGTACAAGGATATTGTTGTTAAATTATCAAAAGCGAATTTTAATTTTATGATGGCGGAACTTCAATCCGCAAACTCGCAATGGATTTAATTAATCCAAACAATCGAAGTTATTAAAATAATTAATTAAAACAACCGAGCACGAAATCTGCGTGCGCCGCGACCATACAACGAAACGAGAGAAATGACGAACTGTCAAGCGATGGGTGCGTTTTATAATTCGCACAACTGACAACACATAAAGTGCTGCAACCCAGTAGCTCAGCAATAGGGTGGGTTCAGCGATTAGAACTATTTAATTAATCAAATTCGATAAATAAAATGATTAAAAAAAGAAATAAAATGTTAAGTCTGAGTACCAGGGTGTACTTGTACTTAAAGTGGGCACCAGGAGTTTTTTTTCTAAAAGAAAATTAGGAAATTCCAAAACTAATTTTTATTGAATCTCGAGCAAAGAAAAGAAACGAAAACAGGTAAAAGAACCAAAAGTAAAACACAAGTTTTTATGTTCCCAGATGGGGATTTTAAAAGATTTTATTTGGGAAACCTTTCAGCCAAAACCCAGGGACTAAAACGCAAAATTTTTTCGATATACAGGTAGATAATTACAACAATTTTTAAGGGCTTACGGTGAAAACGTAAAGCCGAAATAAAAAAAAAAAGAAAATGGGCCGTTAATGAGTTAAACCGTATCCCACAAAACCGGGATGCAATTCGAAACAAATCAGAGTAAGAATTGACACGAACAAACACAATTTTAAATAACACTCTACTTAGCTTTTTTTTCTCTACCTGCGGATCTCTTATCCACTCTTTTTCCTTCTATCACCTCGAATTTTCCTCAAAACTGCTTCGCACCTTGAAACACTTATTTTTTTCATTCAAATTTTCATCGACCAATTTTTTCCAAAAATGACTTTTTTTTTTGCAAAATAAATTTTCCTCAATTTTTATCGTCTTCCAAACATTCTCGACCTCAAAATAAAAACTTTTCGCTTGTAAGGTTCTCCCAAGATTGAACTTTCCATGCTATTCCTATTGTCTACCTCGGCCATACCAGTCTCTCACACATTCATACGGCCAGCCAATCGTATTCGAGTCAGTCACGCGATCACGGCTTCCTGGAAAACTACGTGCTCTCTTAAGAAACCTCCGTTCTTCCGTTGTCGAATCTCATCAAAACTTTACACTCACACACACATTCAATGATTCAGAATGTTGTTGGATATCATGTCAAAACTTGCCGAATCCAAATGGCCGAGTTCAGAACCCTTCCACTAAACTATTCGAGAAAATTTAAGAGATTCAATATTCGAGAAAAAGTTTCTTCTAGTTACTCTAAAATTATCGCGAGTTATTCGAAGCTCGAAGCAATTTCTACAAAACTAACACCTCAAGGTGAGAGAGGAATTTATACGACCAAATCCTGAGATTAACTCAGCTCTTTTCTCTTCGCCTGTCAATTCCGATAGATCTATTTCTTTACAATTAAAAAAAGTTAAAAGAATTACTATAAAGCAAGTTAGCAACCCATTTTTCTGACAAAATAATAAGCTACGTTAAGTTAATTGAAACTAAGTTGAGGGTCTTTCGATGCTTGGTTTGTTAAGATATAATGTAAGAGTTCGCCTGACTCGCTTACTTCTTCAGCTCAACCGCTGGCTCCTTCGACAAGAGACCGCCGTCTTCTTATTAGTTTAAGTTCATAGATTTGGGAACCAACTGTTCCACTCAATTGACAAATCGTTCGAGACCTGTTTTTGTCACTTTTCCAATATACTTTAAGAGTAGGTCTCTGTCTGATGGACGCCAGGTATCCACGAACTCTACAAGCATTTTGGAGCTGCAACGAAAAAGGAAAGGCTAAAAATGGTTTAGGAAAGAGAATAGGCAGGTGAAACTTGTTGTGGTAAATTTTACCGCACCAATATCTAACTGATGCACTCAATTTATGATTGTACCTGGGCGAAAACATTGGGACTAAAGGTCACAAAAAACTTTAAATTTGAGTTCCACTCAAAAGTTCACAAAAAGAAAAATAATGCATTTTCAATTAGGTATTTGCGTTTTTATTTTTCTATGTTCTTTGATTTCTGAAGAAAAAATTGGAAATTAGATTAAATCAATAGATCAATATGTATTTTAAAGAAAGTCATGAAACATTCAAAGGCTCCTCTAAATTAGGCCCCAGGAAATAGGGCCCCAAAAGAAAAATGAAATAAGGTGACATATTGGGGTAATTTCTCATAATGAAACGATGTCCCAGTGAAATAAGGCCCAACCGAATGGAAAAAAGCCAAACTTTTTTTGTCTTTTTGTTTTCAAAAATCAACCCAATTTCTTTTAATTTCAGAGTTTGTGAAATAACACCCTAAAGTGTCTAACAGAATACCCCAAACTCTCTGACTATGCACTTGGATTGTAGTTCGTCGCCCTTTAGTGAAATGCTAATTAGGCAACAATATCACGAGGATCGGGCCTATTTCTCCGCTACTACACCAGCTACATCAACTACATCCTACAGCACTCTTCTACAACTACATCAATTACATTTTTCTGTTTCATTACTACAACTGGAAGTGTTGTATGATGTAGCTCGTTGATGTAGTGGATGTGCAGCTCGTTGTAGGATGTAGCTCGCTTATCAAATGGATGTTGTTTTTGTGACATTTATATTATTTGTTTTTTTGGAAGTGAGTTAGTTTCAATTTTTGAAGAGTCACAAATAAATAATTTCAAATAAATTAAGAATAAATGAATTTTGACATAAATATTTTCGCCAATAATTTTGAATTCAACATATAATCAAGGGTACTCATGCAAGTCGTAGTGAGTATTGTAAAGTTTTAAACTTCGTAATTCTGACACAATTTGTATGAAAAATTTGACAAATGAATACCCTTATTGAAAGAAGACCGAAAATATATTTATAACGCATCAATTTTTTATATAGAAGACCCTTATTTCGTTGAAAGATTCCAAAAATGTGTACTCAATTGTTGGTTGAACGCTTGCATTCATTGCACATCCAATCAATTGTAACCAAAATACTTAAATTTGTATATTTTCTTTTATATCCAGCCATTTTCCATCCTGATACAGCAATCACAGCAAATATTTTTACTGTGAGAATGTAACAAGAATTTACAGCAAGTTGTACTACAACAATGTAGTAGCAAATGCTGTGAAACAGAATCATACATTTTTCCAATAGTTCCAATCGATTCTCCAAAGCTACATTGATGTACTACACCTGAAAAACCAATGTATGTTTGAAACAGAAATGATGTAATACAACTGTTATACTACTACATTGTAGCTGATGTAGTAGCGCAGAAATAGGCCCCTGTTCCGTGGTTTCTATGGTCTAGCTTTGGTCTCGCCATTACATTTACATCTGGTCTTTGACATTGAGCATGTTAGCATGTTTTGCCGTCATCTCACTTTGGTTTTGCTATAGTTTTGCGAAAGTTTTTTTTTTAACTGACATTTTTCAAAGAGGTTAATTTAAGCTAAAAAATGTGGTTCAAAATTATTCCAGTGGCGGTTTTCAGTGTCTTGGTCATAATGTTTGTGTTGCTGTGGTCTTGCCTTGTCAGGTGTAAATTTTATAGCAAGACCAAAGATAGATCATAGCGAGAAAACTACGACACAGATCCATGTGTAAACGGGAATTTTGAGACTACATCGAGACAAACACGGCTACCACGACACCACGTTTGGACGACCACCGCGATTTTGGTCTAAGACATTTGAAGGGTCCAGGGGAAAAACGGCTCAAGTCCACTTTTTGAAAAAATTAAACTAATGATGAATTCTTATAGATCTGTATGGGTACTATCTGATGTAGTATAGCTCTCTTCACATAGGATTTTGAAAACTCGCAAAATAGTACACTTTTTAAAAAATTAAACAAAGCGATAATAAAAAAAGAAAAACTTGTGAATAGACCTAGCGACACGTCAGGTAAATAATTAAAACAAAAAAAAAATTAAATATTCTAACTACATCCAGTCGAGGTTCTGTCTAACAAATTGAATTGCAAAAACGGTCCAATGTCACGCTTGTGAAAATAATTTTATTTTCAAACTCTATTTTAAAAATCTAGAGGTGTCTGAATAAAAAGCAAAAAACCGTTTCCAATTATCATGTCCGGTTCTTTCAGAAGAAAATTTCAAATCAAAAAATTCAAAATGTTGGTTAAAACATCGAAGGTCCTTTTGACTCATGTCAGCTTATCATGCAAAAAATTCAAGATGTTAAAATCAATATATGTGTGCTTACTTGAGTACTTCGTGCTCAACAAAAAAAATTGTAAGTTTTATTTATTTTTCTTTAAATTATCCATTATTTTAGTAATATATTTACAACTACGTTTTTCTCGGAGTCAATTAAAGTGGACTTAAGCCACTAAGTGTGATTTTTTATAAGGTATTCTATTACTTGCTGATGCTTTTCAATACAAGGATCGTGTTAAAAACCCCATCAATGAGAAACAGATCATAATTGCGCTTACTTATCAACGGATGCTTTTTAATGTAGGGGTTATGTTGAAAATCCTTACCAGGTAACAGAAGCGATATTTGTTTATCTCTGGGTCCTCGATTAGCAGAGTTTTACTATCCTCTTTCTTTAAGACAAATGTTTGGGTTTTATTTCATTGGGCCTTTATTTCATTACGAAAGCAGACCCTAAAAGAAATAATGAAACAAGGTCCCAAGAAATGAAATAATTATCCCAAAATCTGAGAGTTTTCGTTGTTCCTGTCTTTTGTGCATTTTTTGGGACCTTATTTTATTTTTTTCTTTAAGGCCTTAATTCCTGGGGCCTAATTTCGTGGAGCCATATTCGAAAGGTATTAAATATTTATAAACAAAATTCTACTAACAAAATCTCTATGATACAGAGGTCCCCTCAAAATCGTGCTCGATATATTTAGGTATGATTTCTCAATCTCCTGAGGCAGGGGGGGGGGGTTCGTTATTTTATAAATAAAAAAAATTTAAATGCAAGAAAAAAATATTAAATATCATCAAAAGTACAAAAGATTATATATGTAGGTACTATAGCTTTCTTGGCAGCTGACGTTTTATTCTCTTATTTTTTTTTTAATTAAGACGATTTAAGGAATAGTTTTGATAAATTAAATTTTAAATTCAAAATTCTTAAAAGAGAACTTGAGATTCCTTTTCAAAATTTTGCGTAATAAAGTGCTTTTTTTTGTGTTTGAAATTCAATGTCCTTATTAATTTTTGGTCAAATACCGTAAATCGGATTCTTAAGTCTATCTCAGTTTTTGAGAAACTAAAAAAAATTACGGAAAATACTTTTTGAAAATTTTGACTTTAAATTCACTGATTTTAAAAATGGTTGTTTGCTTTTAAAGTGAATTTTTCCCCCTACTGCCTCAGGGAGATATAATTTTCTCGATTAACAAGTTTTTTTCTTATAAATGATCCCAGAAATCATTTCTCAAAATATCGAACACGAATTATAGGGGACACTCTGTGTAGTAAAAATGATATTTTTATTTATTTTGCATTTTTGACAGCAGCATTCCTTTCAATGCATCAGCTCTAGACTGATTAATTTCCTGAAAAAAAAAAACAATTAATTTATAGTTTCTTTTGTTAAATTTCAAATTATTTTACCTGATAGCCATATGGTTCCAGTTCTTCTTTGCATTTTTTCAACCAAGCTCTAATTTTTGGATAAGGACCCAAATCAATTCCAAATGCTTCCATCTGAGATACAGTTATTGTCAGCGATAAATCAGCAATGGTAAAGTGGTCGCATGCTGAATAATCTCTATTTTTAAACATGGCCTCGAACCATCTTAAGGCTTCTAATAATTTGGCTTTTTTTGTTTCATCCAATGGAGCACCCATAAACATTGTTGCGAACTTGAAAGTATAGACATTTATTTATGTTAAGTTTAAGAAATATATAGGTATATATTTTGTTGTAAAAATATGAAATATTGAAAAACACAAATTTTTGTAATGATTTGTTTTTGTAAGAAATTCTTTAAAAAAATTAAAATTTAATTTATGATATCGATAAAATGTCCGCCCTTATGCAATTTCTTAAAGTTGTGGAATTCGTAGCAGTGGTGTAGCGAGCACCTTATGTGCCCAGTATCAAATATTTTTTGGGTCCCTCTTTTTACAAGGGCAAGGCCTTAGGTATAAACTTTTTTTCCTGCAAATTAAACTAAGACACTTTACTAAAAACATGAAGCATTTAGAGATAACTTCCATAAAATTAGGAGCAAAACTATTAAATTTTATTAGCAACAGGTAGTTACCTACAAGCAAGTTCCAATGTCGAATGATTTTTTTCTTCAATTCTGGATTTTGAACAGGTTCTTAAAGCAATTATGAATTATTACTCGCAGAGATCAACTGACATGTCCTTTTTATATAATTTATCAACAAGCTTTCCTGCTTCAGTTTTAAGTTTTTGATTCTATCTCCCAAATTACTTTTTAGCCTATTTACTTATTTCTTCATTTCATCAAAATTTTCCTTTTATTTTATTCAATTTCATAATCTAACATCAAAATAATCATTTTATAATAATATCGATGGCAACACAATCATCTTCAAATCCTATTAGGTACTTATAATGATTGAAAATCATTTTGCCAACTTGTTTCACTTGCTTGAAATGTATATTATCGTAAATTATTTGATCCTGAAGAGATTTGCATAAATTTAAAGGTATTTCAATTTCCATATTAAGAGCATTGAAGAACAGAAACCTTTTTGATTTATTGATTTCCAAATCACTTATGTATAATTTCAACGAATATTGAAAAACAGGAACAGGCTTGCTGTTAAGAGCTTAGTTATAAAGCATGATAAGCTCTTATGTTTACCTACAGAGAAGAGCAGGTGTATTTTGTATTGTATTTTTGGCTGAACAAGGATTATGTATACATTTTATCTATTGAGGGGTACAAAATTATTGAATGTAGGACGAATTATTGTGAGCAAGAATGATGACGATGGGTGATGAATTAATATGATTAAAATCTAGGCAAAATTAAATCAGGGCTTATGTTGATGAAGGTAATGGATGGGTTAGAATTCAAAAGTTTGAGAGATTCCTTTAGCTTAAAACATTCAATCAAATAATCAATTTTAAAGAGGTATAGTAAAACCGACTTTGAATAGATTTGATATTACTTTGCATAGTAACTAGATATACCTACTATTTGAAATTCATATGGTGTTTAACTCACATAATACTCTTATACAAAAAGAATCTGCGTTAGTGGGATGAGATAAACGCTCAAAATATGTTTTGATAGCTTATCACACATACGTAAGCTTCTTTGATATACTCGTATGTACGGATCAGACCTTTTTACTTGCGATTATAGGTACTATAAGGCAAGTTTTGGATTCTTGCAAAAAAAAAATGTTTAGATAACAATCAAACATGATATTACGATGATAGAGAACACCAAAAAAGTGGGTGGCACAATTCTGTCTGTCTGTCTGTCTGTCTGTCTATCTGTTCGTCTACAGCCTAAACGGCTCGATCGATTTTCTTCAAACTTGGTACTTAGTGGTTTTTGGTGATTCTGCCGACAATTTTTTTTCATTTTTTTTTAGAACCAAAAATAACGGTACCTGCCATACATTTTTTTTTTTGGCAAATTTACATAATCGTATTTTTCTCGACAAATTTTCTTAAAAAAAAATTCAATAAATTTAGTTTAGTAAAGGCTTTCTTTGGTTGGAAAATCATTTTTCAAAAATGGTTATTAATGGTACCTCCCAAGGAACCATTTTTTAAATTTTTGATTTTATTCAAAATGGTATGACCGATTTTAATTAATTTTGTATACAGAAGCTCCAAAATAATGTTAATAGTTTTGTGTACCAATATTTTTAAAAAAATATTTTTTGGATTTTTAAAAAAATATTTCAAATTTTTTTTTGGAAAATCAAATATTTCGAAAACGGCATCATAGATTTTTTTGAAACTCGATATTTAAGACTTTTTTAGTACTCTCTAAAATATTTTTAGAAAAAATTTTACATTTATGAAAAAATAACGGTACCTTCCATACAAAAGTGAAAAAACCGCAAAGGAAAATATTTTTTTGCTACACATAGCAACTATTAGTAGTACCTGTCATAGAACGTTTTTTTTTATTTTGAGTTTTTCGTTATCAGCTTAACGGATTTAAATGATTTTTTTTATATATAAATTCCAGATAATATTATATAATATTGCATATCAAAATTTTCAAAAAAAAAGTTTTTGGAGTTTTAAAAAAAGTTTCAAACTTTTTTTTTGAAAATTCGATATCTCAAAAACGGGTTGACAATTTTTTTTCAAATTTTGTTTTTATATATACATAAATATATAGTTTAAATCTGCATACCGAAATTTGTTCTTAAAAATGTATTAAGAATTTTATATATAAAAAATTAATTTAAAAAAAAACCGCTCCAACGATTTAAAATTTTTTTTTTCCCATACAATCATATTCCATCATGAATTAAGATGGCATACTTTTTTTTCACCTCAAACTGTCAAAAGAGTTGTTTTAACCAATTTAAATGTCGTATTTCATGCTTCTCTACATTTTTCTCTCAAAATTTCCATGTTTGTATATACAATTTTCTTAAACTCGCAGTGTCTTGAACATAAGAGCAAGTACGTGCGACCCAGTCGTGCATTTTATTTATTTAATGTATTTGCAGTCAAGGGCGTACGCATGGGGGAGCAGGGGAGGGCTCTTGCCCCCCCCCCTCCCCCTGCTTTGATGATTTCACTTATTTTTTGCTGATGAATAACAAACTCTTAGCTCTAGAAAATTATTCTACATGTTGAACTTTTATTTTATCAGTGTCTTTTTCTCAACAAAATACAAATAAATATTATATATATATGTATGTATATGTATTAGAAACTGAGCTTGCAGCTATTTTTTTCTAAAAAATAAAAAAAAAAAACTTTTTATCTGGCATCTTACAACTAGATTTCTATTCTAATACTGCCGTGCTAAGAAGAAAAAGATCGTATCTACATATTTAGCTGCTGGAGTAAGGCCAGTTTTGACAACTTATTTACTATTTTATTGATACAAAATGAAGCCCCAATATCTGGACTTTGAATAGGTTGAAAATGCATGAGAAAAATGTAGTTTATTCAAAGAACCTTTGCTGTTTTTAAGAAAAATACACCGTATTTGCTTTCTTTTAGGAAAAAAGGCGTTACCACCATACTAGCACTTAAGGATCAGGCAAATAACCTTGGAAAGTAAAATGTTTTCTAGTATTATGTCTCGAAATTCCAGAAATGTATGTAGATTAAGGTGGTCGCAAGAAAAAAGTCATCTCGGGTGGACCTAAATTGGTTCTAAATGAAGAAAAAAAAACCCTAATTTATTTCAGATTTTTATTTTCATCTCCTATTATAGTCGCTGTAGGAGTAAATTAAATGTCCCTTCCTTTGTGTTTGCATACTAGGAAACTCGCGTAAAATCTGCTAAAAGCTCAGAGCATAGGTGGGAAGTAGACAAGAAAATATTCTACTGGAGACGTTAATATTGAATCTGAGGTTTGCCAACAAAATATCGTTACGCAATATTGAAAAAAAAAGCAAAAAATTATGAAAAAATGCAGTTTTTGGGAGTTTTTCACTATTGTCTCGAAAACTACCAACTTTTCTAAAATAACATTAGAGTACTATTGAAAGTAAACACAATTTCCAATATATCCCTTTTTAAGGTTTTTTTCTGTAGTATTTTTACTGATTTCTTAAACTCACTCGAAAGCTCTAAGAAATTACTTTGTGTAACAAAATTTGAACTTTTGTCTGTAAAAAGAACTAAGATATACATTTCTGATGGTTTTTGATGCACTGAGTTCGAATCTGGCCTTGAAATTTTTCTATCACGTCATGTTTTTGAGATATTCGAATCTAAAAATTAAAAAAAAAATTAATTTTCTATAAAAATTTGGTGCTATTTTTTTCTCGAGATAATTTTTTTTCAAAAAACCGTTTATGGTCATTCTGGAGTATGAGAATTTTACTTCAAAATTCTTTTCGAATCTTTCAAATACCCCAATTCGTCGTCGAGAAATCGTTCGTTTTCGTTTTACTACCTAATTCGAAAAAACTTAACTTAAAATTTGCATAAGAAATGCATTTTTTTATCTTTAGATTCGAATATCTCAAAAACGTAACCTGCTTGAGCAATTCCAAGGCCAGATTCGAACTCAGCGCATCAAAGGCCATCAGAAAAGTAAATCTTGGGTCATGTTACAGACAAGAGTTCAAATTTTGTCACACAAAGTAATTTCTTAGCGCTTTCGAGTGGATTTTCGAAAACAGTAAAAATACATAGATTTTCGACTAGCGCTTGAGCTCAAATGGGTTGTCGCAGAAAAAAACCTTGAATACAGATTTATTGTAAATTGTGTATACTTTCAATGGGATCTTGGTGTAATTTTTGAATAGTCGGTAGTTTTCGAGCCATTAGTGAAAAACTCCCAAAAAATGCATTTTTGCATAATTTTTAGCGTTTTTTCCATGTTAACGCAATTTTGTTGGCAAACCTCAGATTCGGATTCAGCACCCCCAAAATCATTAAGGAAGGAAAAATCAAAACAACCCCACAATTAGCTCGCAAAAGAGTCTTTTTGAGCACATTTTGACCGGACTATTGTAATATTTGTATTTTTTTGGGTAGTCGCTAGTTTTTGATTTTTATATTTTTATATGACTAAAATCTACAGATCCGATTTAAAATTTTTGTTGGAGTTTGAAAGTTTATTCTTAGGTGAAGGCTTACAATTTTGTAAAAAATTCTATTAGTAGGGTAAAATGGGGTAAAAACAAAAATGTATTCAGATTTCAAAAATTCTTTTTTTCAGTTTGAAAGGGTTTACTAAGAACAATGGACTTAAGATTTGTTAGAGGATAGACATGTTTCGAGAGATTAAACTTCACATCTAAAGGGGGTAATGGGGTTAAACAAAAAGTATCAGATTTTAATTTATTTTTGTGTTGTTAAGTTATATTTAGAGGATGTGTTACTGGTAAATATTTTTCTAAACTAAGATAAATTCTTAGAATGAAATGGGGATAAAACAAATAAAAAAAGGGATTCGATTTTAAAAATTCTTCTTGTGATAACTGATAACATTATAAGTACATACTCAAGGTGATTATTTATATAAAAATAATAAAAAATACAGTATTCCATTTTAACATACCTACTTTTTGTTCTTGGAAAGTTTTATTTAGATATGGACTTCGAAATCACTGGCTAAAAAGTATACTATAACGGGATGGATTTAGAGCCTGGCTTTACAGCTAGATGTTTTCCAAAATTAAGCCTAACACGTGTGTATATAGGCTAAGAATCTACAGCAGATTTTGTAAGTGAGTAATAGCAAAAAAAGAAGTAAGGGCGTCGAAAGCTTGAGTAAAGGCCATTCAAAAAATCAAAGTCTTGCAGTAGACAAGCGGGGCTTAAATAATTAAACAGGAAAACAGGACATAGAAAAAACAAATGTATCAGTAAGGGCAATCGAGTTAGCAGAAATTGGTTTTACCCCTCCCTAGATAAGCTCCTCGGATCTTATATCACGGAATCGGAGACCATTTTCGTCTAAATTTCGCCCTGCCAGACTGTTTAAAAAAAACCTTTTTTCACATCTGAACTATCAATTTATTAAACAGTCTTGCAGGGCAAATTATACACTCTAATGGTCGCTGATTCCTTGATTTGTGATCCGACGATCCGAGGGACTTATCTAGAGAAGGGTTAAACCAAGTTCGGCAAGTAGCTATTTTCGATTTTAAAGAAACTTTTAAAAAAGTTAAAAGGCCGTTTGCAAATGAAGTGTTGAAGAAGTTAGTTGCTGCTTTAAATGCAACATATGGGACTTAAATGCTGTTATTAATAGAATAGTGATGTCAATTACAAGCTTCCCAAAGGGATCGAGAGGTCCTTCAGCTCCTTCAAGGTGTTTTTAAAACAAAATTTTCCAAACAAATATTTTTTTTGGATTATTAGAAAATATTTCAAATATTTCAAAAACGACATGATCGATTTTCTTGAAACACGATACATAAGAGTTTTTTTTAAATAAATATAATTTACTTTTATGAACAAATAACGGTTGGTACCTTCGATACAACAGTTGAAAATATGGGTGGGGGGGGGGGTAAACTAAGGGCTATGCGCCGGGTGGCAGCTTTCAGGGTTGCCAAATCCATATGCCCTAAAAAAAATTGTGAGTTGCCGAAATGAATTGAAATTAAGTGAAATGAAATCAGATGGGACAATGGAATTTTCAACATAATTTTTCAGTCAGCGCAGTTTCAAACTACCTATACTCTTATAAAATAAAATAGTCCAGTCATTAAAGCATTTTGCTTCAGAAAAAATTACGGAAAGCTGAATTTTGATATATAGCCTCGTCATAGAATTTTAAGGAAACTATTAAAAGTCCCCATAGATATGAACGCCACCAACAATTTTACGGGGTCAAAGGCCTCCCGAACGGTTTTTAAGGAATATCTCCCGAACTCTAGCTCTGCCGGAAAAAATGTCAAAATCTAGGTTGTAGATTAAAAAATGTTCTACAAAAAATATTAAATATCTTTTTTTCATAAAAGTAACCATTTTCGAGATAATTCATTCGGCAGAGTTACGGATTGAATGTTTCTATTTAAAATGTACTTGTTTACATCACACCAATGAAGTTGAGTACAAACAGTACAGAGTGAGTTTTTTTTGCGTGGTATCCCCCAGGAAAATAAGAAAAAAGAACTTAAAAATACATTCAGGGATTTATTTTAAAGTTTTGATAACATTTTCCATCGATCCGGGCTGCACTACATTTAATCATAAGGGGCGAATGTCATTAAACATGGTATTTCACTATAAATGGTTATTGACAAACATTTTGAGCGTATAGGGTGGGTTGAGAAGAGAAAAAAATTGTATGGGAGTTCTATTTACCCCCGGGGAGGTGCACAATGACATGCTATATTTTTTAGTAAGGCTAATAATTTTTTGTTGCTCATTTTTATTCATGATCTTTAATTTAGGTTTATTTTCGGCTCCAAGGTTTTTCAAATTGGGCTTCCTTCCTTTTCGAATTTGGAAAGATTGGCGGAACTTAAGGATTGAAGGTTGTATTTGTTAAGCATTGTCTATTGTCTAATCTAGCGCATTGGTTTACATAGATATACACGTATAGGTACCGAATTACCGATTATTGTTTTTCTTTTATCTCAAAAAACTAGAGGGGCTCCGGTTCGGAAAAATCCTAGAAATGGAGCTGCTGGGATCTAATACCAAAATTTATAATTTTGAATTTTCTCATTATCGACTGAATGGATTTACATAATTTTGTTTGTATATAAATTGCAAATAAGTTCAATTCAGATTGCATATCCAAATTTTCAAAAAGAATATTTTGTATTTTTAAAAAATGTTTTTGAAAATTCGATATCTCCAAAACGGGTTGACAATTTCTTTTAAATCTTGTTTTAATATGCACTTAAATAAATACTTAACCCGCCACTGTTGAGACCGGGTGTTCTTAAAAAGTCGAATAATTTTTAATTTTAATTTTTCCGTCACTGATTTCGTTCAGCTGCCGCATTAGTTATGTATTTTTGGTACTAGCCCAGTGCATGAGACCGTGCGTCACTGTTAATGTGTTAGTGAAGTAGTCATAGTTGAATAGTTTATTGTTTGCATTTATTCAGGTATATTTACGGTTTTTACCTACTTTCTTATTATTTTTACTGTTTTATTGTAAAGGGTCCGCCAAATAACTTTTTTTTTTTTGAAAATGCTACTACTACATGGAGTGTATCTTCGGCTGTGTGGCACGTAGCGCCGTCTTGTTCAAACTAAATGTTGCCAATATCCTCCTCTTCAATTTTTGTGAAAAAAATTCGTTCAACATGGCCCGATAACGATCGCTATTGACTGTAACGGTCACTCGAAGAAAAATGGCCCAATTATGCCTCTGGACCAAAATCCGCACCAAACAGTGACTCGTTTTGGGTGTATCGGCTTTTCAATGGCGTGCGGGTTTTCTGTGCCCCAAATGCGACAATTTTGCTTGTTTACATACCCGCCAAGATCAAAATGAGCTTCATCTGAAAAGATGATTTTTTTGGCAAAATCGGCATCTTCTCTAAGTCGATCGCAGGCCCACTTAGCGAAGCAGCCATTTGAATGAAATTATTTTCCATTACTAACCGGAAGGATTGTACTTTCAAATAAAAAAAGAAATTTCAGTAGTTTTTACTTGCGATTATAGGTACTATAAGGCAAGTTTTGGATTCGTGCAAAAAAAAAAATTTTGAGATGACAATCAAACATGATATTACGATGATAGAGAACACCAAAAAAGTGGGTGACACAATTCTGTCTGTCTGTCTGTCTGTCTGTCTGTCTGTCTGTCTGTTCGTCTACAGCCTAAACGACTCGATCGATTTTCTTCAAACTTGGTACATAGTGGTTTTTGGTGATTCTGCCGACACATTTTTTTCATTTTTTTTTTAGAACCAAAAATAACGGTACCTGCCATACATTTTTTTTGGCAAATTTACATAATCGTATTTTTCTCAAAAACGGCTCGACAACTTTTCTTAAAAAAATTCAATAAATTTATTTTAGTAAAGGCTTTCTTTGGGTGGAAAACCATTTTTCAAAAATGGTTATTAATGGTACCTCCCAAGGAACCATTTTTTTAATTTTTGATTTTCTTCAAAATGGTATGACCGATTTCAATTATTTTTTATACAGAAGCTTTCAAAAAATGTTAATAGTTTTGAGTTATTTTTTTGGATTTTTAAAAAATATTTCAAATTTTTTTTTTTTGGAAAATCAAATATTTCGAAAATGGCTTCATAGATTTTTTTGAAACTCGATATTTAAGACTATTTTAATACTTTCTAAAATATTTTTGAAAAAAATTTTACATTTATGAAAAAATAACGGTACCTTCCATACAAAAGTGAAAAAACCGCAAAGGAAAATATTTTTTTGCTTGAAAACGACTCCTACGATTTTGATTAAACTTTATTCATATACTAAAACTAGTACGATCTACCATCAAAAATTATAAAATTTTACACATAGCAACTATTAGTAGTACCTGTCATAGAACGTATTTTTTTATTTTGAGTTTTTTCGTTATCGGATTTAAATGAATTTTCTTATATACAAATTTCAGATAAGATTAAATAATATTGCATATCAAAATTTTCAAAAAAAAAGTTTTTGGATTTTTAAAAAAAGTTTCAAACTTTTTTTTTGAAAATTCGATATCTTAAAAACGGGTTGACAATTTTTTTTCAAATTTTGTTTTTATATACACATAAATATATACATAATTTAAATCTGCATACCAAAATTTGTTCTTAAAAATGTTTTAAGAATTTTATATATAAAAAATTTACAGATTTCACTCCTTGAGTAACGATGGGGACATTGAAAATGACTTGCTAATGCTAGATAAATCCTTAATCTTTATAATTTATACAATCTTTTTTCTCTTTTAAATTTTATCTTTACCAATTTATGCATACATATCAATTAACTTCATCTTTTTTATGAAGACCAATCCAAACATTATATTGAACTAAGAAAACTAAAAATTTGTTAAACAAACTTTATTCGCACTTCCATCTTTACTTGCGCTTAGTTACACCAAATTGTTTTTTTTTCTTCAGCTTTAAAAATAATTAAGGAATGATAATTTTTAAGCCGTTAATCCAACAAAAATCGGAGCTCTTAATTGCTTAATACATACATTTAATTTTCCCTCCGTTTTATCTTCAACCAAATTTTGATTCTTCCCTAAGCGCAAAATGATGTTAGCATATATATAACTACTTTTTTTTCCTATTTCGTCCTGTATTCGTTTTTCGTTTTCCAAAATCACGTTTTTTGTAACACTAAATAAAATTATATTTTCCAAAAAACAAATATTTAATGTTGGTAGTTGTTACCTCTCCCCAAAATTTGTCTTCTCTTATTCCCACTGTAGTTTTTTTTATTTTGTTTCATTTTCAAATATACAAAAGAGGTGTTTTCTTTTTGTTATTTTATTGACCCACATAAATTATTTTCCCGCTTGTCTTCTAATCTTATATTTTTCATTTACTTCGTGCGGTACCTTACTTTTTTCTTTTTGATTTAGCTTTGTGGTAGCACCAAACAAAAATTAAAAATTTCTACACCTATTGCTTGTTTATTTCGGTCTGTATTTGAATAGATTTTTCCTAACTCGTGTAACTGTTTAATTGTGGAAGGCAACGCTAACTTATATTTGATTTTCCCTCAAATATATGCCTACAAACGAATTTTCAACGCTGCTGTTTGGTACGTGTCAGAAAAATTCTATTTTTCTTATGCCCTTTGTAGTTTTTTTTTTAATTTTGGGGTTTATTACGAGTCTTTTCGAAAAAATTCGGCAAGACAAAAGTCAACCAAAAATTCTTGATGGACTTAAAATTTCTATCAAATAGGAAAATATTTACTAATACAAATTAGCAATAACGATAAATCGACTTTTAGTCTAATCAACCAGTCTGTTTTGAAGAGACTCTTGCAATACGGTCCTTTATTGCATTTTCAAAAAGAGGCTGGTTGTGACCCACACTAGTAACTTCCAATTTGTGGTGCCCCGGAAGCTAGAGGTCTAATGTTATTTTTTTGTATTCAACAATTTTTGGTATAGTTTTTGTATTTTTTTTTTTTTGCATTAAAAAAAAAACAGTTTGTTGAATTATTATACAAAACCTACCGATTGTCAATTATAATCTAGTACATACATATATAGAAGCCCGAAACCAATATGATTATTTGTTGCTAACATATTCGAGACTAAAAATTTAATAATATTTGAGATGAAAAAATATTTTCCACAATTTTTGGTGAAGTACCTATCTTGTAGTTCTTTTTCACTTAAAAAAAACTTTTTGTTGAATTTTTTTATAAATCCTATCAATTATCAATTCTAAGCTAGTGTGTGGACTTAAATTAACCCGATGTCATGTCATTATCTGTTCTCAAGATTTTTGAGGCAAAAACCAATTTTTTAATAATTAGTGTGTAGAATTGCTTGCAGTTTTTCGCTTAAAAAAAACTATTAATTCAATATTTTTTAAAATTTTATCAATTTGTATCTATAAACTAGCGTATAAAATAAAATAACCTCGAAGCCAATATCATTGTTTGTTGTCAAGATATTCGAGCCAAACAACTTTTTTCAACAATTTTCATCTACATTTTTTTATAAAAAAAAAACTATAAGTTGATATACTTCTATATTTTAATCAATTCCTTATTACGTCAATTTGCGTAGAATAAAATTAACCTGAAGTCGATTTGTTCTCGAGATATCTGAGACTAAGGAAATTTGAACTGCTTCTTGAATTTATTGAAAGGTCCTTTCTGCTTGTAATGAAACTACTGTGTATACAATAAAATCCATCCGATGTCGATATCTTAATTCGTCCTTGAGATACGGTGAACAAAAAAAGCGAAGGAACGTACGAACACACACAGACATCTCTCTACAAAAATGGAATCCGATTCTAGGGAGCGAAACGTGAAGATATGTTAAAATTTTTATTTTGACAAATCGGACCATTTACAATAACTTCCAATGGGAAGTTAAAAAATTATAACTTTTTTATGTTTTAGTTTTGTGATTTTATTGACCTATATTTGTATTCCCACTTGTAGGTATTCTTATTTCATATTTTTCATTTTCTTCGTTAATCCATCTAATCATAACTAAACAAAACACAACAGTAAAATAATAAACAAACAAAAAACAATCCAACAAATATCCTAACGAACCTACCTGAAAACTAAACATCCCACATGCATTCTATCCTACTTACCTTTCACGCACATCGCATTCTATACTATTAATAAAAAAAATATTTACCGGCAAGCAGCGCAAACAAACCTCCCAACTCCAAGGCAAGGCATCTTTGCAACTGAAGACAGACTGAACACTGAACACTGAAATGAACAGTCTCTTATAATAAACTACTAGACAGATATCAGGGATGAAATCGTGTTTCAGCAATGTATCAAAATATAAAAGGAAAGTGTATCGAATTGTACTTTTTGATTTGATTTGATAATATTTTGTCCACATTTGCTGTTGTATGAACGTATGTAATATTTCTATATCCAAATAATTAAAAAACAACTTAGCTGTTTATGTTAATTAACATATAAGGTACATACATACTTACATATGCGAAACTTTTATAACAAAACTGTAGGAATTTGTTGCAATACCCTTCGATTTTGCGAGATTTAAATTCTATAAATTTAATATTTTCGATTTTTAATTGCGAGATTGTTGAAACCGGTATTTTGTAGATGCCATTTTCTCGAACAAACTGTATTAATCATTTTTATTTCTTCTGTTATATCGATGTCAGCCTCGGTTCACAGTATACATTTTGTGAGGTCAGATGATTTTCTTTTTAATTTACTTTATCTTTTTCGTTGAATGCAAAAGTGGAGTACTTTAGCAAAGTGGAGTGTATCGAAAAAAGTACAATCTTATCGACTTTTGCAACCCTGGCAGAGATAGAAAGAAATCTTCAATGAACTATGGGACTATATTTTTGTGCTCTGTTTATTTGGGCTGTTTGTCCGCACAAAAACTTGCAAATCGACGACGATGAATTTTAGGAATATTGATTAAAGATTTAGTACCACTTTTTAATTAATTGTATTTTCGATTTGTGAAGCTTATATAGAACGTACAGCAACGTATGATATATCAAAATAATTGTCAATTATTCAAGCTGCTTATAAAACAAAAACTAATTGTCTAGGTGCACAGATTAAAGAGTTAGTAGGTGATATGTAAATGAACAGAAATATGTTATTATCTCGGCTTAGATACGATTAAAAAAATCAAATTTTACATGTTATATGTGAATCTATATAATCTATCTCCGGTATAAATTTGAGATTTTTAAATGCAACCGTTAAAAAGATATAAAATAATAACTGCGAAAAATCGATCAACAAAAATGATATAAAATATAAAAAAAAAATACTAGGTATCAAAATTTCCCGAAACAAAAACAATTTGTTATTTATTATCTTTCTTAAACTATACAATTTAGTACAATCAGCCTTAACCCTGATGTGAAGCATTTGTGAACCATCTATTTTTGAAATTTGAACTTACAACCATTAATATCTCACTTTGTAGATTTTTTGGAATTTCAAAATATATATACAAAATTGTTATATTAAACTTAACCATCGATAAACAAAAAAAAAATACTCTGGCACTTCTCATTTGTTTTTTTTTTGTTCGACCATTTCACATAAGAACCATATTTTAAATTCCTTACAGCTCGAATTAAAAAAAAAAAACCGTCATATTGCACCTCTACATTATTTTCCTATCATAAACATTTTTCACAAAATTTCCAACGCTTAGATTTAGAAGCACAATGCACTGCTGAGTGCTGACTGCACTAGCTCTTGCATTTTATAATCATAGTAATATGTATAGCTAAAACTTATATTGTTCATTTTAGAAACACCAACCAAAAATTCAACCGTACCCTCCCTATCCGCCTGCAATCATCTTCTATACATATTTGTTCATTCCAAAATGAATGGTAACACCACCAAAAATTCGATCTTATCCCCCATATACGCCAGCGTTCATCTCATATTACCATTGTTCAATTTATTCATTTTAGTAACACCACCAAAAATTCGATCTTATCCCCCTTATACGCCATCGTTCATCTCATATACACACTTGTTCACTTTATTCATTTTAGTAACACCATAATTTACTCAAAACGACCCTATAAACATTTTCAATGTTAAAATTAATTTAAAAAAAAACCGCTCCAACGATTTTAAAATTTTTTTCCCATACAATCATATTCCATCATGAATTAAGATGGGTTACTTTTTTTCACCTTAAACTGTCAAAAGAGTGGTTTTAGCAAATTTAAATGTCGTATTTCATGCTTCTCTACATTTTTCTCTCATAATTTCCATGTTTGTATATACAATTTTCTTAAACTCGCAGTGTCTTGAACATAAGAGCAAGTACGTGCGTAAATGCAGTCGTGCATTTTATTTTTTATAGCATAACAAAGTTATTTGGCGGACCCTTTATTTTCCCATTGTCAGTGAGATTATAACAATTGTGTGGACTCGGGTTTCCTCAATTCTTTGCAAAAATTAACAAAATTTAATCGATGAATCGATCGTGACAGTTTAAATTTTAAGGGCTGAATACAAGCTATGATAGAAAAAATGCCATAAGCAAATAGGTTCACAAAATTCTAAAAATTTGGCTACTCTAGCGGTTTTTACATGCATACCGGAAAGAACTTTTTCGACAGTGAAATTCTATCGATGAAGGTAAATTTACCGGGTTGGCGTTAGTGTCAATTCATCGACAAATTGAAATCAACACTGAGAAAACTATCTTATGAGAAGTATTTCTTATCGGAGTGAGTTTTCAAAATAGTTTTCCTGAGAAAAATACTTGCCTTGTCCTAATCCACCAATTTAGTCATTAATTTCCCCTTAACTAATAAATTATGGGCCTAAAATGGAAAACAATTCTTTTTTGATGAAAAAAACCATTTGCATGCAAATATGCTGAGTTGAGAATATTAATTATATTTTTTTTGGAAGTGCGAGCCCCTCGAAATAATTGTCTGACTACGGCCTTGCACCAATAAATAGGTATGCAATGCCATAGTTTAAAAATGGATACAATTTGGCCCCATAATATTATATATGATGGTTGGCGATTGACTTTTATTTGAGATTTTGTTTGAAAACATTAATAATATAAGGAACTGAACACCATCTTTTGATAGCTTTTGAGATTTCTATAATTGTCAGATAATACCCATATACTCAAAATGAATCAAATCCTAAATCGATTGTTATAAATTTAACGTTTTATTACTACGATGATACTCACAAAATAATCCCCCATTCGAGCATACAACGTGCCCAAATCGAACTGCAAACGTTGATCCACTAATGCTCTTACACGTATATCCTTCGGATACAATTTATCGTCCTTGGCATACGCCGAAACTAAATACGAGAGTATAGCACGACTATAAAAGAAAAGAAAAATATTAAGTGAAGATATAATTCATTAAGAAAAGTCGCATTATTTTCTCGATAAATTTCAAATCAATTCCCATTATAACTTACCTCTCCCATAAAACCAATCCATCGTCATCAACTGTTGGCAAACAATGCTGAGGATTCAATTCCACAAATTCTGGCTTCAGCTGCTCTCCCTCCATGATGTTCACCATTTTCATATCGAATTCCATATCCAACATCTTCGCCAGCATCATAATTGCTCGACATGGTGGACTTGGGGGCAGATAATACAGAATCGGTGGCATCTTTCCTCCCCTAATAAGGCAATAAACGAATTCCTTAACAATTTCACGTGTCTCGTTGACCATAAAGGATCCTCTTTGGATTGGCAAGTCCTCTGTTGTGAACTTATCGGCTCACCAACACGACACACTATGATTCGAATATCCAGACATTCGTTCGAAGAAATACGAAAATCTCAATTACTTCGGTGGACTCAATTTTCCAGTAATCAACCACACAACAACAACATCAATAGCAATATGAAGACCTTGAACTCTTATTTCAGCTAGACCCACCCCAACCCAGCACCTCCCTCAGTCAATCAGAGTGGAAGGAAATAAATCAATCAATTCGTAGTAAAAACAAAAAAATATATGAAAATGTACTTTGTTCTCAAGGAAACTTTCTCGACAGGTTATCATCAAAATTTAACAACTATTAAGTTGATGACTACACCCCCATGGGTGGCCAATAAGTTCACAAGAGAAACCCCCACAGCAAGAGGACGTATGTAATCGAAATAGGCATTAAAGCTAGTCGACAACGTACGTCAGTGGACTCACTTTAACTACTCACTTGGTTCGCACGATTAATTTGTGCTGCACAACGGCTAGTGTATCAATGCAGTTACCCAGTTTGATTGGGTTTCACCCTCTACTCGCCTCTCGGTTATAATATATGGGATCGGAGTCTATATTGATTGATGGCTCCGAAGACCGTCCTAACACAACCGCACTCGACCCGAATCTCGGCCAAATGCAGAAAGTAGCGTTGATAAATAATTTTTGTCGTCCTTTGTTTTGCCTGAAACGGTTGTTAGTTTATTGCATGGATGGCATTGAACAATGTTCAGTAGTGTACTTGGGGTTTTAAATAGGCTCACTAAACCGTGTCGTCGCCGTGGGTCGGTCGCTAGGAGACTTCGTCCAATAATAGGGACACAACAATATGGCAGCGCAACTATAGAGTAGAGCACTCTTACTGCAAACTTGGGTTGTGAAAGTGTTTGTCGCCTCAAGCGGTTGAGAGTTGACGACCAGAGCCGCCAATTCATAACCTGTTAACTTGTTTGACGCAAATTAATAGTTTTTTTTTTTATTAAAAAAAGGGAAAACTTTCGATCCATGGGCTTGGGCAGTGTATGGGCTGGGCAGGAAGAGAGTATAACAATAAAAAGAAACAACTTCAATGGGGGTCGCCCTATCATGTTTTTTGCAAACAATATTTTTTTGTTCTTCAAGAAAAGAGAGAATAAATGTTGCGCGTGTGAAGAAAAACATACTGGCAAACTAACGTCAAGTGCAAAATTTATTTATTTATACAAAGTCAAAGAAATTACTCTCTATAATAGGTCTTTGGCTTTTTTTACGATAATAATGGACTCGAGAAGTGTGTTGACTTACATAGTTAACGTGTGTTGGTGTTAGTTATGACTTTAGTAATTTTGTCAAAGACATGAATATTTCCATTCATGAAAAATACACAAAGAAACAATAATTCCAGACTAGGTTGCCTCATTAAAATGTAATTAAGCAAGTTGCGGGTGATGAATTATAAATGAAATGAATACACGCAGTTACCTACTCTTTTGTTTTTAAGTTCTTCTGTGTGTGAAGATACTTTTTTATAACCTAAATCCTAAAGGAAAAAGCCAAGAAAAGAAGTCACATCCTTGATAGAGGTGCAATGGTAACTAAAAGGAAATTTAAGGCGAATTTGCATTTGTGCATTTAGTTTTAGGTAAAGGTAAATTTTACTCTATGTATAGATTATAATTGAAATTAAGAACTAACAAATTTATTCTTATAAGTAGGTATGTACCTTAAGAATATTTCAGAGAATTATTTGGAGCATAGTAAAAATTGATTTTTGCAGTGAAAATAAGTCATTAGGGTATAAAGCTTTGTATAAGGTCAATTTATACAACATCATGTTGATTTTTGTGGCGAAAAAAATCTTTACAAGTTTTTGTCACTCAATAATAAAGTATTTAGTTCGGGGAGTAGTTGAAGTAGCCTTATTATTAGCTAGATCTTTTGTGGAACCTTCACTCCAGAGAAAAAAACAGGCATGAAATTGAGTTTCAGGTAGGGTTGCCAGATTGAAAATGACGAAAAGGGGAACATTGCGAGTTACAGTTCAAAAAGGAGGACAAAACATGTTTTTGAAAAAAAATATAAAACCAGAGCAAAAAAAGTGAATTAAGAAAGTTTCATTAAATTTTGTTACTATAAAAAAAATCACAAAAAATCAAAAATTAAAACTTATCAGCTTTGAAGGGATTTTGAGCTTCAAATTGATGTAGTTATTTGCAGAGAATCTTTTTAAAAATATTTCATGAAATTATTTTTACAGGTTTCAATTGAATGTTTTCTCTTTTTGAGTTTTAACTTAAAAGGGGGACAGAGGCTTGCATAGGGGAGACGAACATGAAAAAGGAGGACTGTCCTCACTTAAGGGGGACGTCTGGTAACCCTAGTCTCAGCTTGTTATATTTCAACATACAGTAGACGCTCGATATAGTGAAGTTATGAAAACCAGTGTTGCAATATTTTTACCGCGAATTTAAAAGACGATTAGGAAGTTTAGGATGACGAATATTTTACTAGAAAACCGCGAACTATGGGATTATACGAATCCAATTAAATCAATATTAAAACCAACGAAATAAAACAATAATATGTGCAACCGGCACACGCGAAAAATATGATCGAAATGACCCAACTGTCAAAGCGATCAAGAAGGATGGGAGATAAAGAGATAAGACAAAATATTGCAACAACACTGCAACAACGATGCAGCCAACCGGCTAGTCAGCTGGGGTGGGTTCGTCGAATTTAATAATTATGGTTAAAGAGTCGAATAAAAAAAAGGGAATAAAAAAAAAGTAATCTAAATAAAGGTAAGCACAGTGGCGTACTTACGCAATAGGGTGGGTGCCAGGAAACTTTTTATGGTCGTTTGCCTTAACCAGTAGCTGAAAATGTTTCTTCAATAAATTGAAAGAAAACACAAAGATTTGAGTCCCTGATTGGGAGTTTAAAAGTTTATTAAAAAAATGTCTGGGAAACCGTGGCTTTCGCCTGGATTAAAACCCAGAATCTTTTCAAGATAAAAATTATTTAAACAAAGTAAATAATTGTTCGAAGAACAATTTAAGCAAATAATCAAAGATAAAAAGCAAACAAAGAAAACCGAAGCTGCAAGAATGGACCGCTATCACCGGTCCCGAAATAAAGAACAAAGAAAACTACGCTACCAATGGGGTCACGAGTCTCACAATTTTGAGATAAAAACGAAATTAAAAGGCCAACCGAATTACTATTTTTCAAACACTTTAAATCAAAATGAATTAACTTTCGAACTACTATCAATCACTGTACTTATCTTTTCCTGTGGTTACAATTCCTTCCTCTTCCTTTTCCTCTAATATCCGCCCCGTTCTGGCGATGGTAATCAAACTCCTTTCCTTAAAGCGAGTTTTATCTCAACCAAATAACTCCTTCCTCGAACAACTTTCAAAACACTTTTCTATTATTACCAACTGTAATTAATTAATTAAACAATTTCCAAAATTTTCCAACTTTCTATATTTCTTTTCTTTTTCTTCTCTCAAAATCTTTAAAACCTCTATCGACTATTCAGGTCAACCAAGAAGTGGTTGTTTCTGCCTAGCCTTTTGTCTTCTACCTCTGCCTCTATTTCACTCACACATTCTCACGCACATACATATGGTTTTCGTGGAACTCTGTTACGGTTCCACTCAGAGGTTGAGTTCCAACGAAACTATCTCTCACTCACACATTCAAAGGATTCCCCAAGTTGTTGGCGTTGTCCCAAAACTTGACGAATCCCAGGCTGGAGCAAGACATATTCACAATAATCTATACTTTGAGAAAAGGATAAAAAACTATAAAAAGTTGAAAACATAATTCTGAGCATTCTCTCAGCTACTCTACATTTCTAACTTTTTGAAAATTATTCGAAGAAGGTAAATATTTTCTTTTAACAATTTTCTAAACCTTTTTGAGGAAACGAAGGAGGAAGGCAAAAACTCAAAACAAACTAACTATCGCGCAATCTACTATTCGGTGGACCTTTGTGCAGATTTGGGGAATGAAGGGAATAGCGTTTAGCATTTCATTCTTTTATGCGGTCGACGTTTAATATTCGATGATAAAGTTAAAGTTAAAATGGAATATTTAGGATGGGCTTGGCGCCATGTTTAAAAAAGAAAAGTTAAGTGTATGTTGCATTATGTTGTTAGAAATCCACATTCAAGTGAACAGTGTATGTTTCATTCCCAGTTTCGTTAAGCTTCCAAGCTCAAAGTACAGATGGCGTGTGAGTCTCCAGGCCGTCCGCTGGCTCAACACGAAAGAATTAAGATGAATGATGAACCTAATTTGTCATCCTCCCCGAGCATCTCTCAAGCTCCCAGAGGACAACGGACAAAATTGTGGGTAGAAAAATGGGATTGGTTTGGGGTGGAGGGGAAAACAGACAACGAGAGTTAAACTATGACCAAACAACATAGTTCAAAGAAGGTTTTAAGAACCGCAGGAAGAGAGGTTTTTGTTGCGGTAAATCTTACCGTAACACCAGGCCGGTTCACTCTTTCGAGATTGTTCACTTTTTTGAGCTGGAGTTTTTAAGGGCTTTATTATGGTGAATTTGATCGAAAATGCATATGTATTTATTTAAGCATTAAACAAAGCTTTCTTTCAGGTTTTATAAAATAACAGAGACAATTCCTAAGTGTTCTCAAGCAATCTTAAATGCTTGCGAGACATTTTTATACAAACTACATTTTTATATAAAATTTTGTGTGTTTTCTATTGTGGTAAGTTCACTATTTTGAGATTCACTAAATCGTGCGTCTACTGTAGTTGATCAGGTTAACTATTTAACTAGATACCTAATTTTAATGTCATGTTAAATCAACGTAGGTTGCAGGTAAAATCTGCATGACATCTTTTAAATTTAACACTTGCTTAAATAAGTCTTGTAAATTTTACCTAAAAATCTAGTTAATTTTACATGATTCAATGTTTAATGTCCTACAAATTTAAAAGACAAAACTATTTAGCTAACATACAAATCTAATTAATTTAACATCATTCAATGTTGAATCAACCCTGTATCCTGTATTTATGTCATGAGCCATCACTTACCCTGCTTATTGCATTAGCTCGTTTTGCATTATTATGAAATTATAAACATTTATTATATATTTAATTTAATTTAAAAATATTTTGTGAAACTGATGCCAAAAATCAATAAACCGAAACTCATTGCATTGTTTGTGTGTGTGTTTTAACACTTTGTGTCACATTATAATGAACTGGCAGAGTGCTACTTAACATGAGGCCAGGCTAACTTCAACAAGTACAAATTGTAAAAATAACCATATCAAACGTTAGTTCAACCTAATTTGTGCTAGAATAGAAAAGAAAATTTCTGAAATATGGGATGTTGCATCTTTTTAATTTAGCACGGTCTGGGTCATTATTTACCTTACTTTTTTCTCTGAGTGTTTAAGCATGTTTAAGCTACACGTACATAAGTACTTTATACATCGATCACGTTTTTTTCCGAAAATTTTCACTTTTCAGTATGTTTTGTAGAAGTTATTCGAAAACTAACGCAAACTTGAGAGTTTAACTGAAACTTTTTGTAGACAAAATTAACAAGAAAAACAAAATTTTGTCAATTCTAACGAAATTGCTCATAATTTTTTGGAGCAAATATGTATTGTCTGGTCAATTTGTGCTCAAAAGGGCCCTTAGCGAGAAAATTGTTGAGAAGTCTTAAAACTTCACACCTGATGACTTTTGTTTTCGTGGGAATTGTATACTAATTGTTCATGTTGTAATAATACTTTAAATTAGTCATGCCAAGGTGGCAACACAGTCAAAAATACAAAATAAGGGTTACCACTCACCAGTTTAAATTCCGAAGTGTTTCATTAATTGGACTATAAATCGAAAACCAGGAGTCGGACGATAACACTTGAACTCTCGTTGGATTCAGCACCATTGTAACCATAGGACCATATTATTCACCTCCCATCGTTTGAAGAGGATAAAAAAAGCAGATATGGGAAAGGGAAATTGCAAAGCCAAAAAAAAATATTTTATAATTCAACTCAGATTTGTGTTCCCCCTCGAAAAACCTCTGACCGTGGATATTTATATGCACTCTTTTGATTCTTGATCTGTAACGAATAGTCAAACATTTTTACCGACGTAAGTCAAAAATTTTCGTTTTCATTGAAAAAACCCCTTTGACTACAAATATTTTTGAAGAATCTTTTGGTTCTTATTGGTAAGGGCCACTTTAATATGTGGCTCGAATTTCATCCTCATGCTGTTGGATTTATAGCATTCGCAAACTAAATTAACCAAAATGCAAATAGGTTTAACCTAAATGCAATTAAGTTTCACCCAAGCGCAAATAGATTTAACCCAAACGCAAATAGAATTAACCCAGTGGCAACCAGTCTGCAACCGCAACTGCAACTGCAACTGCAACTGCAACTGCAACTGCAACTGCAACTGCAACTGCAACTGCAACTGCAACTGCAACTGCAACTGCAACTGCAACTGCAACTGCAACTGCAACTGCAACTGCAACTGCAACTGCAACGGCAACTGCAACTGCAACTGCAACTGCAACTGCAACTGCAACTGCAACTGCAACTGCAACTGCAACTGCAACTGCAACTGCAACTGCAACTGCAACTGCAACTGCAACTGCAACTGCAACTGCAACTGCAACTGCAACTGCAACTGCAACTGCAACTGCAACTGCAACTGCAACTGCAACTGCAACTGCAACTGCAACTGCAACTGCAACTGCAACTGCAACTGCAACTGCAACTGCAACTGCAACTGCAACTGCAACTGCAACTGCAACTGCAACTGCAACTGCAACTGCAACTGCAACTGCAACTGCAACTGCAACTGCAACTACAGCTTCAACTTCTGAGCAGTTCAACGGTCAACTAGGGCGAATGGACATCAATGCAACCGCCAGGAAAGTCTTTGAATCCAACCCCGTGGACAGCAGCGCAATATAGGAAGACAGCTTAAAAGGTGGCACACGCAAGTGGAAGAGGACCTCAACCAACTTGACTTGCGAAACTGGAGTAAACTAGCTAAATACCTGCCGCCTGGAAAAAGCTTCTTGGTTGAAGCCCTGGTCACTGGACTGTAGTGCCATCTTAAGTAAGCAGGTAAGTATTCAGCTAACACATGTTCCTAGGTATGTCACCTTTATTATTTAAGAGAAGCCTTTTCCCTATATAAAACCATTTTAAAAGTAACTCGCATAGCCGTCATCAGGCTGCTGAATGAATGGCTATCGGTGCCCAACGCAGCTTAAAGTTTTAGCACATTAAATGGAAATTATTCGAATTATCGAAAAAATGATTCTAACACTAAATCAATGGTCATACGTTAAAAAGAGGTAGAGGGTAAGAAAATATTGTAATGAGATTACTGCTATAGCCGTTTTCTAGCAAAAAAAAGATTCTCCTTTACATTTATAGGCGTTAAAGCTTTCAAATAACCCCAATCTTACACCTCGACTGCTAAGAAACCCATTTTGAAGAAATAAATTCAGCGTCTTTGACAGTCGGGGCAGAAACAGACACCCAGGAATAGGTAAACACACTCGAATTCAGTTTTCAAACGAGTTTTCAACTTTCAGTATAATATTCAATTCATTAGAGAAAAAAAATGCAACAAGCTCTCATTTATATTTACCTAACAGAAAATAAATGAAGTGAACCCTATTTATTAGCCATTTTAATTATCAAAATGTGGCACTGTGCATAATGGTCATTAATAATATTAGTCTCATTTGGAATGTAACCTGCATCAGGTAGGTTATCTATTTATAAATACTAATTACTAGAATCCAATTAGAAACTAATTGCAAAATACAAATATTTCTAATATATTTCCTGCAGCAATCGCAACCTGCGCCTGTCCTAATATTCTAATTTAAAATTAAACATTTAAACAAAAAATACCAAAACTTAGTTTCTCTGTCTACTATTTTAATGGTAGGTAATGTTCCATCATTAGTTTAGCCGTTTTCAGTTTTAAAATACATAATAACCTTCCAAAAACATTTATTATTTTGGAAGCACCAAAAGGACACGTACCTTCCATAAAATCTCATTAGAAAACGCGGAACGTTTCCGAATACACAAAAAATTAAAAAAAGTAAAATAACAAAACGAGGTATAGGTAAGGAATACCTTTTTACTAGCTGGGTGCCTGCTATCCTTTATACTTTTAACTTTAGATATGGGTGTAGTAGGATTAAGGTTAGTTAGATGATTCACCAAAAAAAGCAATCCGCCAACTAAATATTAGACAAACTAATATAGTCCTCCTAATTTTGTAAGTGATCATTAAAAGGATTTTGTTGATCTTAAAAAAAAATAACAAGGATGAAAAAAATCCTTAAAAAGGCAATAAAGGGCATTTATTAAATTTAGAGAATATCGACATAACTTAACGCTTAGTTTTAAAGTAACATTTTTATTTACCAACATATTTTTAAAACTCTCAGGGGACATCTTTTCACTAATGTCACTTATTTTAAGTGCCTTGAAGGACCTAAAGGACTTCTCTACTCGATCAGAAATGAATGGAAACTCAGTGACGGTGCGTCAATAAGACGTTTTGGACACCTTCTACCCTACCCAAGACGAGAAAAAGAAACCTTCATGTTAACAAGCAAAATTCAACAAAACAATATTAAGTTTTAATTGTTGAATTGCATTAAGTCCCGAACTTTATTGTTTTTAGGTAGGATACCTGCTTAACGTCTTATGGACCATAAGGAGGTATATCGTTGACCCATTGACCGTGTGCCGGACTCGTTCTTAGGTAGATTTCTTTCTTTCATAACGGCTAAAACTAAAAAAAAAACATGGGCTTCTGTGACCTCCCCCACCGGAACCACTTGCGAATTACTTCAGGGGGGGGGGGAGGAGTGCTCTTGTTAATATAGCGGAGTCTCCATTACTGGCAAGAGAGGCTCCTTGTTTTCCCCATCCTATTTAGGAAAGTGTCAAAGTATCCCTGTCCGGTGGTATCTGTGGGGCGTTATAGGTCACTTCACCGTGTTTCTGCTTACTCAATTTAGCCACGTTTCTGATGAGCATCGCAGTCCAGCGATCTCTGTTTTCACTTCTGTTCTCTAAGCGCTTTTGCTTCCGTTATTGCCACTTCCACTCCAATTTCCGTTTTCTTCTCGAAGATGTACTAGTTTGCGCTGCTTGAAGATCTATTGACGTCACTCCTGCAATTACGAGAGCAGCTGGTTCCAACAACGTACGGTATAAACTAATTACGCGCAGAGAACTTTGTCTTTGTACTTTGTCTTTGAAGAGCGATTGCATTAATTGTAGACACCAGTAGTCTTTTTTAGCTTGCTATTGGGTCTCCTAAATTTGCCATCAATCTGGCTAGGCTGCTTAGCTGCTTTGGTTTTCAAAGCACTTTCTGCGGCTGACCGTATCCGTTTCCAGAAAATCAACTTTGTGTCGAGTCTTAATCCCAGATATTTTACCGAACTCTTGCTCGTTATAACTTCGCTGTCGATTAAGGTTGGGATTCGTCTTTTCGTTAACAGCACTGGGATGGCAACACGCTACTTGATACAATCGAGGATTGGCGATCGTAGGTTAACTCGAAACAAATTAGTTTCAGCAGCACATAATTTGAGACGAGTTTCATTAAGACTTCCACTCAAAAATGTCATTGAGAACAATAAATTGAAATGTCTAATTGGTATTTTTCAAAATAAAATTCATTCATAACTTCAAATAACATTATATTTTGTTTTTATCGTCACCGGTGTTATTATTATTGCCTGCAAAATTTGTTGTGTCCGACTGTATAAAAATTTTTGCTGTAGGGGCTCCATAACTAGGTTCTCTACTGCTTATAAACCGGTGCACTCGATTAAGTTTTTCCTCCAAATTGGCGATTGTTTTTTGCATGCCTGTATTTGCCTCCGCCCTACCTTTTCCAATCTTTAAGATGATTGCGGGGGACCCTCTGTGTTTAAGGAGTCAGCCAGTTTTTTCCACAACAAATTGCAGTTTTTCTTCCTTGGGCAGTTTTAAGTATTCTTCTGGCTAGATCTTTGTGAGAACTCAGAAAAGTGGTTAAAATCTAACTCTGCTTTTTAACTATTCAAATTATTTTTTTCACAGCTTTTTTTAAAAAATTAACTGCCGAAGATAAATATTTTCTGTCGAGTGAAAACTTTTGTTCCAAACGCCATTTTCGATTATGTGTGCTGCCAACACTGACGGTACAATCGAGGACACTCGATTGAACCAAAATAGGTGCTGCGAATGCTCGATTGTATCGATAAAATTCGATGGTATCAGGTTACGTGCTGGCACCTCTGCCTCGGTTTTTTCATTAGCCAGAAACAGCCCGTGTTCCTCCATCTTCCATCCATCCAGATTCAGTTTTCTCTGTGAGCTTTCTGTGTCTCTCGCTATTATCACAGCGGCAACGTCAGAGTAGCCAACTTGGACGGAATTTTCAGGCATCTCCGAACAGAGAATTTCGTCTTTTGAGATTTTCTAAAGTAGGTTTGGTCCAATAAGGATTGATCCTTGCTGGAGCAGCGGCTGTGATAACCTTTCTTCTCAGTCCCTATGTTTATTTATTTATTAAGTCCACTTAATTACTAGTTTAACAAAATTTTATTTCCATGGTATTAACATAGATATTATGATTGTTTCGTAGATTAGTTCGTGGTCACTGAGGTATCCTTTAAGCATCTTCTTTTAAATCGTTTTCTACATCCACTGTTGCCAGTAGCATATAATTTTTCTGTTGATGCGGCTTCCTTGTTGGGCGGTCTCAGCGGCCTTTTCTTAATTTCTACTATCCTTCAGACTAGTTTCCTTTTCTTTCTATCACAGCCTTCAGGCATGGCTGCAGTATTTTCTCTAGAAGCTTTCCTGTTCTATCCAGCATTCACAGAAGCCTTTATGTGGACTGGAAGACCAGGTGTCCTTTATTTTTACTAATAAGTACAAGTCGCTGCCTTTTCCAGCGTATGGGGAAGGTTCCCTCGGCAAGACAGTTATTGGTACATGTTGAGTAAAAGTTGTGGATAGAAATGGGTGATTTGTTTTATAACTTTACCGATTTTCCGTCTGGTTCGGGAGCTTTTTTTATTGGTTACAGTTTTCAGCTCTTCTTCACGGAACGCTTCCATATCATAACGTGGGTTCGTAGGGGTCCACCTGACACCCCTATGATGGGATGAGCAGAGAACAGCGTGTCCACAATATGGGTCATCTTTTCTGGTCTTAGGTCTGCTTTAGTTTTCTACAATCCAAGCTTCTGCCTGACGGTTTGAACTCTAGTCCCCAGGGGTCATTGTTGACGTCTTGTCAAAGTTCTTCCACTTTCTTTTTTTACTTAAGCTGTAAGCTTTTCAGAGCTCGTGGCTAGTTTTGAACTGTTCAAAGGTCATGTCGTCTTGTCTTCTTCTTCCTCTGGTGACTTTTCGCCTCAGATGTAGGCGTTTTTTTCAAAGTTTAGCTGTTTCCTCTGACTTCCAGTTGATGGGCTTTTCTTCCTCCATCTGAGTAGTTTTTTCGGCATCATATGCCATTCTTCGACAGTTCTTTCCGTTTCTAGTACAGAGTTTTTTTTTCATCTTCTATCCTCAGGATTGCGACATGGAGTATGTTGAGGTTCCATCGTACGGTTTGGCGTTGATCTCGGTTTGTTACACAGCGGCTATTGATAGGTTTTATGTAGAATGTAATCGACGCTGTGAATGCTGCTCAAATTAAGCAGGCCTCAATAATCAATTCTAGCTGGTGTTCTATTACGGGCCACAACTCAATGAGAACCCACATGAGCAGAATCGGCATCAGCTCATCGGACTTATGTAGTGAGGGTGTCAACATGAAGAGTTGGAGGAGTGCTCACCATACTTCCTGTGTGATTGCCCCAGCCTCGCCAGAATCTGAAAAGTCAGCCTTAGGAAAGTACTCTTTCGACAAACTGAGCGACATCTCGCCAATAAAGAACATCCTAAAATCTCATTCAGAATTCAGGATGGTCAAGGGAGGCCCTCCATATCTTAAACTTCCCCTTAATCCCCTCATTTTCCCTACTCACACCTACCTACTTACACCCTGGGGAGCGCAAAGGACCCACTGAGATCCGAATGAGACTATGCGACTTATCACCCCTTCTAACCTTGCATAACCTTATGTATCGACATCTGACCTACGTTAACCCGACATTTGATAGACCATTATAATTTATGCCTAGAGAAATTTCTTGGGAAATTCTTAGGAATGGTAAAAGTTTCAGTGTTTGGTGAGCAGAGTACTATATTCTGCGAAAAATTCAAAATAGTCAAAAAGGTCACTAATGGGAAAAAAGGTATAATAAGGCAAAATAAAAAAATATATTTTTGGAATCAGGTGGACTTGAAACGTGTGTTTGTATAAAGACGAAACTATCATACTATAACGCACAAAAAACGGCAAATCAGACTAAAACAATGGAGCTTATAACTGCTTCGATCGTTTCTTAGATTTTTGATTAAAAGTTGCAGCTAAAGCATTTAATTTCTAGAAGATTTCTTGTCATATTGCAGTTTTTAGCTTCTCCAGCCATTTAATATATAAGGACAAGTAAATACGACCTCAAAGTGCATTTTATTTTCAAACAAGTGCACCAGTTACCTATGGAAACAAAATTAAGGGCAATCGATACTTTCTTTCTTTCAGGTTGCATTCCATCTAACTTTACTACTCTTTATAGGTACATAGGAACGTGCACCATGTTTACTATAGGTATCTACTATAGATACTATCTACGAGTATAGGTTTATATGCAAGAGTTCCGCATTATCTGTGTTGCAAATGGTTAAACTAAACACAATTTGCCCTTGCCACAGATATACCCTCGAATCTGTCCATTAAGAGTGTAATTATTTATTTTTTTGTCCATCGGCCTTTAGAGGAAGAGATATTGGATAGCAATTAGTAGAGGAAATAGATATAGCTAAATGCAAATTGCAGACAATGATACTCCATCAACCTTAACTTATACCTTCCTACAGCTACCTGATATTGTCCCGCCACCATGCATCGGTCACGGGAAAAGTTATAATCTTTTGTTTGACAAGTACCAGTGTGTGTCATCAATGGAACTTATACCTGTCATCAGTCTTGGCTTAATAGTCATCGGTGCATCTTATTATCGGCTATACCTACCTAAAAACAATCTGCGCCAGCAATTAGGATTTCAATTTCTCTTCCAATAATGTGCCGTATCGAATCCAGAGTGCGGATACCTTCCTTGTTGTCACAATAGTGCTTCGGAAATTTATAATCTCTATTGAGACACAAATTCCTGGAATATATAGTTTCAGGACATTGTTTAGAAATCCAATGTCGGACAATGGTTAAGTGGTGTTAGTGGCGTGGGTAGGAAACTATTCAACTTCTTCTTCCCATCCATAGAGAGGGGAAAGTGATATATAAATAAATAGAACGGGCAAATTTGAAAGACATTTCCCAAAAGGACTCAGTTGTGAAAGGTCATCGTTTTTGTACAGAATATAATATGAACAGTGTGTTAACTGCAGTCAGTGTGATTTTGCTGATTGCGGCAAGTGTGTCAGCTGTTCCTATTTCAGATGAAGTGGATCAGGTGCCTCCACTGCCTTCTGAACCCGTAGCTGTTGCCGTTGCCAAGGATGATGGCTCGGCTGACTTGAAGCCACCACCAGCACCTGAAAATGACAGTCAATATTCTGGAAGTTCATCTGGGGTAAGTGTCTTTCAATTACTTTCTCCTTGAGCATCCCTCATTTTTAACTAATTTATTCGTCAATAGGCATCTTCTGAAACTACAATTTACGACCCGAGTATATTTTCGGGACTTTTTCCAGGTGGACTTCCAGGCTACCCAGACCCTTTCCCAGCTGGATATCCTCAGCCATACCCTGGTTACGCACATCAGCCTCCTCCCGGTTACCCATCTCCGTATGTTGTTCAAACTGGTTACGAAGGATACCTGATGCCATCAACTTCTCCATCAGCAGCTCAAACATCGAATTCCTTAAGTTTCCTCCAAGGAATTATTCCTGCAGCAATGGTCTCTTGGATTATGCGATCGATGGCAATTGTAATGGGAACCGTGACCATGGTCATTATGGGTGGAGCATTGACAACAGTTCTATGCTCTTTGACCCCAATCTGTTCGGTATCGTTTAAGTCTTTGAAATTCTTGAATTGGAATGAAACTGCAAGAAATGTCGGCATGATTGTTGGCAAAGAAATGACTCCGGAACGTGTAAGACGAGCAGCCAATTTTGTGCATGAAGCAATTAGAAAGTACAGTGAATTGCAGAAGGCATTTGCAAGTGATGATAAAGTCGTGCAAAATTGATTAAAAGAAAAAGTTAATTTAATTTAATT
This sequence comes from Dasysyrphus tricinctus, assembly GCA_963921185.1. NCBI lineage: Eukaryota > Metazoa > Arthropoda > Insecta > Diptera > Syrphidae > Dasysyrphus > Dasysyrphus tricinctus. The sequence goes on along the minus strand of OY992530.1, from coordinate 20,169,578 downwards.
TATAAAAATGTATATTTAAAGTAAAAAATTATAATAAAAACTCTATGATATTGAAAGCTTGAAAGTAGGTGTTTTGTTTTCGTTTGCGAAAGAATAAATCAGCTTTTAAAGACTTAAGAGTTCAGGAATACAACGAAACTACTGGGGAAACAAGATTATGTGTGGATAATGGTTTGGACATGGTTCAATGAATTTAAAGACAAATATTATAAATACAAAAGTCTCTCAAATAAGCAGAACAAGCAATGGTTTTCTAAAGGTATAATCAGGTGGTACCTAATAATATAATTATAGATGTTATTAAGTGACCAACAATAACATTAAGTGCCCCACTACTTTTGGTTTAAGTGGGTTTGTTGAAATTCGCAAACGCGAACAAATTATTTCAATGAAACAAAAATATCTGTCTGTGGTGACGAAAAGGAATGCCAACATCATTCTTGGATAAATATAAAATTATGTAAGCAAAATTTCGAAAATCGTTGCAACGGTTAAAAAACATTATATACAACTTTTTAAAAACATTTTTTAGTATAAAAGCTTTGAGATGCAAATTTTACAGTTTTTTTTATTAATACGCATATAAAAATTTAGTTTTCAAAAAAAATATCAACCTGATTTTGAAATACCGAGTTTTCAAAAAAATCGGCTGGTCCATTCTCAAAATATATTGGGTTTTCTTTTTCAAATACTAATAAATTTTTTTTAATGGGGCGACAACTTTTTTATGAATTTTGGTAACCGTTTTCAAAAAATCAAGAAAATGATTCCTTGGGTGGTATCATTAATAACCAGTTATGAAAAATGGTTTTCCATCTGAAGGTATAAACCATAACTAAGAGTAATTTACTGAGCAGTGGAGCCGCTTTTGAAAAAAAATAAGAGTTTGTAAAATCACTAACAGCCCTATTATTGACACGATTCAAAACTACACTGAGGGAAAAATGAATGCACTCCGTACAGAACCATAAATGTAAATTGTATGTACCGATGTTTGCAAAGGATTGCCATCGAAGGTCTATTCACTAAGTAAAGTTAATGTGTACTAGTTATAATTCAAGTTATGTATCGAATAAAACTAACAATCTAGAGTACCGATTTGTGTATTGGATACAGACGTAATATACTCAATACAAAACTATGGACCAGCTAAAGTCAAATATGTTTCGATTTAATAAAATTTAAATTTAAAAATTAAGCTTATGTGCTGAGTATAAGCAATGTGTACTAAGTCTATCTCGATATCTATTCAATAGAGACGTTTAATACCCAACACATATCAAGTGCCAGCCATCTAAATAAAAAATTATTAACTACATTAAGTTATGTGCTGTGTAAATACGACGTGTACTGAGTCTATGTCTACATTTATAGAATGCAGACGGTATATAATCAGCGCATATCAAGCGCCAGACATCCAACAATAAAAAACATTTGATACCAAAAGTTATATACTGAGTATATGCAACGTGCACTGAGTCTATAGTGACATTTATTCAATGCAAACAGTTTATACTCAAGCGCCAGCCATCCACCAATAAAAACATTTATTTCAATAGGATGAATGCAGACAATTTAGCCCAAGCCTTAAATGATATAAGGACGAACAACACCAGCATAAGGCAAGCAGCGATCAAGTGCGGAATATGCCGCTCAACTTTGCACGACCGATTAAAGGGAAAGAGACTAATCGGCGAAAGGGCTACAAAAATGGGCCCAGAACCATATTTGAAAGCCGACGAAGAGTGTGGCTTCCCCTTAAAAATGGATGATTTATTGAACACGGTCCAGAAAATTATAAAAGACTCGAAGAGAAAAACTCCGTTCAAAAACGATCGTCCAGGAAAGGCATGGATGCGAGCCTTTTTTAAAAGGAACCCCTCTTTATCTTTGCGAGAAGCGGAGACCATCAGTAAGGGTAGAGCCGTAGTTACCAAAGAGGCTATTTTAAAATGGTTCAGAGAATTTGAAGATTACCTGGAAAGCATTGGGCAAGCACAAATTATGGAAGACCCAAGAAGAATTTTAAATGGAGATGAGAGTAGCTCCAAAAGGCTATAAAAATATATACCAAATTTCAGCTGGAAAAGAAAAAGAAACGCTGACTGTGCTGATCGTTTTTTCTGCTGATGGAACCCTTTTTGAGCCCATGGTCGTGTTTCCATATTTGCGCCCACCGAAAGATATCGTCGAAAGTATGCCAGAATCTTGGTTTTTAGGAAGAAGCGAGAGTGGATGGATGAGGAGCGAAACCTTTTTTGAATATGTTGCCAACTGTGTCCATAAACGATTACTTGCCAACAGCGTCGAGCTACCCGTTGTATTGTTTGTAGATGGGCACAAATCGCATTTGACTTTAGAGCTCAGTTAGTTCTGCAGCCAGAATGGAATAATTTTGTATGCGTTACCACCCAACACCACACATATCATGCAACCAGCCGACGTAAGTGTCTTTAAACCACTAAAATCAGACTGGAAAATAACAGTCCGCGATTGGCAGTCAAAAAATTTAGGACAACAACTCACCAAACAAAACTTCTGTCCTCTTTTGAATGAAGCAATAATGAGGAATAAAAACATGGTGGACACTATTAAAAACGGCTTTAGAAAATGTGGATTATTTCCATTAAATCCGCAAGCAGTTGACTTCACAAAATGTGTTAAAAACAACACTGAAAACTTGTTAATTGCTCAAGTTCCTCAACTGTCAGACGAAGACCAACCTTTAGATATTCCATCCCTCAATAATGCTTCAGGAGTGGTAAAGGCTCTCAAAAAGCAATTGCAAGATGTTGGAGTAGATGCTGACATCGTTTTGAAGGTTTTTGAAACTGCAAAATCAAAAATTGCACAAAATGATTCACCGGAGGATATAATCGTCGACCCAGATACCTTAGGCATCCCTGGAGGATTAGGGGACCTAAGCGTTGGAGTGTATAATCTCAATGGAGAGGGTATTCTAGAGAAAGAAACTTCAGAAGCGGATGGCTTAAGCACAATTGAACCCGAGCCTGTACCGACAAATACCCCGCAACAAGAAAATTCGCGTAAAACCCCTGAAATTTTGTCCGGAACACATCTTATGGAAATTGATAATTTGATGGAATCCACGGTTACACCGAGCACTTCAGCAATTGTATCTCCAAGACCATCTGGTAGCGAAAATACGCCAACTTCAAGACCTTCCATATCTGCCTATACGTTTTATCCGAAGTTAACTTTTTTCAATAAAAAAAGCAAATTAAGACAAGGCGTAAAAGCACCTTTTTGCAATTTCATCTACTGAATGGCGAGAAATTGAAGCGAAAAAAGCAAAGAAAAAGAAAGACAAAATTGAAGCAATAGCAAAACGGAAGCAAGAAAGACTCATTAAAAAACAGACAAAACAATCTGCTCCGAAACAAAAAAAAAGTACAAAAAAAAAGGAAAAATGCCAAGAATGTTTGGATGAGCTTGAAAGTGACATTGAAGATGACAACCTGAAAAATATTGGGTGCGACATTTGCCCTAGATGGTTTCATCTAAGTTGCACTGCAATGGCTAATCTGGACTACGAGGTTGCATCTAAAAATGATTTTACTTGCAACTATTGCTGTGATAGTATAAACGACAACGCTGAGCGTAATACTGCAACTTAAGACTAAACTGTGAACTGAATGAAGACTTATTATTATTAATTATCTTTTTTTTTTACTAAATTTGTTTCTAATTAAGTTTTTTTAACTTTAAAACTTTGTGTTCTTATTAAATTTGTATTTTTAGAAATTAAGTAATGTATAAATGTTTGACTTTTCCTAAATATAATTTAATTTATTTTAATAATTCGTCGTTAAATATTAAATAAGTGAATTACTGTGTTTTGTTCCTTTTGTGTTAATTTTTGAAGTTTTTTAATAAAACTTATTAAATTCCATATGCCTTTATATTTTTAATAAATATTTATTTTATAGTTACTTAAGTAAAAACTGAATAAATTATAAACGACAACGCTGAGCGTAATATTGCAACTTAAGACTAAAAAACTGTGAACTGAATCAAGAAGTTTTTTTAACTTTAAAACTTTGTGTTTCTATTCAATTTGAATTCTTAGAATTTAACTAATGTAAAAATGTATAACTTTTCCTAAATATAATTTAATTTATTTAAATAATTCATCGTTAAATATTAAATAAGTGAATTAATGTGTTTTGTTCCTTTTGTGTTAATTTTTTAAGTTTTTTATAAACCTTATTAAATATCATTTGCCTTTATATTTTTAATAAATATTAATTTTATAGTTACTTAAGGAAAAACTAAATAAAATTTCCTACTTTTTACCAAAAAATTGTGATATTTCATTTGCTCATAACTCCAATAAACTTCTAAACTCCATACAAAAATTCTTTGTCCGGACACTAAAATTCATTCGTCCGGAAACTGAATTTTACCGTCCGGATACTAAGTCAAATCGACTTTTTTTTAATTTTATTTTTTCTAATTATTGCAGTAAATTATGAACAAATAACAAAAATCGAAAATTATCGGAGAATATCCAATATTTTTGAACAAATCAAAGTACTCGAGGTGGCATTGATAGCTTAAAACCTATTCCGAATCAAAGTTAAAAAATACGTTAAGTGTCCGGATACTAGTGCCTTTACCCTACCAAAAAATAGTGCATAGAATCTATTCTCACTACATAATCGTAAGCTGGCGTGGTACATATTCGTGTAATGAGTCTACAGAACTATTTAGTAGCTGCTTCACTGCTAATAGGTTTATGTTGTCAGTATAGATTTCATTAGGTAATGAGTACAGAAAAGTATGAGTCTACAGAACTATTTAGTAGCTGCTTCACTGCTAATAGGTTTATATTGACAGTATAGATTTCATTAGGTAATGAGTACAGAAAAGTATGTGTGCAGAAAAATATTGGATGAGTAAATACAATAATGTGCTGAGTGCATACATTTTTCCCTCAGTGTAGTTTTAATGTAAAACTAGTTCTATAGAGGTTTTGAATTTCAGGTTTTGAACATATTGGTATTATTTAAACAAAACTTGACATCTAAAACTCGAAATCAGAGTTTTAGATGTCAATTTTTGTTTGAATAATACCAATATGTTCAAAAAACTACCGCTCGAAACCACTATAGAACTAGTTTTACATTAAAACTAGTTTTGAATCGTGTCAATAATAGGGCTGTAAGAAATCAAAGTTGTACCAAGTTTGAAAAAGAAATGAGCCAGCCAACCGTTTAAGATATACCTACAGAAGAAGTAGATGTATTCAAGCAGCATTTCCAGCAGCTGCTAAATGGGCGTCAGGTAGAGCGAGAAATAAGGCGGGAAGCGAATCAAACTCTAGTCAATGAAGACCCAGTACCACCACTCAGTATACTATACAAGAGATAGACTTGCATAGCTTTAAAAAATGTCAAAATCCACAAGGCTGCCGAATTCGATAGTTGGCCCTAAAGGCTTAGGGATCTAAAGGTATAGATCCCAGTTAATATCCGAAATTAGTTTTAAAAGACTAACTGAGCCATAGACACATCCTATATCGTCATCGTCAGCGAAAGCTGTTAGTACACCTTTAAAATCAAGACTGAAAAGAGAATTTATATAGATAAGAAATAGAACTGGTCATAATACAGATCCCTGTGGCACGCCTATGCTCATATATCTTGTACCACTTCTAATTTCATCTTTTTTCACTCTTTGAATCATATTTGTATAAGGTAAGATTTAAACCATTTAAAAATGAAACCACGAAAGCCAGCTCTATACAATTTTTTTAACAGAATGTCATGATTATGCTTTATCGAATGCTTTTGAAATATCAACAAATAGGCCAGCTGTATTCAGTTTTGTATCCAAATTACTATATAATTGAGTGCAAAAGTTTAATAGAGCATCTTCAGCGGATTTGTCTCCCTGAAATCCAAATTGAACAGAACTAAAAAAGTTTGCTTTTCTCAAGAACTTCATGATCCTATTTTTTATTACTTTTTCGAACATTTTGCTTACAGATGGCAGAAGTGAAATAGGTCTATAATTTTGTAAGCGATCAGAATCACCTTTTTTAAAGAGAGGTAGCACATCAGCGCATTTAAGACTGTCTGGAAAGCAACCTGAATAGATGCTCATATTAAAAGTAAAAGCAAGTACATCTATAATAAAACATGCTATATGTTTCCATAATTTATTTGAAACCCTATCAAAACCACAAGAATTTGAATTTTTAAGGGACCCAATAGTATGCAAAAGTTCCAAGGCCGTTATTGGTTCATAGAAAAAACTGTTACTACAAAAAGTTTCATTACCAATGTAACATGTTGGACATATTGCCAGACTAGATTGGGGTTTCAGTGTATCTGCTATTGTAGCAAAATATATATTAAATTTATCAGCAACACTTCTTTTTTCAGATATAACCAGGTCATTTTCTCGAAGCAGGAATTTATTACTTGAAATTGAGGATTTTTTAAAGATATTATTAACTATCCGCCATTCTTGTTTGATATTACCGTTTGATAAATGAAATAGGTTCTTATAATAGTTATTTCTACATAGGGGAATTTCTTTTCTAATATGAGAACACCAAAGCCTTGTATTTATTTTTGAGCCTGCACGACACCACCTCCGATAACGGACTCAGGCTAATCGACTTTGCTGCGGGGCGAAACGTTGTGGTAGCTAGTACGCAGTTCCCGCATCTCGATATTCATAAGGGGACATGGCGAATTCCTGGTCAATCAACCGCCAACCAAATTGACCACATTGCGATCGACGCAAGGCACTCCTCCAGTATCAAGGATGTCCGAACGTTCCGAGGAGCCAACGTTGACTCGGACCACTACCTCGTTGTAGCAAAGGTAATGCTACGGATATCCAGACCAAAGCCAAAACAGGGAAATACTGTCAGGAAGTTCAACGTCGGACGGCTACAGTCGCAAGAAATCGCCAGGTCCTTTTCCGATCGAGTCTCTCGCGCCCTCTTAACTAGTCCTTTGCCGCCAACTGCAAACATCGAGAACCAGTGGAAAAACTGCCAGGAAGCCATCAGAGATGCCGCCTCTGACGTGCTGGGCTTCGCACGACCACCACAGCGAAACCCCTGGTTCGACGAGGAATGCCGGCAAGTACATGCAGCCAAACAACAGGCATACAAAGCGGCGCTGCATAGAAGGACCAGAGCTGCTCGCGAGCTCTACGAGCAGAAGAGGAAAGAGGAACACAAGCTTCTCAGAAAGAAAAAGAAAGATCATGAGAAGCGCGCGATCGAGGAATTAGAGGGATGCCACCGCAGGAATGAAGTTCGGAAGTTTTACCAAAAAGTAAAAAGAACCTCCCAAGGTTACAAACCCCGAACCGAAGCCTGCAAGGACGATCAGGGGAACATCGTGGTGGAAACGCAGTCGGTGCTGAGGATATGGAAAAATCATTTCTGCAAATTGTATAACGGCGATGACGAACCGAATTCCGCTACCATGCAAATTGCACCATTCAACCTGGACGACGTAGGCCAACAATTCCGTCCACCCGATCTTGACGAAGTGAGGATAGCCATATCTAAACTTAAGTCCAATAAAGCTGCTGGAGCTGATGGCCTTGCGGCTGAGCTATTCAAAGCGGCTGGCGATGAATTGGTTAGGAGTATGCACCAGCTCATCTGTAAAATATGGTCGGAAGAAAGCATGCCCGATGAATGGAACCTCAGTATTGTTTGCCCGATCCTCAAGAAAGGCGATCCTCTGGACTGCACCAACTACAGAGGCATCAGTCTTCTTAATATCGCCTACAAGATCTTCTCTGCCGTACTTTGTGAACGCCTGAAGCCATTCGTCAACAACCTGATAGGTCCATATCAGTGTGGCTTTAGGCCAGGGAAGTCCACCATCGACCAAATATTCGCACTACGGCAGATCTTGGAGAAAACCCAGGAGTTCCAAATCGATACCCACCACCTTTTTATCGATTTCAAGGCCGCGTATGACAGCATCTATAGAGACGAGCTATATAGAGCAATGTCTAGTTTTGGCATCCCTGCCAAACTCGTCCGTTTGTGCAGGATGACGATGGAGAATGCACGCTGCTCCATCAAGGTCGGCAAAGACCTCACCGACACCTTTGATGTCAAAAAAGGTTTTAGGCAAGGCGACGCGCTGTCATGCGACTTCTTCAACATCGTTCTTGAAAGAATAGTGCAAAACTCTCACGTCAACACCAGAGGCACAATCTTTCAAAAGTCCGTCCAATTACTCGCTTACGCTGACGACATTGACATAATCGAACGAACAAAGCGTGATGTCAGTGGCGCTTTTGTGAGCATTGAGAAGGAAGCCAAGAAGATGGGTTTAACGGTGAATGAAAGCAAAACAAAATATATGCTGTCCACAAGAAAGGACACCCAACACCGACGTCTCGGACAGAACGTCACTATAGACAGCTATAATTTTGAGGTAGTCAGAGACTTTGTCTACCTAGGATCCGCTATAAACTCAGCGAACGACACCAGCGCTGAGATCAAACGAAGAATTACTCTTGCCAATCGCTGTTTCTTTGGGCTAAGAAGGCAATTGAGAAGCAAAGCCCTCTCTCGAGCAACTAAACTGTCCCTGTATAAGACGCTTATCATCCCGGTCCTGATGTATGGTGCAGAGGCATGGACACTGCTAACAGTGGATGAGAACGCGTTAGGCTGTTTTGAGAGGAAAATTCTCCGGGTGATTTTTGGTCCCGTCTGCATAGATGGGGAATGGAGAAGAAGATACAACAACGAACTGTATGGGCTGTACAGCGACACCGACCTAGCCACAAAAGTGAAAAGCCAACGACTGAGATGGCTGGGTCATCTAGAGCGAATGGACACCAATGCTCCGGCCCGGAAAGTCTTTGAATCCAACCCCGTGGGACAACGCAGTAGAGGTGGACAGCGTAAAAGGTGGCGCACACAAGTGGAAGAGGACCTCAACCAACTTGGCGTGCGAAACTGGAGACAGCTAGCTAGAAACCGAGCCGGCTGGAAGAAGCTTGTTGGTTGAGGTCCTGGTCCACCCCGGACTGTAGCGCCACCTTAAGTAAGTAAGTAAGTATTTATTTTTGAAATGCGTATTTATAGCCTATTGAATAGACCGGAAAATGAGGGGTATAAAGGAACAATTACGTGCAAGGGTTTTTATTATTGAATATGTTTGTTTGGCCCATAAGCATGCTTAAAACCGAAAATGCTACTAAATTCACCCATGCGTTTCTGAGAGAATGGTCACACTGGCCACTTTTCAATATTTTAGGTGTAACTTGAAAACTAAGCTGAATTTGACAATTTTACATATAATACTTTTTGTTTAAAATTAAATTTTCTTTTGGAATGGATAGTTTAAAAAATTTTATGAAAAAATTTAAGCAAGAAAAGTTAACAAAAACCAACCTAAAAAATCAAAAAATCAAGGATATCTAATTTTGTTTGTAAATTGTGCATAACTTTTTTTGAAGCAAAGATAGGGTCAAGTCATGCACGGACAAAATAAAGTAGAGACTAAAGGCCTTAATATGGCATGTTCAAAAATTAATATTTGTTCAAAATTGACAGTGATATTCCCATTCAAACCTTATCATTTCTTATAATTTTTCGCAGTTTTGTCCCTTTTTTTGGTACAATTTGGCAAATTTCACTTTCGTACAAATGTTCGAAATCAAAATTTTGTTATAATATGACATTAGAACTATAGAGAATTTATAAAAAGGATGTAAGTTCGCAATTTCGTTTTTCGGCTGTTTTTAAATGCTTTCAGACCTACAGACCGAACGGCTGGTCCGATTAACATAAGATTTGGTACTAGGTGCTAGGAACGTTATATTTGTCATAAAGTACCAAAAAAAAATGCTTTCGAGCAAAAACTGCGAAAAAATATAAGATATGGTAAAGTTTGAATGCCTATATCTCTGTCAATTTTCAAATAATATGGCTTTTTTAACATGTCATATTAAAGCCGTAAGACTCCAGTGTACTTTGTTTATGCATGTCTTGAGCGTATCTTTGCTCCGAAAAAAGTTATGCGCAATTTAGAAAAAAATTTAAAAATCTTTGATTTTTCGATTTTTGTATGTTGGTTTTTGTTTACTTTTCCTGCTTAAATTTTCTTAAGAAATTTTCCGAACTATCCATTTCGATAGAAAATTTAATTTTGAACAAAAAGTATTATATGTAAAATTTTCAAATTCGGCTTAGTTTTCGAGTTATACCAAAAATATTGAAAAGTGGCCAGTGTGACCATTCTCTCAGAAACGCATGGGTGAATTTAGTAGCATTTTCGGTTTTAAGCATGCTTATGGGCCAAACAAACATATTCAATAATAAAAACCCTTGCACGTAATTGTTCCTTTTTAAAAGGTCTATTCAATAGGCTATTAGCGGATGTTTAGAACATTGAATTCTAAGTTTATTTTTGATTTTTATTTTGCGTAATAAGGAATCAGTTATCCAGGGTTTAAGCTTCTTGCATGAATTTTTTATTAGCACATTAGATGTGCACTCTTGAACATATTTAGATAAAATTGCAACAAAAGAATCATATGATTTTGATGAATCTTCTTCACTATAGACTTCATCCCAGGACTCAAAATAGAGAAATGCCTTAAGTTTAACTAAGTCGATTTTAGTTGTTGTTTGGAATACTGGGTTTTTTATATAAATTTTTGATACTTTTACTAACAAACCTGTCATAGAATGATCTGTTATACTAAGATCAAATACAAATTTATCATATAGTTCTCCAGAAATGTTAGTAAATTGCCTATGAATGCGGTCTAAACATGAACCAGAATCAATTCCTGTTGCCTGTTGGCTCATTTATGAAGGATATTAACCCATGCGATGATAACAAATCTAAGTATTTGCAAGTTAAAGTATTATTTTCCAAAATATTGAGATTAAAATCACCAAGAGTAATAAGATTTTTTGATTTTTCTAAGTCAAGTAGATTAGAAAATTCTTCCACAAACACTGATAAAACTGTGTAATCGATAAAAACATAATATAACAAATTTTTCATTATTCAACTCCATGGTTATTTTTAAGACTTCAGCACTCAAGAAATTCACCTTAGTGGCAAAACAATTATAATCTTCTTTCAAGAAACAACCCACTCCCCCCGCAGCATAATTTTCGTTTGAATTTATGAAAAACTTAAAACCAGGCAAATGATAGTCATCTTTCTCAAAATTGTAAATCCAAATCACAGATACAAAGACAAAATCAGGTTTGCAAGCAAAGGTTTCCAAGTGAGATGCAAAAGACAAAAATTTTCTCTCAAACTTCTTACATTTTGATGAACAAAAAAAAGTTTCTCATTACAAAAGGATTTATTTACAAATACATTTTCAACACTAGAGATTGGATTGAGGATGGAAACATCATTATCAATAAGATCTTCAAAATTCATAATAATAATAAATAAAAATAAATGTAGTTACTTACAAATAGCAAGTGCAAAGCACTATATTTTTGAAAGATCATTAAAAGATCTTATAACGATGACATTTCCACCCTCAACTTTCCTCTGTAAAATTTAATTATTCTTAAACCAACCGTATTTAAAGCCCTTCGTCTTCTTCATCTCCTTAAGGCCACTTTACACGATTATAGAAGTCATATGACTTCTCATATGACCTGTCAGAAAAATCATACCAAATCGTCTGAACGCACTCATATATGTATGTCATATGACTTCTCAAAAGCAAAAAGCATATGACTTTTTTGACATTAGAACTGCAGCTAAATCCATTTGAGAAATCAAATGGGATTTGTTGTTTTGATGGAAAATAGTGAGTTCAGAGTATTGAAAACAAAAATATTCTTACAAAAAAAGAAAATTTTGAATTAAAATAACTATAGATAGTTGCAAAAAAGTAATTTTGAACTTAAAAAATTTATTTGTTTATGACTTTTTTTCTTTTATTTTGGATTTGACAGATAGCCATAATGCGAAGTAAAAACGTGTAAACATAAAAAAAGTAAAACCGTTTGACTTGACTTAAAATGACAGCTCATTTGAGAAATCATACAGAAAATATAATGACAGGTCATATGACTCTTCTATTATCGTGTAAAGTGGCCTTTAGTTTGCATAAAAAGCGCTTGTGGGTATTTGGTCAGAGCATCATTGATGTAAATATCAGCCTTTTTTCTGCTACCGCTGTCATCTAATACGTTTGTGTTCATGTTGCTTTTTTTTTAAATTTTCTCTTGCATAATTTTTTGCTTGAGTGCAAAATCGGTGAACCTTACCTCCGCAGAATATACCTTGTTTGTCAGTTATAAATAGAAATGCTAAATTTAACACTTTAAACTAGTTTAAGGCAGTGTTTTTTTTTTAGCATAGCATAGAGGATAGGATCATTTTTTCATTTTGTTGAAAAGCTAAACAAAACAACCATGTACTTACGAACGGCCCTGTTTAGACTGTAATTGCTCACTACTACGCCACCATGACGATGAATTTATGGGTAAAATTTTCTCTTCACAGATTTCTTCTACAAAAACATGGTCATGACAAAGTGAAAAGTTACAGTCTAAACAGGGCCATTCATTCAACATAATTCTACTCTACGAACATAGCCATCGAGAATTCGAGACACATAAAAGTACCAATCGTCCCAATGACGACACACTAAAATCCTATTCCATCGAGTTCGACACTCGAACAAACGTCAAAAGCTTATCGGCAGCAGGATTCTACTTTAACTTTTATCTCATGTAATTCATATAAAATTTCACTGTGCTGCGGATAGCTTTCCCAATAAAACACACCTATTGTTAAAAATGGGATTTTAATTTTGAGATTATTGATAAAATGTAAGACATCGATGTTCAAGATTTTGGTTTTGTTATTTTGTAAGGTTCCTGGCTTTTCAGACTTTACCCATTAGTTGCGAGTATCTCACTAACAGGTGCCAAAAATCGTGGGTGATATTCAAGAGAAAATTTCGGTAGCAAATTCATTTTTCGATTGCAATTACCACCGCATTATGCTTCGAGTTGCCGGAGGATTTGATAACTTAATAATTTTAACTATAATAATTTTAACTATATGCCTGTAAGACCTAAGGTCTTTAAAATGCAACCTGAATTGCACGGCACTAGTTAGAAAGAGTAGGAGGATAGGAAAGATTTGGCACAGTGGATTGAGATCAAGATGTTTATTATCTCATTAAATCTCACGGGTGGCGTCCAGTTAAGCTGGGAGAATATAGAAAAGAATGCTGCCTAGAATGGGGCTCGAACCCACACCTCTAAGTTAGCAGTCAAGCACTACATCCACTGCACCATTGCCACCCGCGTTAACTTGTACTTGCCCACCTAGCAACTTGACAGAAACTATTGGGAATTCAACTTTTTTTTTTTTATATGTCAACATACCTCTGTTTTGGGCAGGGGATGTCATCAAAGAAAGTAGTAAGTCACTAAAGTTCCTTCATGTTACGATATAAATGAGAAAAATAGATTTTTTAAGGCCTAAGGTTGAAAGGCAAAAAATTACGGTTCTTAAACTACATATTTTCAATAAAAAAAATTATTTTTGTAATGCAATACCATGAATTTTGGGCAAAAGTCTGGATCCGCCCCTGGACGTACTTCATGATCAAGCCTAAAAATGATGATTATAATGTTGAATCTTATTATAATTCCTATAAATTATATAAAGGGGCAGACTGGGGGTCAAAGGGCCTACCGGGACTTTAAGAAAAAGGGCCACAGAATACAATAACTCTCAAAATTTTCAAAAATAAAAGTTGATATTTCAGACATTTCTCGAAAGTCATTTTTTTTATATTTATTGATTTTTTAACTAACATATTGATTGATATTTACTTGATTTAAGTATAAGGTATAGTTTTGGATTCTAAGGTTAGAATTTAATTTTGTTGAAACAGTTTTTTTTAGTTTATGCGTCACCTGGCAGTAATTAATTTGAGTTTTTATTCAAGCAAGCATACAAAATTGCAAAGATGTTCTTGTGGGCCTCATGCAGTAATATAACATTAATTTTACGACCTTAAGTGGGTGTGACTTTCAATTTAGTCAAAACAAAATTACGCTAGTCAAAAAAATTATGGGAATTAAGGGAAATATGAAACAAAAAGTATTCTAAATGTTCATATTTCTAATTTTCAATAATTTCTTAGAAATTATTTTTTTTAAGCTACGGTTATTGTGCAATCACAAGAAATGAAACGCATTAAATATTTTCAAGAAAATATATAAATCGGGGTTGGGTACGAAATCCCGAATGCCAAAATCCCGAAATAGCAAAAAATTCCTAATGCCAAAATCCTGAAAGACAAAATCCCGAATGGACAAAATCCCGAATGGACAAAATCCCGAATGGACAAAATCCCGAATGGACAGAGTCCCGAATGGCTAAAATCCCGAATGCCAGAATCCCGAATGCCATAATCCCGAATGCCTAAATCCCGACTGCCAAAATCCCAGTTGGCTCAGTACTTTTTGTGGTATTAAAAATCGCGCGCGATTCTAGACTTCAAAATATACATTTTGTAATGTTTTGTAAGAATATTATTTATTTTCAATGAATAGTTGGTCAGTTTTTTAACAATTTACTTTTGAAAAATGTTTATCTACTATCAAAATGATAATTGACAATCATAATAAGAGTGTGTAGCAACCCAAGCAGATGCTGAGAACAATTTATGCCATTATCGCAAAATCAACTTGTCCAAGTAGGCGATGCGTGTTTAAGAACAAATAGATATTACGCGGAAACGGAACAAGAACATTGTCTTCTCATTATTTGTAAGGAGTAGACATAGATTCGTTTAACTAAATAAAAGTTACGATTGGAAACTATTGTTTTTTTTTTTTAATCATTAAAGAAGAATTCAATTAAGGTATTATATCTCAAGATTTACATAGGGAACCTATCACCGGTATTCATAAACGCAAATGAAACACAAATTATCTTTGATCAGTGAGTTAAGTGTCAAATCATATCAATAAATCAAAATTCAGGGTATTAAACTAACTCACCAAAGTAGGAACATTAAACGAGTAATTAAGTTAAAAATATACTTCTGTCATTGTTGCCAAAAACTAGAGATAAAAGGAAACAGACGCTTGTGACACACATGCTATCTACAGCCTCAAATGAGAGAATGTATGTGCGAAAGTTCACATTTAGTGAGAAAGTGTATGTGCATTTCCATAAATAGTCTTTGGAAAGAGCAGAGTTCTTGTTGATTGTAGTAGATTTTCGTTAAGTTTTTGAACTTAACGTGGATTAGCAGTTTATATTTTTATTGATATGAAATTTTAATTCGTGAACTAACTTCTGATTGACGTTTTAGTTAATTTGTGAATAAGAAGATATATGAGCAGTTTTTATTGATAGGGCTGTATATTATAATATAGGTACTCTATGATTTTTAAGTGATTATTTATTTTAAAATTTCTTTTATAGACAATGTCATGATGCCAAGGCGAGCAGAGATCAAAAGCCATACAAAACAGTTTGATTTCTTTGAAATTACTGAATAGTACTAAAAAAGTATTGAAATTCGGGACTCAGTCCCAAATGTTTTCGGGATTTTTTGTCATTCGGGATTTTGGCTTTCGTGATTTTGTCCATTCGGAATTTAGGGTATTCGAGATTTTCATTTTTTGCTTTTCGGGATTTTGGCATTCGGGATTTTGTACCCTTCCCAATACATTGAAGTCGAATTTTCTTCAATTTTTTTCTCGAGTGAATCAAATAAATTATTTAGCTCAAATCAATCAAACTGAAATTTGAGTGAATAAACGCTCAATGATGATCACAGATTCATAACTATAGATTAAACAAAATCAGTATAATCTAGTTGCAGATCTAACCCACTGTGAACAAACTGGCCATATGCTAGACCAAGAACCAGAGCAAAAACAGTAGGTTCATAATGCAATCAACTACTTAATTAATTAATTTTAGTTTTAAAATGGTCAGGGGGCCCCCCGAATATTAATCCAAGTTGGCGAGCATCAGCTGCCATTTTGAAAATCACGTTTTATCAAATATCTTGTGAGTCGTGAACCGACAAAAGTAGTATTATTTTTTTCTCAGTTTTTGAGAAATAAAAAAAACGAAAGGTACCTTCTCCCAAAAAAAGAATTTAATAACATATCGTACTTTTTTGCCTTTGCCTATTATAAACTTAACAAAACAAACAAGAAATTGGAAAAAGTACCTTCTGTTATCTTTTTTTAATTTTCTCAAAAACTAAGAGAAAGAATATAAAAATGAAAAGTGGTGCTTAACTACACGAAATTTTGACATAACAATCAACTTGAAAAAAAAAAAGTTCACAATTTTTTCAAAAATATCAAATTTAATTTCTCAAAAACTTTTCACAAAAAAAAACTTGATTCAAAAAAAAAAATAAAAGAATAGAGCATTAGTTTTCAAAAAAAAGAAGAAAACTGTAGAAAAAAAGGCTCTGGGCCTGTTAATTCATCATTTTATAAAACATTTACTTAATTAACAATCATTGAACAGAGACTTTAATATTTTAAATATTTTTTTTAACTAACTTCTCTTTTCTGACAGTAAACTCCAAGGATATTTGCATTGCGGTCTCAAGATGATCTTGCTTCATGATATTTCTCCTTCGATTTTTGATGTATTTAAAAATTGAAAATGATCTTTTGCAAGCAACTTGTGTACATGAAAATGTCAGCATCAAATTATATGCTAAGAAAAGCTTTTTGTACCTTTTTGCGTCAAAATAATATCGTCGCAGGACATTGAAGCAGCATTTTGCGCAATCTCCACAGTGTTCTTGTGTTTTCTTGTTTCTTTCTGTTTCTTAACGTTCGTTCTCTGCCTCATCATTAGCTGCATTTTATTATTCACATGATCTGATCCGGATCAATTTTTAACAAGTAATTGCAAAAGCAACATGGGATCCTGTTTTTTATCTGGATCTATTTCAGTGATCAATTTTTGGATATGTGAATTATCTCAGTAGCGCAAAGAAAAGAGGCAACAGATGCATGAAACATAAGCAAACTTAAAGCAAAAAGAGACGGGTATTTAACACTCCTGTCACTTTGATCCTGTTTGTTTTATTTATCATGATCTGATCCGGATCAGATAAAATACGGCCATTTACATATACTCATCTTTTGAATTAAGGTTATGCACCTAACTTTCAGAAATTTTAAAGTTCTCATCAGTCATTTTTATTTATTTTTCATATTTAGTTTTTTGGAACTGTAAAATTTTTCTATCAATTTTTGAATAACTTAAGATCCTTAGAGGCCACCATCCGAGTTTTTGAGGCCTTCAAAGATCCGTAGAGGCCACCAAGCGAGTTTTTGGGGGCCTCAAAATATCCATTTTGATCCACATAAAGTGTATATTAAGTGTGAGTAAAATTTTGTTACGACATTTTTTTCTTAAAAAAAAAACTTTTTGCTTGCCCGGGGGCCCACCGGGCAAAATCCCGGTTGCCCGGTAGCCCAGTCCGCCCCTGATTATATATTTTGTATTGTGTTTACTAAATTTGTTTTATTTCCATTTTTCTATTTGGAAAAGAAACTAGAACCCATGCACAGCTTTTGTTGCCAATTCAAAGACGCAAAAAGTCCGCTGTTGTTTTTGCCTTGTATTTTGAGAAATAGACTTTATCACGGTGGGGGTTATTTCACTGCACCGTTTAAAGAAGCCACTAATGCATTTTAGTGTATTGTTTTTTTTTTTTCAAAGAACAAAGGCTTTTAACTGGTCTCTGCTTTATCTGAATGTAACCTCTCCCAATTTCTTCCTTTCGATAGCAGTGAGCATACCCCAAGTAAAGAAAAGTCGAGGAAAAACTTACCGATAACACCTAAATTTAGAGTCATATACAAATTCTTTGAAGCTGAGAAGGGATATCATAATATATAATATATATGATATATAGTATCCAAGCCCCGTCCTTCCATTGATGCCACCCCGATTTAACAGAGATTCAAGCATTTCCTCTCTACTCCCACGGACACAAACTAATAATCCGTGGCCAAAACCATTGCCCTATAGCAAATACCTAACAATTCATATTTATGATCTATTAAATAACTCATTCGAAAAGGTCGAAAAGGTCTATGACCTAAGTCAACATACTCACATAAAATAAAAAAAAAGCTAAGCTCTCACCAAACTCAATCCAAAAATAAAGCCACTTAAACCCCAAAATCAACTAAAGCAGTGCGCCACCCATCCATAAGGTACCTATAGAGAAAGTATCCTCAAATTTATTTAATAAATTTCCAACTACGAGTATCTTCAGCTTTTATAAAACTCGTGGCAAACGGAGAGTAACCACCACATATCCTTCCGCCCCCATTTTTTGTCATGTAAAAATCCAAAACAATCAATGTTGTGTGAGCCAAAACCTCCCGCCATTTTTTTTTGTATCCACATTTGCTAAGCTTCGGAGCAATTAATTTCCATTCATATATCGCAAGCTGAGCATAACCGAGCCGCGATATATGTATCTATGCTAATGTGTCATCAACATCATCATCATCACCCATACGAGTAGAGATAGATTTTCACATCCGCACAAATTGGGTCGAGCTATTTTTACTACAACCGACATTCTATGTCCACTTCCTTTCAGGCATGTTAATGTGAGCTCACTACTAGGTCGATTTTTTTGTTATCCTTATAAAAATACCCTAAACACTATAAAGGGATGATGATGGTGCGGTGGGTGGATGGGTTGTGTGGTAGGGAAGGGCAGGATAATTTTAAATTAAGTGTTCTCAATATGATATGATATGAGAAGAACTTCTCATTAGTCTCGCGTCATCGTTATCGTCCTGTCAGATAAGTGAGGCTGAAGGCTTGAAATTAGTTGTGTGACTTCAATCATGGCTAGAAGAAGTGTCCTTTTGATTTTCTGTCTAATTTGTGGCTTATGCTCGGATTGCATTCCAACTGTGTCAACCGCAAAAAGGAATTTATGGCTCGGTAATAGTCTTAGTGAAGCGTATACGATTTGTCTTTTTCGATTTGAATGCAGCAAACGGAAAACGCCAAAAAGACCCTCCAAAAAATATAAAATAGAAAAAAAAAACAACGTCTGCTACTTTTACTCTATACAGAACGCGAGTGCATCCTTTCCCTTTTTTTTATTTGTTTTGTCTTGTTTTCCAGATTGTCCTTGTATCCATGCAACAGAAGTGAACGAGGACAACCGCGGGGCGTTTTCAGTTAACTCAAGCAATCCTCGTTTCGTTCGCAGCGATTGTGTTCTGATTTTCGTAATGGGAACTGCGAGCAATATCGTTCAGCTTGAATTGAAGGACGTTCAACTGCAGCCCAAGTGAGTGAGTGTGTTGTGTGTGATGTCTTTTCCTTTTTCAATAAAACTTATTTCTATGTGACTCGGTGATTTGATTGAATGTATACAAGTGTTTCGGAACGATAGAGGAAGCAAATAATTCTTCACAGGCGTGGATAGAGATGTTCATTTTGGGAGGGGGATTTTGTAATTATAGTAATTGAGGGGCTGAATGTCAATATCGACATTTTTCTTCTAAAAATCAAAAATCGTTTGAAAAAGGCTTCTCACCCCCTTTTGAAGCTCCGACATTCTCAATTTACTAATGAACTCATTCAAAACGATAAATAAATAAATAAATTGGGTGGTGCAACAGGTCGTAGAGAACCAGGGCCTAGTGACTTACAACTCTCAACCATTCCTGTGTACATGTTGTTGGCGAGAAAGGAGGAGGTAGTTCCGCGTGGCATAATAATTAGTGCGTTGGACTGTTATGACCAAGGTGTGGGTTCGATTCCCCGACGTGCCACCTTAAAAAAAAAGAAATATTTTATCCCAGTTACTGCCTCTGGCGAGGAACTAACGAATCCTCCAAGAGAATACTTGTCATGAATAAGTGCGTCTCGTTCAAAACGATACGAAATATTTGAGTTTTCATTTCCTTAAAGCTACATGAGTTCTTCAATTAAGAGTACTGCGGGCCCCAAGAAGCACTTCACCTCGCACTTGATCCGTGCTTGATTCATGTGTTCTTCTTTGGCTATAAACAACACTGCAATTTGGTATTCGGTTGGGTGGCAGAAGGTAGCGAGTGTCTCTGTCAATTAATTATTTATGATGCGCACAATTTATGCTGAAGAAAATATTTTGGAATATACCTACCCGTCGCGTCGTATATATTGCAGCTAAACGAATGCTTTATAAACTGATCTCAAAAAATATAAATTCAATTTTGTAAATTGATTTAAAATAGATGTCACGAGACCGACAGCAGGCAATGCATCGGTCCAATGGATTCCACTCTATTTAAAATTATTATGTAGATATCAATCTGGGAATTATAAACGTAAGGAGCGCAATCGAGCAATAATTATAAGACTTTGGCATACATAGGTACCTATGTATGGTGGGTGCACACCTTGTGAAACAGTGGCGTGCACAGTGCACATGAAGTAGTAGGTATTAAGGGAGGAATTTAATTAAATTGCATTTGATTGTGTCTTGTTTAGAAACCTGTTATTTGAATCTGAAATCCAATCACTTAGAATTAATTGATTTACAATATACATATCTTCAACGGTGATAGATAACTGGAGGATATTGAAGTGCAGGTAGTTGAAAAGTCTTGATTCATTGTTAAAAATTGACGGAGAACGTTAAAGTTTTATGCTTAAAGCCTAGTTTACAGATCCCGTGAGCAAAAAATAAATCTATGCAAATACTCTAGCATGTCAAAAATGATTGAATTAATTGTTTGCATGATTGGTTTACAATTTCATGCAAGAAAAAACATTGCTGCAATGGAATGTCATGCAAAACAATGGACCGGCAATTCTTTTGCATGCAAATAAAAGTGTGGTGAATAAAATATTTTTTTTTGATGGTCGGCTTACAATTCCAAGAAATAAAATATATTCACCTCAAGGCATTATTTGCATGCAAATGGTTTTTGCATCCATTTTTAGGTCTATACTTTATTATTTAAGTGTAAATTAATGACTTGATGCGTGGGTTAGCCCAAAGCTTCAAAATCAAAATTGCGGGTTGCTTGATTGTATGCCAATTACCATTAACGACTTGTGGAGAGTCCCGTTTTTGTATGCAAAAACTCCGAAAACAATCGAAAACCCTTTTACTAGAGCTTATATGGCTGGATCTTAATTAGCAATCTTTAAATTCAGAAAAATTTCAGGTTGCATTTTCAAAGTTATATATATAAGTTCATACAATAAAAGCTACAAAAATATCAAGATTCCTGGACCCTGACTGGAAAGCTTTGACTAGTTCGTTTTTTTTTAGAATTCTCATCAATTATATAGCATTCAAAGACATAATGTGGCTATAGGCATTGAAGATTATGGCATGAATACAATAAATACAATGTTTATGGATAAGTGTAAAAATGTCTAAAGTATTAAAAAAAAAAAACGATATAGAGCCAGTTTTGAACAAAATTGAATAATCATAACCGCTGTATTGAAGCTACCCGTCCTAGCAACAGTTGAAACTTTTCTTTTAGGTCTCTAGAGAATTAAATAAAAATTTGGATCAAATTGGCCCATCTGGGCTCCAGCTCGATGTTTCGAAAATTTCGAAATCGTCTGTTGACATGAAATCAATACTTGGTATATATGACCAAGTAAATAGTTTTAGTTAAACGAAGGCCAAAATCGACTTGCTTAAATAATAACAATTTTAGGTTAAGCTTCTTAGCCCAAACATGTGAATAAATAAACGGAAGCTAAAAATATTAAGCTTAAGCAAGAATTTTCCAGCTAAAGCTGTTTAGCGTAATCTTTTTTTATTCACGTAAAACAAATCTTATGCAATGCTAGAACTATCTACCTTTAAGCTACTAGTAAAAGCTATGACTAGCTAGCTTTAGCTTCTTAAAAAGAACTTTACTTCACAAGGATCAAAGTTTAAGAAGTACACCTTTATTTAATTCAAATTTTCAAAACTTCCCCTAAATTTTGTGTGCCATAATTATTTGGCTAAATATATGTGATCAATGGTAAAACGCTTTTTTTCATTCAAGATCAAAAACTGCTTACCAAAAAAAATGGTGGTACAGTAAAAAAAATATTGTCAAAGTAAATCTGAATAATTTTTTGATCAACTAGAATAAAATTGAAGAAAATTTGACTCTTCAATTATTTTTATATTTTTAAATATTTATTCCGTTTCTTTTCGTGCGCTTGAACAGTAGCTTAAAAAAATAATTTCTTACAAATTATTGAAAATTAGAAGTATGAATCTTAAGGAATCTTTTTATTTCATCTGAATGCGAACACTTTTCAAAAAGATACAGCTCTTTAATAAACACTAAAACAAAATTGAAAACAAATGTTTCCTTAATTGTATTGACTAGTGTAATTTTGTTCCGTCTTAGCGGAAAGTCACACCCACTTAAAGACATAAGATTGGTGTTATATCACTTGACTCTAGAGAAATTTTTGCAATATAAACTATTTTTTATAACCATTTTGAGAGTACATAATTGTATTCTGTGGCCCTTTATCTGAAAGTCCCGACAGGCCCTTTAACGCCCAGTCCGCCTCTGATTTGTGGCCAGCGAATCTTTAGGATGTGGCGAAGACCGCGATTCACAAAAACCTGCAATTTCTTCGAAATGGTAAATGTGATTTTCCAGGTTTCACAAGCATATAACGGCACAGATTTGACATTGGTTTCGAAGAATCTCAACTTAGTGCGTAAGGTTTTTTGACTGGATTTCCAAATTGGGGACTGAGTATCGAGGGCACCACGAGCTCTATTTATTCTACTTTTAACGTCCAGATCCGTACCACCGTTTGCAGAAACAATAATGCCAAGGTAGTAACACTGTTCCACTTCTTCAACTGGCGTCTCCTGTAGAATAATACGTTGCTGAGTGGAGCGGCCTGTGAGCACTTTTTTGTCTATCTTTTGTACAAGATAAAAAAGATGCCAGACGAGGTTGGTGGAAGAAAATAGCTTGCCAGACGAGTTTTTAAAGTTGGTATTAAAAAATGTCATTGATTAGCCAGAGAAATGTATTAAATATAACACGTTAACTGCGTATAATCCTAATAAATATTAAAACAAGCCAGCAAATTATGATGTGGTTATGCCACACATTTTTTCATAATTTTATAAAATTGACAAAACTAAAACACTTACTTATACAAATCTAGTTTTCGCACATATATGTAAGCTTTGCCATCTTGTATATATAAAAAAACATTAATGACGAGTTGGACGGTCAAAAGCTCATGCCATCAGACGAGAAGAAATATCCTTTATTTATTCATTCTCAAATTTCAAAAAAATGTCAAATTTGTAAACCTACCTTCAAAAAGCTGATTTTTACATATGTATGTATATAGTAGCTGATATCTTCAAAAAAATATATTTCCTACAACCAACTCTTAAAACTTTAGGCCCGTCTGGCCTACAATACCAACTCTTAAAACTTTAGGCCCGTCTGGCAGGAACTTTCCACCGTCCGACTGGTCTGGTTTTATTTTCACTCACAAGAAGATATCAGCTATGTAAAATTCAGC
This sequence comes from Dasysyrphus tricinctus, assembly GCA_963921185.1. Taxonomy (NCBI): domain Eukaryota; kingdom Metazoa; phylum Arthropoda; class Insecta; order Diptera; family Syrphidae; genus Dasysyrphus; species Dasysyrphus tricinctus. Next base: position 20,146,011 of record OY992530.1, on the reverse strand, counting down.
TTTGTTAAGGTGGGTTTTCAATTTTGACAGTTTTTTTTTTTAATTTAAGAAAAAATCAAAAAAGGATGTGAATACAGGCGCGGATACAGGGGGGGGGCAATGGGTGCAATTGCCCCCCCCTGGGCAGGAACGAACGAAGCATAAAATATGAATTTAATAAAATGTAATCAAAAAAAGGTAATTTCGTTATACGTTTATAAAAATTTTCTTGGCAGGGCAGCGTTGCAGCAATGAGTGGTTGTTCGTTGGCCACTGGCTGACCAGGTTCAGTTAAGAAAAGTTCCGCTTTGCACAAATAGTCTTCAAATCGACTGATTGGAAAGCTTATAACTTCGGTTTAAGATCTCGATCTTCAAAGTTAAGTTTTTTTATTAAAAGATAAATGTCAGGCTACATTACTGCATAACATTTTATGAGAAAAGTCAATTTATTTCAGACTAGGGAGCACGTTGAGTCCCATATCGATTTCATTTTCTCTTTTGAAAATGCTTTGAACGAAAAATTTCACAGTTTGAAAAATAACGTTTCAAAAAGTTATTGCTCCACCTCAAAGTTTACAAATTTGTTAGTGGTTTTTTATAGTTTAATGTAACGGGAGAGGCGGCAGGGGCACTTATCTAAATTTTCAACCTTCAATTTGATTTTAATTTAAAAAAAAGTTAAATCTTAAAAATACCCCGATTTAATTAGCTTCAAAAATGTCTTAATTTGCTTTAAATGCTTGGATCTACAGGATGAAGATATCTTATTAAAATTATAATAATAAACTACATTTGTGTATAAAAGTTGCTCAGAAATATAAAAAAATTACGCTAAAAGGGTGATAGAGTTCTTTTTATAATAAATATTTAAATGTGCATTTTCATTGAGGGAGTACTTTCACTAGAAAACTCTCGAGAGCGACTCTCGGATATCTGTCTTCTCCTCTGGTGAACTTATTTCATGACTGTGTCTGTGTCCACTTTCGAGTTTTACTCTTGAGAACTTCTTCAGAGCTCCTCACCGCCTTTTTACTCTGAAATGGATATACGCATCTTTAGAGTATGCACATGTGTTTCGAGTTTGGTGCTGCACGCAGCGATGCGTGCAGACGTGCTGCACATCTGTTTTAGCCATAAGATATACGTTTTTGGTGTATGTATGTTCTCCTGAGAATTTTGTCAATATCGTGGACGTCTTTTAGGAACTTCCGTGTTCCATATCATTAAACTACCGAAGAGTACGAGTCCAACGAAGTAGATGGGAGAGAAATCAGGAAACGACTACAGCAGTAGCTGTCTTTGTTTTGAGCTTATATGAAACATTTATATTAGAATTTAACGAAGGCTTAGTATATTGTAAATGAAATAAAAAGAGTGTTTTTTTCCTTGTATTTTCCACTATAATCATTGTGTTTTATTTAAATGTCAGAAAGTTTCATCTCAGTTTTGATCTGTAATTTTAGTTTAGCTAAAATACAGCTATTTTCAAATTATGGCAATGGTTTTGTTTGCACAAAATCTTTTTTATCAACGTCCTTCAATTTTCTTGCAAATGCATTTGACGTATATGAACACGTTCTCCAGCTTTCCAATATTTTTGTTGCCAACTCGATCTTTTTACTGCGGAATTGCACAGCAGATGGTGTTATCGAGGATATGACTTTTGCAAACTGCATTATCGAGCATAATGCTTATGCAGTTAAATATATATTTGCCTTTTTGAACAGAAGACTCTTGCTGTTTGCGTGTGATAACATTCTGCAAAATGCATTTTTCATGCTGATGACGTTCTCGAAAACGGTCTTTTACCGGCAAGGCTAGGTTATGTTGTCACAGCTAAAGAAGAGGCTGAAAATTTCACTCGAACTCGAATGTCATGTGTCTGAATAGGAGCATACCACTGTGCCATTATGTTTTCCGAGCATAATATTGTGGAATTACGCGGATCCAGAGGGAACTCAAAAACGCTGTAAAATACCATGCTATAGCTACAAACTGCAAAACTTCATTTCACAAAGTTCAAAGTACTCTCTTTTCGAGACACTGTAGCAGTTATGAAGAGTTAATTGCTTTCTTCAAATATCAAACTCATCAACTCATATTGCTTTGGATGACCAGGCGTACCTATACAGCGGTATGAAGTGTACTTAAATTTTCTGTAGACCTCATCAAGATTTTTGGAAAATTGCCCCCCCCTGAACGAAATCCTGGATCCGCGCCTGTGTGAATATGATGTTGGGACTTAACAATTCACATGTTCACTATGCTTTTTTAAGAACTCTAGGGAATTGGCCAAAAAACTGGGTAGATGAAAAATGCTGCGTTTTTGCTTAAGCCCGTAGAGCACTGGGCGAAACAAACGGGGTTAGTTCAGGAAATTTACATGTTCAATGCAATTGAGGAAAAGCAAGGACAACACCTGATTGATATTTTCATTTAATATTTTTTTCAGAAATTGAAAACCAAAATTCAGATATGAAGGATTGTAGTCATAAGAAGAAGAATAAAATCATAAATAATTGAAAATTAATTATTTTTGTTTTTGTTTTTGTGGACTCTTGAATATAAATTCAATTTTAAAGTTTTTGGGACCGAAACGCATATCGTCAGCCGAGAATTACAAGGTCGTATCTCGAAAAAAATCAAAATCGAGGTTTTGATGCAAAACTGTTCAGATATCAAGTAAGAAACGTTTTGCATCACTTAAAATATGCCAACATTTAAATTGAGGCAGAAAAAGCCATAAAATCAAGGTCGTATGTGAAAATTTCACTCACTTTTTAGTTCAAGGTCGTATGTTGCACATACAACTTTGTAATCGCAATACCTACTCGAAAATTGAAACAAAGTTGTAGGTAACTCTGCAAAAGAAATCAAAATTAGAAGAATAGTTCTATCTCATTTTTAGCAAGCCTAACTGTTTGAGGCTAGCGAAATCATTTCAACCTTTGTGCTCTCTCATTTGAAGCCCGTTTTGGTTTTAAAAGTTTGTTTTTTGCTGCCCAAAATTTAAGTCAATTTTGCTTTAAGAAATATACATATAAAAATCAAATTAAATTAAAAAGCAAGAAGACGTCTTAAGCCCAGTAAATTATTTACTAAGGACTCAATTTAATAACAATGTAGCAAACAATAATGGAAAACGAGATTAAATTTGACCGTCCAGCGCAAGTCGATCAACAAAAAAAAGTCGACATTGTTGCTATGTTAAAAAAAATAAATCAATAAAAAATGCTAAAAAATTAACTAAAAATGTGTTCTATTCATGTGACTTTTCAAACATTTTCTTTTACCATTTGGTTTTTAATTCATATTTCAGAAATTGCAGTTGTAACTACCTTTTAATTTTTCTTTTTCCTTAGATAAATTTTAGTTAAAAGGCGTATGTCTAACATACACGTCTTTGAACTAAACAAAATTTTGTTACAAAGTTGTATGTGGATTTCAAAAATGCTCATTATTTAATTGGTGGATAAAATTTAAATTTTTGTTTGTGTAATTTCAGTTATGCTTATGGGTTCAAGCATATTTAGCTAAAAAAAACCAAAACAAAACTAACTCTAGATACACTAAAAAAGTCTCACTTTTTTGTTTTCGATGTATCTCAAATGTATATGTTTATCACATACGACGCACAATGGGCAAAAATAGTCGATTTGGTGGCCAAAAATCAAATTATGCATGTCTTCAAAATACTCAAGTTTCATTATAAGCCAGTAGAAAAATACTCATACGTGAAATATGTAAAAAAAAAAATTCCTAAATATGTCCAGGCTAAGAGAAAAAGCACCTCAGATTTAGAAAAAAATTGTATTCATGTAAAAGACATTTTCTAGCATGGTTTAAAACCACGATTTTTTAAGAAAACCCTTTTAAAAAACGATCGGTTTTACTATAGCAAGTTTTTCTAGATATTTGTCTATTATAACGTGGAAAAAAAAATTAAAAAACGGTAAGCCGGATAGTACCGTTCGATTTGGTAAAACCAATCTTGCTTAAAACCAATTTTTCAGGTTCACTAAAGTGGTACAAAAATTCACAACTTTTCACAACCTTTATTTATTTATGTATTGAATGTGAAATATGTTCTCTATCGAAATTTCCAAAAATTATACCCGCATGAATCCGACTTTAGGAGTTAGAGCGAACAAAATTCTGTATAGTGACTTTTTTTCGCAAAATTTTACTTAAGCTTAGCTTATTGTTTTTATATAGTCCAGTAAAACATTAAAAGTTAGCTTTTACTAGTTTTCTCTGACCCTACCAAAACTGTGTTCCTGCTCTCATCAACTCATTATTTTATTCCGTTACTCTTGCCAAGTAATAGATTGTTGCAAGACTGATTTATAGTTATTTGCAACTAAACTTTTGATAAGCAAAGTGGTGGCTTAAAAGCATTGTAATTATTATAATGTGGACCTACAAACTTCTTTTTGATTGTTGTGAAAACCCGAAGGTAAATGCCGAAGACTTAAAAAAATGACCAGTAAGTTTGACCTTATAGTAAGTAAGTGCTTTAAATATAAGCTTAGAAAGAATATTCAACAAAATAAAAAAAAAATACCAACTGTGCTCATATTAAAAAAAAATTAAATAACTATTAAAAAGTCAAAAATCTTTTGTTGTAAAAAGCGAATTGGAGTCAGAAGAACAAAAATGTCCACAAGAGGAAGACCAAAAAGACGAAAAAGAAATGAATTTGACGTTAATTGTCTGAGATCTGATGTTAAGAAAAATACACGTCTAATTAAAAAAAAAAAAAATGACCAACCTAAACAGGCAGAAATTGTATATACTGTAGAAAGATCAAATAAAGAAGATATGGATAGAATGCGTAGCGATACATTTTCACTAGAAGCTGAAACCACAAGGTTTTCAGCAGAGGAAGCTTTAGCAATTTTTTGCACCTAGTACTTTCGATAAGTCAGACAAAAAAAATGCGTTCCATCAAACGGGAATGTTTCACAAACTTCGGGCGAATCAAGTCTGCAAGAATGTATTCTTTTTTATCAAAATGTTGAGTTTGAAAATATTTTTTTTTCAAAAGCTGTTTATTTAATTAACGTTATTTTTTATAAAATAGAACAATAAGATTTGGCATTACATCCCAATATTGTAAGTGTTATTGCAGTTTTTTTTAACAATGTTCTACAAAGTTTTGCGACCTTTAGTCCAAATGCGTTTCGCCCAGGTACAACAATTGGGCTCATCAGTTAGATGTTGTTGTACCCTTCTAAGACGCATAATTTTTAGTCGATGGTTACCGACACGTATAAAATAAACAGCACAAAAGCACTGTAAATTATATAATGTTCTAGTGGAATTTGGTTAAATTCAGACAACTAGAAAAATATGATGGTAAAGCCCGTGGTCTGGCTGGTATAAGATTAAGAATAAAAACGTAAATAATTGAAAATTAATTATTTTTGTTTTTGTTTTTGTGGACTCTTGAATTGAAATTCAAATTTAAAAGTTTTGCGACCTTAAGTCCAAACGGTTAAATTCAGACAACTAGAAATATATGAAGGTAAAGCCCGTGGTCTGACTGGTATAGGAAGAGCTATTGGATTGTAGTTGTCTGTATTGAGTTAAAAATGTTACTTTTTGTCTTAAAAATTCCTTTTCAGGTAAAATTTTGAGTAGAGCCTGCTTTTGTTCAAAGCTGAATAAGGACGATCTGCTTACTGCCTAAAAGTGTCAAAGGGCACGGTAGTGCCCAGCCAAGTTCGCGGCACTACACCCTTTTTACAGAAACAAACTCAGGCGATTTTCAACCCCCCTCTAACTTCAGTACCGATGAAGTCAGAAACTTCAAATTCGGAGTATTTGCTGAACTGATCAAACACAGGTGGCTCCCCAAATTTCAACTCTTTAGCATTAGTAGTTCCCAAGATATAGGACTTCAAAAATCACAAAAACCGTAACTGACTGACTTACAGACTGACTCACTGACAGATCATCAAAATTATGGAGCACTTCCCGACATCGTAGAAACTTAAAATTTCGCACAACGGTAGGCCTTGTGGTACATACAAAGGAAAAAATCGAAAATTTGCAATTTTCTATGCAGGGGGCGTGGCATCCACCCACTTTCTTAAATATTCTATAAATTATATGGAGCTTGGTAAGTTGGTAGGGTTTGAGGTACTTAGAAAAAAAAAAATAGAAAAATTGGAATTTTCCATACAGGGGGCGTGGCATTTACCCACATTCTTAAAAATTCTTATAAATTATATGGAGCACTTCCGATTGTTGTAGAACGATGAAAATTGGTAGGTCAGTAGGCCTTGAAGTACTTAGAAGAAAAAAAATCGAAAAATTGGAAGTTTCAGTTCAGGGGGCGTGGCATCTACCCACTTTATCAAAAATTCTTATGAATTATATGAAGCACTTCCGATTGTTGTAGAACGATGAAAATTGGTAGGTCGGTATGCCTTGAAGTGCTTAGAAGAAAAAATTGAAAAATTGGGAGTTTCAGTTCAGGGGGCGAGGCATTTACCCACATTCTTAAAAATTCTTATAAATTATATGGAGCACTTCCGATTGTTGTAGAACGATGAAAATTGGTAGGTCAGTAGGCCTTGAAGTACTTAGAAGAAAAAAATCGAAAAATTGGAAGTTTCAGTTCAGGGGGCGTGGCATCTACCCACATTATCAAAAATTCTTATAAACTATATGAAGCACTTCAGATTGTTGTAGAACGATGAAAATAGGTAGGTCGGTAGGACTTGAAGTACTTAGAAAGGAAAAAAATCGAACATTTGAAATTGTCCCTTCAGGGGGATGGGGGGGGGGGGGTGCCATCCACCCACTTTATCAGACTTGCTATTATTTGTATGGAGCACTTTCGGTTGTCGTAGAATTATGAAACTTTGTAGAGCGGTAGGGCTTGACTTTCACCTGGCAAAATAAATCTTTGCAAAAAGGAGTGAAATCACAACAAAAACATAAATGTTAAAAAAGGAGCCAAGTTCTTAGGTGTACAAGAAACCTGCGCGTTAAAAGTTTGCCAAAAAAAGTAATGTCATCTTAAATATATGCCAAGTTTTAAGTTCATGAAGTTTAATATCAAATATCTAAAGAAGAGTAATATCGAAACAATTCCAAATCATGACAGAAATTTGGTAATTAATGATTACTGATTAAAATTTGGTGGGTTCACTGGTCAAGTTTTCATACAATTTAAATTTGTGATTAAGTAAGTATTTTAGAGAAACCTTGCCAAGTAAATCCACCAAATTTTAATCAGTAATCATTAATTAACAAATTTCTGTCATGATTTGGAATTGTTTCGATATTACTCTTCTTTAGATATTTGATATTAAACTTCATGAACTTAAAACTTGGCATATATTTTAGATGTCATTACTTTTTTTGGCTGACTTTTAACGCACAGGTTTCTTGTACACCTAAGAACTTGGCTCCTTTTTTAACATTTATGTTTTTGTTGTGATTTCACTCCTTTTTGCAAAGATTTACTATGCCAGGTGAAAATCAAGCCCTGCCGCTCTACAAAGTTTCATAATTCCAAGACAACCGAAAGTGCTCCGAATAAGTAATAGCAATTCTGATAAAGTGGGTGGATGGCACGCCCACTGAATGGAAAATTCCAAATATTCAATTTTGTTCTTTCTAAGTACTTTAAACCCTCCCGATCTACCAATTTTCATCGTTCTACAGCAATCGAGAGTGCTCCATGTAATTTATAAGAATTTTTACGAATGTGGGTGGATGCCACGCCCCTGAAATGAAAATTCAAATTTTTCAATTTTTTTCTTTCTAACTGCTTCAAGCCCTACCCACCTACCAATTTTTATCGTTCTACAACAATCGGAAGTGCTCCATATAATTTAAAAGAATTTTTACGAATGTGGGTGGATGCCACGCCCCTGAAAATAAAATTCAAATTTTTCAATTTTTTTCTTTCAAAAAGTACTTAAAGCCTCACCGACCTACCAATTTTCATCATTCTTCAACAATCAGAAGTGCTTCATATAGCTTATAAGAATTTTTGAGAAAGTGGGTGTATACCACACCCCCTGAACTGAAACTTCCAATTTTTCGAATTTTTTCTTTCAAAGTACTTCAAGCCCTACCGACCGACGTGCTAATTTTCATCGTTCTACAACAATCGGAAGTGCTCCATACAATTTATATAGTCCAGTATATTTAGTCATAGCTGCTATGGGAATTTTGCAAAACGTTGGGGAAGACATTTTTTTCTTGTTATCGATAGAGTACTTTATAGAAAACTTAAATCCAAGCTTCGACCATCAACCCTTTGCAGGGTTTCCGCCATCTTGGTTTAAAGAGTGAACTCGGTTTTGGCTATTTTCTAAACGGGGAGAGGTAGGAAGATGTTTTTTTCTGTATTCGATAGATTATGCAATTACAAGAAAGTCGTAGCTGTAATGAAAAATTCGGAAAATTAGAGGAATGGAGATATGAACGTTTAAAAGTCAAAAACGGGAAAGAAGAAGGCTAAGAAATAATTTGCAATAAGTCAGAATGACATTTGTTTTTAGAAAATTTTATATTTTTGGAAAGGTAAGAAAAAATTATTTTACCCATGTTTGAGGAATTTTTGATCAATGTGTTGGTTTTTGGATCAAAATTTGTTTGAAAATTGCAATTTTTCGAGATCAAATTATTCAAGTACCTATTTGATTTTTATATTTTTAAGGGATGGGTCTAAAAGTTGGAAATCATTATAAATGATGTAGTCTATCAATCTTTATTTTTGTTCAATCGATTCATCACAAAATTAATTGAGCGCAGAGAAGTCACATTAATTTTTTTTATACAGGGTGTCCCGGACCTGAGTGGAAGTATTTCAGGGGGTGGTTCTTTGGGTTATTCTAAGAAAAAAATTGTATGGGGGGAAAGTTGTATCTCCCCTCCCTGAGGCAGGGAGGGGCAGTTTCTGAAACATTGACTTCAAATGCTAAAAAAAACATTAAAAATCAACGGAAACACATTTAATAATTTGCTATAATTTTTTTGAAAGTTAATACTCCATTCTTGTATTTGGTTTTTTAATCAAGTTGTTTAAGCGAATAGTTTTTGAGAAATTAAATTTCAAAGTCAAAATTAAAAAAAAAAATTGTAATTTTTTTTTTCTTAAGTCGATATTTTTCAAAATTTTACGTAATTAAGGGCATTTTTTGTGTTCAATATTCAATGCCCTCATTATTTTTTAGTCCATTACCGAAAACCAAATGTAAAAACCTTTCTTAGTTTTTGAGAAATTAAGAAAAAACAAAAGGTACTTTTCCCGAATAAGCCTGAAAAAATTAATTTATTCATGAATTATCCATAATTTAACTCTTTTTCGGGCTTTTGTGGTAAAAGTACCTTTTGTTTTTTCTTAATTTCTCAAAAACTAAGAAAGATTTTTACATTTGGTTTTCGGTAATGGACTAAAAAATAATGAGGGCATTGAATATTGAACACAAAAAATGCCCTTAATTACGTAAAATTTTGAAAAATATCGACTTAAGAAAAAAAAATTACAATTTTTTTTTTTTAATTTTTACTTTGAAATTTAATTTCTCAAAAACTATTCGCTTAAACAACTTGATTTAAAAACCAAATACAAGAATGGAGTATTAACTTTCAAAAAAATTATAGCAAATTATTAAATGTGTTTCCGTTGATTTTTAATGTTTTTTTTAGCATTTGAAGTCAATGTTTCAGAAACTGCCCCTCCCTGCCTCAGGGAGGGGAGATACAACTTTCCCCCCATAAAATTTTTTTCTTAGAATAACCCAAAGAACCACCCCCTGAAATACTTCCACTCAGGTCCAGGACACCCTGTATAGCTGCTTATAAGAGTAAAGTGCGAGCATGTATTAATTTGAGTTTTCAAGTTTATAAATATTATTTTGCATATCAGATACGTGATTATACTTGGTCTGCAAGCTTCCACCATCTTGGGTGAAAGAGTAAATTTTGTTTTCGGAACTAACAACCGAGCCTTGATATTTATTCAAAACAAGAAAATAAGGAAGGTACCATTTTGCTTGAAAAATGCTTTAAGTGTGATTCTGCCTTTCAGGTGCTACAGTAAGTTAACAACTGTTTTGGCTTAAGAAATATAAAAATAAAAACTGTAAGTTAACGATTTTTAAAGAACTTTTAGGAGAAAACTTAAACGTATCACTGAACAAAAACTGAATAAAACATATGTGAGCTCCATTTTTTGCTTATAATTGGCTTTAGCTCTTTAAATACAAAAAAACATGAAAAAATGCCAGTTAACAAATCTGTAGAATTTATTCTTCTTGTCAGGAATGCATTTGTATTTTTTCGATAAAATTAAAGATACGGATTTTATTTGTGAAAAACGAGGTAACTCCTTAACTGAGGATAGCGGCAACCCTGTTATGAGTTGATGGTCGAAAACTTGGATTTAAGCTTTCTTTGTAGTTCTTCAACGAACTCAAAATTAAAAAATGTCTTCCCCGTTTCTATATTGAGAAAAACCCAGTCACAGTTTTAAAACACTTAATTATGATGAGTGCGGATACCTTTTTGGCCATACAATCGGTAAACAATTGCTTAGAAACAGAAAATGTTAAGGACAAAACTGTAGGATAGAGTGATTACTAGAACTTTTGAAAGAAATTTTCGCGTGAAAGAAAAAAAATTGACTAAAAATGTGTGAACTCCATTTTTTGCCTATAATTGGTTATAACTCGTTAAATACACAAAATCTGAAAAAATACAATATATTCAAATTAGTAAAACTTACTCTTTTTGTTAAGAATGCATTTTTATTTTTTCGATGAACTTAAAATTACGGATATTAATCATTAAAAACAAATTCACTCTTTAAATCAATATAGCGGCAACCCTGCAAAGGGTTGATGGTCGAAAATTTGGACTTAAGCTTTCTGTATGGTACTTTAATGAAACCAAGAAAAAAATTGCTTCCCCAATGTTTTGCAAAAAAAAAGTCTAAATTAACTGGACTAATAAGAATTTTTAAGAAAGTGGGTGGATGATACGCCTCCTGAATAGAAAATTGTAGATTTTCGATTTTTTCCTTTGTTTGCACCATAAGGCCTACCGTTGTACGAAATTTCAAGTTTCTACGATGTCGGGAAGTGCTGCATAATTTTGATGATCTGTCAGTGAGTCAGTTACGGTTTTTGCGATTTTTGAAGTCCTATATCTCGGGAATTACTAATGCTAAAGAGTTGAAATTTGGTGAGCCACCTGTGTTTGATCAGCTCAGCAAATTCTGTGAATTTGAAGTTTCTGACTTTATCGGTACTCAAGTTAGAGGGGCGGTTGAAAATCGCCTGAGTTTGCTCCTGTAAAAAGGGTGTAGTGCCGCGAACTTGGCTGGGCACTACCGTGCCCTTTGATTAGTAAAAATTTCAAAATATGTAGTTCAGTCATAATGTGTTCTTACTATGCAAATTGTAGGGTTTATTTTTGTCCTGCCTTGTTTTTTAAGGCCGTAGAATCTGAATCTAAGGTTTTTGACTAAAATTTCGTCACGAAAAGTGGAAAAAAAATGATGCGAAAGTGTATTTTATTAGAGTTTTTTCACTTATGGCTTGAAAACTATGAATTATTCGTAAATTTCATGAAAATATAATAAAATATTCAACAAATCTCTGATTAACAATTTTTCCTGCAACAACCCATTTGGACTGAAGCACTATATGAAAACTGACGTATTTTTCCTATTTCCGCAAATCCTCTTGAAAACACTAATTAATTACTTTGTGTGACAAAATTTGAATTTTAAGGCGATGGCTAACAACTTATCAATGATTTCTCAAAGATGAATGAAGGTATTTCAAAGATTGAAAAAGAATTTCGAATAAAAATATTCATAAAATACACCAAAACAAAAAGGTTTTTTTGTACATTAATCTTAAAAACTTGACCCAACCTAGTTACTTTGAGATCGGACCGGATTTCAGTTCATTAAAAAACTTGGCTAAAAATAATATAGTCAGATTTTTGCCTCAGAAAGGAGGTTAAATCGTGATTTCCTGTGAGCCATTTGTATAACAGGATCTTTAAAAACTCTCACAACATTACGTAAACACTCCCAATCATAGCCCCTAAAGTATAAACATACTTCCTCCGTCCATGTGTTTTGTGCAATAAACACCAGTAAGCGTAGCAAAAAAAAAAAAACTTAAATCGGAAATCAGGAAAGAACATTATAAAAATACAGAAAAGTATTAGAAATAAATATAAAATGCAAATAAAAATAAAAATGCAAAATTAATATTTTCTAAAAATACACCTTGAATATACCTACGAAAAATTTACACGCCTACCACTCAATCTCTGCGACCAAAAACAAATCATTCATAAATGCATATATAAATGTGTATAACTCAAGATCGATTGGTTTTCCAATAAAACGGGTGTCATTTCTAGGAACTGCTCCCAGTTAACGTGCTGAATAGAACCACGAAAGTTGTCTCGTGTTGAGTGTTCCTTTTTTATACATACTTTGACCAAAGAAAAAATCCAAGAAATCTTCATCCAAAAATGTCTATGGAAAATGTGATTCCATTCGAGGAACTTGAAAGGGTGAATACAAATGGTGTACTCCAGCACGTTTGATTTGTTATTCTATTCTCCAATCCTTTGCTATTTGAAGAAAAGAAAGAAATCTGCAGCCAAACGACTCAAGGAAAAGGAACAAAAAGCTCTCGCGGAGGAGGAAGTCGATGAATCATCAGCCATGGCAGTGATCAATGAGATTTTCAATCCCAAACTGAAGATACCGAAAACTGTCGGCCATTACACAGTTCCAGATGAAGTGCACATCGGTGATGCGGACGCTCTCAAGGATCTGGATGAGAAGAAACTAGTTGAATTGAAAGAGGTATAGCACACACATATTCTATTCGTCTTTAACGCAAAGGCAATCTTACTTCCTTCCTTCAAACGTCATCACAAATAAAAATGATAATCAAAATGCAGGTTTTCCTACTCTTCGATGCCGACTCGGATGGCTTGATATCCCGTGATGATCTCAGGACAACATTACTGGCATTGGGCGGTGAGGCACCAGAGGAAATGCTCGACGAGATGATAAAGGAGGTACAACTGCTTGTTTGACACGCTTTTTGAGATTTATACACAAATGATTTTATGTTCTCGCCCTTGGCTGCAGGCCAAAGAGCCATTGGACTATGATGCATTTGTGCAGCTCATGGGTTTCCGGACGATTGAGCTGGATCCCGAGGATGTCCTACTGGAAGCATGGAGCAAGTGGGACGACGAAAAAACTGGGTTAATTGAGGAGAAAAAGTAAGAGCAAATATTGTTTGCGCGCTTTTCACGTACATTTTGTGTGTGTAAAAGTGGGTTAAAGTAGTAAATTTTCAATTCACTTTTTTTTATAGAATTTATGAGGAGTTAACTAACTATGGGGATAAACTATCCAAAACTGAAGCCAGAGAAGCACTTTCCAAGGCTCCGATGGCAAAACCGAAAACACTGGACGAGCCACCGATGATTGATTATCCTGCATTTTGCCGAATGTTGTCTGGCCTCCGGAAGAGAAAAAACTAAATAATTAATTAACTTAACAAAAATAAAATAATAATAGTTTTTAAAATTAAAATTGAATTTTTGATTCCTTTTTTACAAGGAATATAAGTTGGCTGGCGTGAAAAGGGACTTTTGGTAATTTTTATTTGGAATTTGTTCATAGCGTGTATATAATTTTTGGACTTGGAAAATAAATAAGGAGTTTTCACGATTGATAGCTAACATAATAAAAAATATGAGATTAGGGCTCATGGTTCCAAGGAGGACCCTAAGGGCTTTTATGACCGCATATAACATGATCATACGATTGGAACGGAGTTTAATAAGTATCTGTTTTGAAGAGGATTCAAAAGCAATTAAGGACGAAGGTAGTAGACATACAAAATCTGTTAAAAGAACCTTCAAAAAACATGAAGTCGTCCGAGTATCTAAAGCCTAGGACAAACATTGATTGTACTAAAGCTAATCAGCACATGAGGACAATGAAATTGCTGAACTGCGAGGGGAGGTTTTGCTGATTATGGCAACATTAACCGAGGGTGCAGATGAAGAACAAGAGTAAGGAGAACCAGTGGTGGCAATCGTGTCAACTGGATTAATAAACCATGCGAGTTCAGAGTGTCAACGGCAGTTCGAAACTGTTGAGCGAAGCTTGCAACCAGCACTCCGAGCGTATTGAAAAAAATTATAGAATTAAAATGAGGAGACTTACTCAAGGAAGACATGAGACTATGGGGATGTATATTGCCTTGATGCGAACCCTATTCAATAGATCATCTAAGCCCTTAACAGAGAGCACGAGCTATCAATCTGCTGAAGCAGGAAGCAACTGTGGCAGTTAATCAAAATAATTCGTTGTTTTAATTGTAACAAGGAAGGTAGTATCTCCAATCACCTGTTCCGCTTCTAGCCTTGTTTTGGTTGTGGGGATTTAGGTTCAACTTTACGAGAATGTCGTTGATGTTCAAGAATTGGGCAACGGTCTCTTGGGCCAGCAGGACAAGAGCGGCGCCGCCACACTGTGGTATTTAGAGCAGGTGACCTGCTGAAGACCAGCTGGAAGACTAGGCACAACTAGGTTTCACGTTATATACAAGTAGGGATGATATAGACGTCCGTATTAAGGAGTAAATATTTACGAGTTTAGGACTTTAGGGCTTTTAGATTCAGGAGCGTCGTGAATTATTATTTGTAGGGATAGATGGAAAATACTTAAGGATTAAGGATTGAACTTAGATACAAATAGAACAGGAGTAGAAGTTTATGGGGAAGTAAATCTACCAATAGTAATTTAGAACAGATCAGTTTTGATTAAGGGCTTAGTCATTCATTCACTTCCACACGCGATGATATTGGGTTCTGACTTTTGGGCCCAGCTGGGAATTCTCCCGGATCTACGATCTCAAATGAGGATCTCAAATAGATGAATCAGATTTAAACGTAGAGCAGAGGATTAAGATTAGTACTTTAATTGAGAGACATGCCAAAAAAATTAGGGTAGGGTTGCCATTAGTCCTGGTTTTTCCGGACATGTACTCTTTTTTAACTGTGTGGGGGATGTCTGGGATAGTTTTGATCAGTCTGTTCCTGTTGAGAAATCAATTTTAAGTATACGTATTTTCCATTCCATTTATTGAATAACAATGAAAAAATAATAATAATAAAAAGTGAAATTAATAATAAACAAATTCAAGGAAGAAAAGAAAAATAAATAGTACTAAAATTAAAGTGATTTCTTCGACAGTGTTTTCTCAAAGCATAAGTGTTTTTCAGCAAATAGCCATCAGTAACATTTCTCCCCTCCGGTGATTCTACTGCTTTCAGCTGTTGAGTCACCATCATGTTCAACTTTGCTGACATCTAGAACCGCCAACCTTGCTACAGGTCTATCGTACAACCCTGAAGCTGTTTTTACAGTTGCTTTTCGAATCGCACCATCTTTTGCTGTAATAGTTCTTGTAACGATTCCTTTCGGCCAAGATCCCCGAGGTAAATTCTCATCTATTACTATTACAATGTCCCCTTCTTCTATGTTCTTAACTTTCTGGAACCATTTCGTCCTTCTGGTAAGGGTAGGAAGAAACTCACGTACCCAGCGTTTCCAAAACAAGTCTGCCATTCGTTGACATCTTCGCCATTGTTTATGGAGTAATAGATCTCTATCGCAAAATCGTCCGGCTGGCTTATATCCACTTGATGAGCCAAGCAAAAAATGGTTCGGGGTTAAAGCTTCCATGTCATGAGAATCAACTGGTACATACGTAAGTGGTCGAGTATTGATCATCATTTCAACCTCGATCAACATTGACATCAACGACTCATCTGTCAGTCGCTGATTTTTCATCACCTGCTGTAATACTTGTTTTACTGACCCAACAAGTCGCTCCCATGCACCTCCCATATGTGGCGCTGCTGGAGGGTTGAAGAACCATTTCGTTTCTGAAGTCGTAAATGTCTCTTCTATTTTGTCAAACTTTAGATCATAAAAGGCTTCTCGCAGCTCTCTATGTGCACCTCTTAGATTTGTCCCATTGATTGAATAGATTTCTTTTGGAACCCCTCGTCTAGACATAAAATTCCTGATGCACATGATGCATGAGTCCACTGATAGGGTATGAGCCACTTCCAAATGAACAGCTCTAACAGTGAGGCATGTAAACAGCACTCCCCATCGTTTTTCTGCCGTGGACGTGTGTATGCTGCCAGCCTTGCCTCTGGAAGTGGAGCCATCTCCGGAACAATTGGTTCAGCTTTCCTTTGACGACAATGGTTACACTTTCTACGTACAGTTTTCACCAATGGACGGAGCTTAGGTATCCAGAATTTTTGCTTAACTTCGTTTACAACTGTCTCCTGGCACTGATGTTGAAATTTCTCGTGATAGTGTTTGACAAGCAAAAACGTCAAATAATGCTCTTTTGGAAGTATAATTGGTCGTTTTGTATCTTCATCGACGTACCATGCACTGTCAATTCTTCCTCTTAATCGCAAAACTCCACTCTCGTCAATGTACGGTGAAAGCTTATACAGTTGACTTGTCTTCAAAATTGTTTTACCAGCTGTTAATAATACCATCTCATCACTGAAATTATGGCTTTGTGTCATTTGGAGAAGCAGTTGCTCAGCTTTGTATAACTCTTCGGTTGATAGTAGCAATCTTCGATACATTGGTTGCCCCTTTGCTTTCCTTCTTAAGTTGTTGAAGTATCTTATTACCCACGCCATCGTTCGATTCAATCGAGCCCAAGAAGAAAATCGCTCACACTCCACCAAAACACTTTGCACCAACGAACTTGTCACCAAAATATATCTTGGACGTAATTCTTCTTGCTGTGTTATGGTTGATGCAGGAACTATTGGCCACGTCTCCTCCGGTTTGCATAGGAAATCAGGACCCCGAAACCATCGAGCGTGTTTGTCAAAGGAAGGCACTTTTGTCCACTTGGTTGCTTCATCAGCTACATTATACTTTGTTGGAGTCCATCTCCATTCCTCAAGTCGAGTTTTCTGCAATATATCCGAAATTCAAAACATTACAAATTGCTTATACCTTTTAGCATCAGATTTCAGCCAATGAATAACATTTCTAGAGTCAGTCCACAGAAATCGCTTCTCGATGGTCAACTTTATCATCTTCGATATCGAACTAGCCAATCTAGCACCCATCACCGCTGCCTGCAGTTCCAGCCTTGGAATTGACAAAGGCCTAAGAGGTGCAACCTTGTTTTTGGCGCAAATGAGAGAGCATCCAATTGAGTCTCCTTCTTGAAATCGAAGATATCCTACAGCAGCCATAGCATCTTCACTGGCGTCAACGAAAATATGCAGTTGTACCTTGGCTTCCTTGCTAAAGTTCTTTGGAAAATAGCACCTTGGAATCTGCACCTCTCGAACATCTTTCAGTAGACAACGCCAGCTTTCCCATTTTGTTTGTAGCTCCTCAGATATTACATCGTCTCAGCCTATTGCAGTTCTCCAAACTTCCTGCATTAGGACCTTTAGCTTCACAAGGTAGAATGCAAGAAATCCAAGTGGGTCAAATATGGACATCAGAACTCTAAGCAATTCTCTCTTCGTTGGCATCTTTAAACCGAGAATAATATTATTTTGTACTTTTCCGAACTTCAGCGAAAATCCAAAACAGTCTTTATCAAAGTCCCACCAGAGTCCCAAGATTTTCATAGTGCAGTTGTTTGTGTTAAAGTTATCTAGAATTGTAAGATTTTGGTCTTTGTTTTCAAACTCACCAATAGCTCGCAAGACATCTTCTGAATTCGACAACCATTTCCGAATATTAAAACCTCCTCTGGAATGAATGTATTTAACCTCTTTTACCAACTGAATAGCTTCTTCGATGGTATCGACACTATCAAGATAGTCGTCCACATAATGTCGGTTGATAATGGCTTCGGCAGCTTCAGGAAACTCATCGGCAAAGTCCATTGCATTTCGGTTTTTGACGTATTGGGCAATACTTGGAGAACATGTTGCACCAAAAGTCAATACCTTCATAATGTAAACATCTGGCTCCAAACTTGATATTCCATCGCGCCATAAAAATCTCTGGCAGTGTTGATCAGCTTCACAGACTTCTACTTGATGGAACATTTCTTGTATGTCCCCAGAAATTGCAATTCTCTTCATTCGAAATCCAGAAAGTACATCTGTCAGAGCTCTCAATTCGTCCGGTCCTTTAAGGAGCATATCGTTTAGTGAAACTCCTTGTGTGGATGCCGCTGCGTCCCATACCATACGGACTTTTCCTGGCTTATTTGGGTTCTTTACCAAGAAGGTGGGTAAATACCAGACTCGTGTCCTTTCCTCTGCTAGCTCTGACTTACTTAGCTTTCTCGCATAGTTTTTGTCCAACAGATTCTTCACTTGATTATTGACTGATTCCAAAAGTGAAGCATCACATTGAACTTTTTTCTCCAAACACTGAAGCCTCTTCAGCGCCATCGCATAGCTATTTGGTAGAACGACATCATCCTTTTTCCAGAGAAGACCACTAACAAACCTGCTTCCATTTCGACATACTGTCTCTTCCAGTATGGTTTTTGCTCGGATCTCTTCAGCAGTCTCACAGATAATATTTTCGTTACTTTCTGTCTCAAGCGTATATTGCATTCGAACCATCTCGTCAAGTTCAGCATCACACTCGCAGGCTTTGTAAATGTGATACAGGCCACAGCTCCGCATACCATTCGTCTCTCCACCACTCAAGCACCAACCAAGTCTTGTTTCAATTGCAACTGGATCGTTCCATCCTCCTTCTTTCGTTTTCATAGAGAGAGTTAGCTTTTGGTTATTGAGCCCAATTAGAATTCCACAAGAAGAGTTCTTGAAAGATGGTAATGGAATTCCACGAAGATACGGAT
This sequence comes from Dasysyrphus tricinctus, assembly GCA_963921185.1. Taxonomy (NCBI): domain Eukaryota; kingdom Metazoa; phylum Arthropoda; class Insecta; order Diptera; family Syrphidae; genus Dasysyrphus; species Dasysyrphus tricinctus. The sequence continues at coordinate 20,127,119 of OY992530.1, read as the reverse complement.
ATCGTTGTTGAAGCACATCGGCCAAAACCGTCTGCTTAGGTAGAGCCAAAGATTGAACGGTACGAACATCCTGAAGGCAGAACTTTTCAGAAAACTCTCCAGCGCCAGAAATCTCCAAAGGTACGGCTTTCGAATCCTTTTCATACCTCACTGTCTCTGCTGTCCACTTCAGGCACAATGGCTTAGCAATGCCGTTGAGCCCCAATGAATCTGAAATCCTCTGCTCAACCAAAGTTAAGGAAGATCCGCTGTCTAAGAAAGCAAAAGTGTTCAAGGACTTTCCGTTTCCATATAAGACTACTGGTACAATCCTGAATATAGTATTTCTGTCTTCGTTTTGCTGATGAGCGTTACATGGTCTCAGATTGACGTGGTGACTGTCCTCTCTCGTGGACTGTAGCAGAAAATGATATTTTTCTTGACCTCGGCTTCGACATCTAAAACGTTTCTGGTGAGATAGACAAACTTCACAGACTTCCTTTCTATTCACCAGTTCCCTTCGTTTTTCAATGGAGAGATCCTTGAATCAGCTGCAGTCTAGCAAACGATGAGCACCATTACACAAGAAACACCCATTCAGTTTGTTGGTTGCTTTGTTGGATGGATGGGATTCTATATGTGTGTGGATGCCTGAATGACGTTTATCAATCTTGGATTCGGTGTAAGTCGTCACAGAAGATGCAGCATTTGAGATACTGTCAAGCCATTCGCTAAAGTCTAGCAGGTTCAGGTCCGAAGAGTCACGATGTTTTGCCCAATCCATCTTATAGGAAGCTGAAAGCTTTTCTATTAATTCATCTAGAAGAACTGGATTGTTGAGATGATTCTGCAAACTACACGCCTCCATTGTACCACATAAGTTGCGCACGGAATTTGCAAATGCGACCAAAGTTTCTAAACGCTCTGCTTTTGGTGGTGGCTCCGACTTGATCTTCTCAGTGAGCATCTTGATAAGAGGTCCTGGTCGTCCAAATTGATTTCGCAGAATAGTTATAATTTTCGGAACCATAGATGGCATTACCAAAATGAACCGAACGCTCTCCAACGCCTGACCTTTTAAAGCTCTCTGCAGGCGCCACATATTTTCGCTGTCAGTAAAGCCACAAAGCTTTGAAGAACTCTCAAACGTGCTTATAAACATGGGCCAATCTTCGGGGTGCCCTGAGAAAACTGGGAGTTCTTTCGTCATAACTTGGCGGGCTGCAATATTCCGATCCGATAAGCAAATATCTGCAATTCCAGCAGTCAGGTCTTTTGGAGACACTCTCAATTTTGTAATCTTATCTGCTTTCGGATTTGTAACAGCTCTTGCATTTACTTCTTTGACCCAATTGGATGTTCTACTTCTCCCAAAGCTACTCACTGAACTAACATCATCGTCCTGCGTAAGCAGTTCGTAGCGCTTTGAAAGAAACTCCTTTTCTTTTTCTTCTCTTTCTTTTTGGAACCGCAATTCAAGCTCTTTCTGCTCCTCAAGACGCTTTAATTGTAATTCCAATCTTCTTCTGCTTCTTGCTGATGAGGCTGCGATACTTCTATTCGCTGATAGTGCCACTTCGACGCGGTCTCGTAAAACCTCTTGTGATTTTTCCTTGTTGCCCTCGGTGCCTGCAACCTGCCCTTCATCACGCACTGTTTTATTGAGCCCAGCACAGTCGAAACACTGAAAACTCATATCTGCTACCATAGCCTCGTCAACTTTAGCGCAGTCGTAGTGATACCATTTCGTGCAGCTTTCACATTCCACCATATCCTGGTAGGAGTTAGGTTTGACGCATCCAGCACAATCATTGGGATCCGCTACGCTCATGATTGAAAATCCTTATATATCCTTATGCGTTTGAACAAAACACGAACTATTTCCAATTTAATTTTAGAATGTTGAGAAATCAATTTTAAGTATACGTATTTTCCATTCCATTTATTGAATAACAATGAAAAAATAATAATAATAAAAAGTGAAATTAATAATAAACAAATTCAAGGAAGAAAAGAAAAATAAATAGTACTAAAATTAAAGTGATTTCTTCGACAGTGTTTTCTCAAAGCATAAGTGTTTTTCAGCAAATAGCCATCAGTAACAGTTCCTTTTCATCCTCAAAGAAATTATTCCTCTTCACCACCTTAAGACTCTTCGCAACGTCAGAAACAATCTGTGGAAAAAATACCTGAAATCTAAAGCAAACTTCGATTACCAAATGTTTTCCAATATTTTTACGCAATCAAAGAATCATTTAGGGTTTGTGATACTGGACCGGATGCACAATACTTTGACTTTTTGAAAAACTCTGTACAAACATCTTTTACATATGAGGGGTTATAGTTTCAAAACTCTTCTTTTCCACTTTTGGTTATACCTCCACTCCCAAAATTTGCTGTCGGCTCTTAGACTATTAGGGTTTTGAACATATTTGGTAAGTCTACAAATTATAAAAAATAAATTTAATTTGGAAAAGAAAAAGTGTTGAAAGTTACGATTGCAGTTCATTTGATTTGTATGGGAATAGAAGACTTTTGATTCAGAAGAGTTTAAGAATAGAGGAGTTTTGAAAATAAAAAAACCTTAAAGAAAAATAAAATTTTTGGTGCAGAATTTTATTTTTGATAGAATAAATGAGTTTTGAACTAAACGCCTGAGTGGAATAGTGTAGTTTTGAAATAGACTAAATTTTCAACTACGAAAAAGTTTAGGAAATAATAAGCTCTTATAAATTTTACCTAAAAAAATGGAATAGGACAGTTTTGAAACTATACTCCTCATATATCAACATTCTACCCACTATGGTTAAAGAAAAAATTAATAAGCTTAAAGTAGATTACTCCTCAGGACCAGATTGCATTCCTGATATTATCCCTAAAAATTGCTCAAACTTTTTGATTCAGCCATTTACCACCCTCTTTAATCTCCGTATCCTATATAGTGCCGTGCCGATCCTGATACATAAAAAAGATCCGTGATATAATGTTACAAATTATCGCCCAATAGCTAAGCTTTCATGCTTACCGTAAGTTTTCGAAAGTTTTGTATACGAATCACTTTCTTTGTAAATCAATTTTATCTCCTGTTCAACATGGTTTCCTAGCCGGCAGGTCCACAACAACAAACCTTGTAGATTTTGTTTCTAATACGCTGTGCACAATGGATGAAAGAGCTGAAGTTGATCTTATTTCAACTGATTTTAGCAAAGCCTTAGATAAAATCATTATTTTCAAATTAAAGCTTCTCGGTTTCCCAACACTTTGCATCTCATGGATTGAATCCTATTCGAAAAATAGGAATTTTGTAACGCGTTTCAGATCATCTCTTTCCCTACCTCTCAATGCACCTTCCGGTATTCCACAAGGCAGTCACCTTGGCCCAATGATGTTCATTTTAGCAATTAATGATGTTTCCTTGATTTTGGAATGTGATCTTTTGATTTTTGCAAATGATATGAAAATATTTAAACGCATATGCAAGACAATCTCTATAAATTTTTTCTTTGGTGCCAAAAAAACTTTCTCGAATTAAATGTTAGCATGTGTCATAGAATAACTTGATAAGAAAGTATCATGAAAGCGAATATTAAAAGTCTGGTAGGGTTTTTTCTCAGCCTCTTGTGGGGGTGGGGATTTAAAACCATCTTGGTTTCCTATTTATGTATTAAGGTCATTAACAATTCAATTCACTTTTTAAACTTTGTCAGATCCTAAAAAGCTGAGATAATACCCTGTTTCATTAGTGGGTGGCCATGCAGGCTCTCATCGACAAATCCCTTAAGGAAATGTTAGAAGAATTATACTTACTTACTAAGCGTGGCACTACAGCCCGGGGTCCTCAACCAACAAGATTCTTCCAGCTAGCCGGCTCGGCTACTAGCTAGCTGTATGCAGTTTTACACACAAAGTTGGTTGAAGTTCTCTTCCTCTTGCGTATTCCACCTGTTACGCTGTCCACCACTACATGCACCGTCTAAGGGGGCTGGATTTGAAAACTTTCCGGGTCGCTCTAGGGTCTAGGTGATCCAACCTTCACTTTTGTGGCCAGGTGGGTGTAGGTGTACAGGCCGAAGTTCATTTTTCGTTGTCGTATCTTCTTCTCCAATCCCAATCTATTCAGACGGAACCAAAAATCACCCGGAGAACTTTCCTCCCAAAACAGCCAAACAGGTAAACAAAGTCTCTGACCACCTCAAAATTATAGGTGTCTAAGGTGAAGATCTGCCCAACAAGTCGCTGTTGGGTGTCCTTTGTTGTTGACAGCATATATTTGGTCTTACCTTCATTCACCGTTAAACCCATTTTCTTCGCTTCGTTCTCAATACTTACGAAAGCACCACTGACATCACACTATATTCGTCCAATTATTTCAATGTCGTCGGCGTAAGCGATTAATTGGACGGACTTTTGAAAGATTGTGCGTTTAGAGTTGACGTGATAGCTTTGCACTATTCTTTCAAGAATGATATTAGAGAAGTCACATGACAGCGCATTGGCTTGTCGCAAAACCTTTTTGGACATCAAAGGTATCAGTAAGATATTTACCGACCTTAATGGATCAGCGTGCATTCTCCATCGTCATCCTACACAAACGGACGAGTTTAGGAGAGATGTCAAAACTAGACATTGCTCTATCAGGTTTTTGACGACTGACTGCAGGTGTTCCAAAGGCTCCTTTCTTTCTGAGAAGCCGATGTTCCTCTCTCCTCTTCTGCTCGTAGAGCTCGCGAGCAGCTCTGGTCCTTCTATTATGAAGCACCATTGCCATTTTGTATGCATGTTGTGTCACTGCATGTACTTGCTGGCATTCTTCTTCGAGCCAGGGGTTCGCTGTGGTGGTCGTGCAAGGTCAGGCACGTCAGTGGTGGCATATCTGATCTGATGGATTCCTAGCAATTCTTCCACTGGTTCTCGATGCTTGAAGTTGGCAGAATATAATTATTTCGGATGGTGCAAGAGTCTCGATCGGAAAAGAAGCTGGCGATTTCTTGTGACTTTAGTTGTCCCTCATTATACTTCCTATAACAGTTATAGCCCTGTTTTAGCTTTGGTCTGGATATCCGTAGCACTACCTCGGCTACAACGAGGTAGTGGTCCGTGTCAAGGTTGGCTCCTCAGAACGTTCCGACATCATTGATGCTGGAAAAGTGCCTTGCGTCGATTGCAATGTGGTCAATTTGTTTGGCGGTTGATTAATCAGGATAACATGTTCCCTTGTGTATATTGAAGGAGGAGCTGCTTACACAAAGTTTCGTTATCGGAGTAGATAGTGGTATCGTGCAGGCTTTATCTTCCAGTCTGGCAAGAGTGCCGTAAATATTTAAAAAAAATTCGCAAATTTGTAAATTTTACGAATGAATTTTTTTGCGAAATTTCAGAATTTCTTAAATAAAAAAGTTGTGGTGCATTTTGCTCAAAAAATAATACTAAGAACCAAAAAAGAAAAAAACAAAATTCTCATAATTGTATCTATTATGGCCAAAACTAAACTTTGCGAAGGGCTGAAGCGTGAAGTTAGCACCGCCATTTGTGATTTTCAAAAAAAAGTTGTGCTCAATTTGTGCTGGCTTGTGCCGTAAATATTTTTGTAAAATTCCAAAATTTGCAAATTTTACGGGGCTACAGCCCTTCGCAAAGTTTAGTTTTGGCCATAATAAATAATGAAATCATGCGAATTTTTGTTTTTTTCGGTTCTTAGTAGCATTTTTTGAGCACAACTTTTTTTTTAAGAAATTTTCAAATTTCGCAAAAAATTCATTCGTAAAATTTGCAAATTTTCGAATTTTTCAAAAATATTTACGGTACAAGCCAGCACAAGTTGAGCACAACTTTTTCTTTTTTGAAAATCGCAAATGGCGGTGCTAACTTCACGCTTCGCAAAACCGTTTTTTTTGGCCGTTAAAGTTACAAATATGCTAATTTTTTTGTTTTCTCTTCGGAATATGGGAATATGGCAGCACAAATTGCGCAAAAAACAGCACATTTTACAGTATTGCAAAATTAAAAAAAATTTCATCCGTAAAATTTTCAAATTTGCAATTTTTTTTTAAATATTTACCACACAAGGTGAGCAGAATACAGCACAACTTTTATTTTTTTGAAAATTAAAAATGGTGGTGCTAACTTCACGCTCAAGCCCTTCGCAAAGTTTAGTTTTGGCCATAATAGATGCAATTATGCGAATTTTTGTTTTTTTCTTTTTGGTGCTTAGTATCATTTTTCGAGCACAATGCAGCACAACTTTTTTTTTTTTATTTAAGAAATTCTGAAATTTCGCAAAAATTTAATTCGTAAAATTTGCAAATTTGCGAATTTATTAAAAATATTGTTGAAGTTTCAGAAAAGACTGTCTTTATTTAATTCAAATAGCATATAACATAATTCAATAGTTTGTATAATAGTTAAGAACAAATTTCATGTAATTGAAAAAGAGAGTGAGTACATAATAAACATTAGAAGATGATGTACAGAGAAATGAGAACAATATGTGTTGCCACTTAATATTATTGATAAATATTTTCAACACTCCTCCTCAACACAATGTGATTCATTTTATATACTAGTTTTACAATATATATGCATACTTTAAATAGTTTTAAATTCAAATACTTCAATTTTTATAATCAATTTAAGCCCATCAAAAGTGTAAATTTACTGTGTTTTTGCTTAGAAAGATTTTTAGTCAAAACATCAGCGATCATGTTGTCAGTACAAACATACTTCAAGTCAATCTTCTCACGAACATAATGGTATTTGATGTCTATATGCTTACTCCTGGAGTGATAGACTGGATTTCGTACAAGTTGTTGTGCGCTGAGATTATCTCCGTTGATGATCATCGGTGTTATGTCTGGATGAAGCCCGATCTCACTCAAAAGTTTTTGAAGGTAAACAGCTTCTTTTGTTGCAGTACACAAGGCCATGTACTCTGCCTCGGTGCTGCTCAAGGCCACACAATTTTGTTTCTTTGATTCCCATGAAAAAACACAGCCTGCAAAGAGAAAAACATAACCCGTGAAAGATTTTCTATCACTTACGTCTGCGCCCCAGTCAGCATCAACAAAGCACTCAAATGGCAGTCCAGTTTTGCGATAAGTTAGTTTGTAATTCACTGTCTTGCTTAAATACCGCAGAATATGTTTTATCCCTGCTATGTGTTCAGCATGTGGATCTTTATTCCTCTGTGATAACTTGCACACAGAATGCAAGATATCTGGACGAGTCGATATAGCCAAATACATCAGCGATCCAATTAAACTTTGGTAAACTCGTTCGTCTATTCGCGTACAATCCTTCGACGCACAGTGCACCTGGAATCCTGAATCCAAAGGTGTAGATGCTTCACGGCACTGCTCCATATTATTTTGTTTAAGTATTTCTTTAATATATTGTTTTTGACATAATGTGATTGAACTTGTATCCTTGTTGACTTCGACTTCCATTCCCAAAAAATAGTGCAGTTGGCCTTTGTCTACTACCTCGAACTCATTGGCAATACTTGCCTTGATTCTGGCCAGTGTAGTTTCCTTGGAACAAGCTATAACGATGTCGTCGACGTAGATTGCAATTATGTTGAACTCGGTCTCAAAATTCATAACATAAACGCAAGGCTCACTTTCACATTGTAAGAATCCTATTTTCTTCAATACTTCATCAAGCAGCGCATTCCATTCGCGCCCCGACTGTTTGAGTCCGTAAATTGCCTTGTTCAATCTCAGCACCATATCTGGACACTTTTTATCGACAAACATTTCCGGCTGTTTCATATATACCTCGTCATGTAGCTCACTATTTAGATAAGCGGTGGACACATCCATTTGGTGTATAAACAGCTGATACTCGGCGGCTAAAGCAATAATCATTCTAATGGTAGCGAATCTAACGACGGGAGCAAAAGTTTCCTCATAGTTCACCCCGTATTGCTGACTACACCCCTTGCCGACGAGTCTTGCTTTAAATCTGTCAATCGCTCCATCTTTGTTTTGTTTTAAGCTGTAAGCCCATTTACAATTGATTGCCTTTTTGTTTGGAGGTAATTCACACAATGTCCAGGTGTTATTAGCAATAAGAGAATCAAACTCCTCACCCATAGCTTTAAGCCACAAATCTTTGTGTGGATTATCGTTTACAGCCTCAACCACAGTCTGTGGAACCTTAATGCTTTGATCAGAATTTATCAAATTTACCAAATTGAACTGTTTTTTGGGACGTCCTGGATTACCAGTTCGTATCAATTTTGGTCTGCCTGGACCTATTCTAGGAACATCTAATTTGTCTGCTACGTCCTCTTCTTTTATGCACCCATTGTTTTTCTGTGGTTGGATGTTGTAGGAACTGGGGGCCTCGAGCTGTATCTTTTCCTACACATCAAGTGCTTACAATACCTCCAAGTTGGTAGCCGCCGGATACTGGTCTTGGCTTTATGCCAGGACTTGCTAAACTTGTAAGTGCGAATGTTGATCAAGGAAAGAATTGCAACATTAAACCCATGGCCCTACAGATTGGAGGTTAGTGCGTTGGGCTAACGACCCGGCCACAGTAAAAAAGCCAATTGTTATGAGAGAGACGCAAGAAGCCTCGGATAACGACCCCCCTCAAATGGCAACCAGACCCGGAACGAAAATGGACTATGATCTACGAGTATGCACCTGGAATGTAAGGACACTCTACACACCAGGTGCTACTCAAAAACTTGAATCTGTCCTCTCGCGGTACAAGGCAGACATTACCGCGATCCAGGAGATACGATGGATAGGATCAGGTATAACGAAAAGAAAAGATTGCGACATTTATTACAGCTGTCACCAAAGACTGCACATGCTAGGATGCGGATTCGTCGTGGGAAATCGACTCAGATCAAAAGTCATCGATTTTAAGCCGATAAGCGATCGCCTGGCTGTGATCCGCATCAAAGCTACCTTCCAAAACATCAGCCTAATATGTGCACACGCCCCTACCGATGAAGCTGAGGAGTCTAACAAGGAGGAGTTTTACGACCTTCTGGACGGAGCCTACGGAGCCTGTCCGGAGTACGATGTCAAAGTCGTGCTCGGAGACTTCAATGCTAAAGTCGGAAAGGAAAACATCTTTGGCGGATTAGTTGGAAAGCACAGCCTCCACGAAACGACAACAGACAACGGCTTCCGACTAATCGACTTTGCTGCAGCTCGTAATACGGTGATAAGTAGCACTAGGTTCCCCAGGCGAAGGATACACACAGCAACCTGGCGATCTCCAGATGGTCGAACGGCCAACCAAATCGACCACGTGCTAATTGGCGCAAGGTACGCATCGAACATCTTGGACGTGCGAACTTTCCGAGGTGCAAACGTGGACTCTGACCACTTTCTTGTTGTGACAAAGTTCAGAGCCCGACTGTCCAATGAAAAGAAAACGAAGACCGCCCAAAGAAAGAAGTTCAACATCGCATGCCTTAGCACATCTGAGAAAGCCAGAGACTACAGTGAGCAATTGACCGGGAAACTCTCTGCCGTACACCCAGCCACAAGCGTCAACAACCAGTGGAACCAATATCGCGACATTATTAAAGAGACAGCCGAGACCACCATAGGCTATCAACCACCCAGAAAAAAGAACCCGTGGTATGATGATGAATGCGCGATATTGAAGCAGGAGACGGAAAATGCACGAATGCAAATGCTGCAACGGAAAACAAGAGCAGCAAGAGAGGAGTACCGTGAAAAGAGAAGGAAAGAGAAAAAAACCCTGCGTAGAAAGAAAAGAGCATCCGCAGCCTCTCAGCTCAAGTATCTCGAAGAGTCCAGCACCGCCACCAACACCCGCCGGTTCTACAAAACAGCCAAGCAACTGGCATCTGGTTATAGGACTGGCACGCAAGCTCTTCGAAACAGCGAAGGGAACCTAGTCACCGAAGCACAGGGAATTGTAGACGTGTTTAAGCAGCATTTCCAGCAGCTGCTTAATGGGCATTATGTAGAGGAGGCGACAGGGGAACAAAGAAGCAGTAGACCAGTCAATGAAGATCCAGTCCCAGCACCCAGTACTGAAGAGGTTAAGAAAGCCATCCACAAGCTTAAGAACAACAAATCCGCCGGCTCGGATGGCCTACCAGCGGAACTCTTCAAGTATGGAGGAGATGTTCTGGTAGGGTGCATGCACCAGCTCATCAACCAAGTTTGGGAGGAGGAAAGTATGCCCGACGACTGGTCAAATAGCTCCATATGCCCAATCTACAAAAAAGGCGATCCTATGTCCTGCAAGAACTACAGAGGCATATCCCTGCTTAATGTTGCCTACAAGATCCTATCCAACGTACTATGTGAGCGTCTAAAACCTTTCTGCAACACTATGATCGGCACGTACCAGTGTGGCTTCAGGCCAGGCAGATCAACGATAGACCAAATCTTCACATTGAGGCAAATCCTGGAAAAGACCAACGAATTTCAAGTCGAGACCCACCACCTATTCATCGACTTCAAAGCCGCATATGATAGCATAAGTCGCCAAGAGCTTCTATTGGCAATGTCGGAACTCGGGATCCCGAAAAAACTGATCCAGCTATGCCGCATGACGTTACAAAATACGCGGTGCAACGTGCAAATGGGTAACAGCTCATCCGAGTTATTCCAGACGTGTACAGGGTTCAGACAAGGAGATGCGCTATCATGTGATTTCTTCAACCTAGTCCTGGAGCAGATAGTGCACAAGAGTGGTGTTAACATGGAAGGCACTATCTTTAACAGGTCTTCTCAACTGCTTGGTTATGCGGACGACATCGACATCATCGGCCGTTCCAAGAGAGCTGTACTTGAAGCATTCACAGCTATTGATGAACAGGCGAAACGCGTTGGTCTTGAAGTGAATGAGGACAAAACAAAGTACATGCTATCAACAAACAAAGCCTCATCTGTCCATCGCCTAGGACAAAACGTCACTGTTGGTAGCAGTAATTTCGAGGTAGTCAAGGAGTTCACCTACCTCGGAACAAACATCAATCCCACGAACGACACCTTAGTGGAAATCCGACGAAGAATTACCCTAGCGAGCCGCTGCTACTTCGGTTTGGCCAAACAAATGGGTTCAAAACTTCTTTCTCGAAAGACAAAGTGCACGCTATACAAAACTCTAATTTTACCAGTTCTACTCTACGGTGCCGAGTGCTGGACGATAAGTAAAAAAGGGGAATTGATCCTGGGCACTTTCGAGCGAAAAATTCTACGGCGGATATTTGGTCCTATATGCGAGGAGGGCGATTGGAGGAGAAGATTCAATCGTGAACTGTACGAGCTGTACCAAGATGTGGATGTAGTCCAAAGAGCCAAAACACGTCGACTACATTGGCTCGGCCACATCGAGCGAATGGACAACAACGCTCCAGCCAAGAAAATCTTCGAATCCCAGCCCCCAGGTTCGAGACGACCAGGAAGACCGAACCTCCGCTATAGGGACCAGGCGGTCACAGACGCAAGAGCGCTTGGTCTCGACGACTGGAGGGAGCGTGCGAGGGACCGCAACCGATGGAAGACCGCAATATCTCAGGCAGAGACCCTTCATGGATCGGGAGCCGGATAAGTAAGTAAGTATTGTTTTTCTGAACGATGTCAACTACGTTCTTGTCTTCACTGGGCTCTCCTCTTTCATCGAGATCCTTGGACGACGAAGCATTTGTGTTATCATTCCCGACTATGAAAGGAATAGATTCACTTGCTAAATCTTTTTCCTCCGTTTTGCCATCTTCTAAAAACACTACGTCCCTAGTAACTATAATAGCTCTGGTGTCAACATCATAAACTCGGTACGCCTTAGAAGTTAGAGAGTATCCCATCATTAAAACATTTTTACCCTTAGGCGCGAATTTCTTCCTTTGTGTTTTATTAAGTGCGATTCCCTTGGAGCCGAATACCTTTAAATGTGCTACGCTCGGCTTATGACCCGTCCATACCTCAAATGGAGTAACATCAACCAGCGCCCTTGTGGGTGAACGGTTCCTCAAATACACCGCTGTGCTAATGGCTTCTGCCCAGAAATGTTCCTTCAACGTCGCATGAACTAGCATACTTCTCGCCATCTCCACTAGTGTTCTATTAACACGTTCTGCTACACCGTTCTGTTGCGGTGTATAGGGCACAGTTAATTGTCTTTTAATGCCACTTTCAGCAATGAAACTGTTAAAAGCATTGTTAACATACTCGGTTCCATTATCACTTCGGAGTTCCTTAATCTTTTTTCCAGTTTGGAGCTCTACTTCAGCCTTAAATTTCTTAAAGATTCCGAGAACTTCATCTTTGGACTTCAAGAAATATACAAAAATGTACCTCGAATTGTCGTCAATGAAGGTGACGAAATATCTAGATCCACCATTTGAAAAACTGTTGATAGGACCACACACGTCCGAATGTATTAGTTCTAAAACCTGCTTTGAACGACTTTCTGAAGACTTGGGAAATGGTTTCACACACATTTTACCATTTATACAGCTTGTACATTTAAAATGCATATCACTGTCAACTACGTTAGGAATTTTCATGCCATGCACCATATTTTTTCGCACCATTGCATTAAGGCTGTCAAAATTTAAATGCCCAAATCTATTGTGCCACATGATTGAATCATTTAAATTATGTCGTGCAACAAGACAGGAGTTAGATTTCACATCATCACTATATAAAAACAAGTTGTTCAACCTTTGTGCCTTTAAAACTACATCACCCGTGCTATTTTTTATACATGCATAGTTGTTTTCAAATACAACAATGAAATCATTCGATACCGCTTTACTTACTGATATAAAATTGCTTTGCAAGTCAGGTACATAAAGAACATCTTTAAGCATCACTTCACAACCGTTTGTTTTCACTATAACATCTCCTCTTCCATATGCAAGCACCGTTGTACCACCCGCTACTTGAATTTCTTCTTTATGATCTTCAAAAGCAGAGATCAAATTGCGGTCACAGCACATATGTGCCGTTGCCCCACTGTCAACGCACCATGCACCTCGTGATAAACTTTCTGTACTTCTAGCTGCTACAATTGATAAGAAAGATGCGTGTTGGTATGATTTCTCGTCTTTTTTTCGCTCTTTACACTCCGATGCAAAATGACCCTTGCGCCCACATCTGAAGCATTTTACATTGCTTTTTCGTCTGGTTGGTTTCTCCTTCGAAGTTTGCCCTTTTGATTGGGCCAAATATGCTTTGCTATCCACCAATAAACCACCGCTGCCTTTATCTACCCTGCGCTCTCCCTCTTCAATAATTTTAGTTTTAAGAACGCTAAGACTAGGAAACGTATCTCGAATTTCGATAGCGATAACAAAATTTTCATATGAACCTGGTAGGCTCGAAAGCAAAATAATTACCAAAAGTTCCTCCATAACAAGAACACCAACCTCACTAAGTTTTTCGACAATTGCAGTAAAAGAATTTAGATGCCGTTGTGCATCTCCATCTTCTGACATTCTCAGTCCCAAAAGCTGCTTAAAAAGCGATACCTTCCTTGCAGGACCCTGTCGCTGATATACCTCACGGAACTTATTCCATGCCTCAAATGAGCTTTTACAATGCCTTATATGGTTGATTTGGGATGGTTTAATAGAAAGCATAATACATGCCAGCGCTTTCTCATCCCTTGCATCCCATGCGGCCACCGCCGCAGCCGCAGCTGCTGCCACCGCAGCATCCGCACCAGTATCGACCTCAGGTTTCTTCAGCTTCCCGCAAACAAAAGGCCATAATTCCGAACAAATCAGAACACTTTTCATTTGCACGCTCCACGAGTCATAGTTCCCTTCATCAAGTTTTTCTATTTGAAAATTTGACCCGCTCATTTTTTTTTTTTTTTTTTTTTTTACTTTGGATAAATCTTCGTTATATAAAAAAAAGGAACTCTTTCGCGACTAGGACCTGGGCCCATAACCTGTTGAAGTTTCAGAATAGACTGTCTTTATTTAATTCAAATAGCATATAACATACATAATTCAATAGTTTGTATAATAGTTAAGAACAAACATGTAATTGAAAAAGAGAGTGAGTACATAATAAACATTAGAAGATGATGTACAGAGAAATGAGAACAATATGTGTTGCCACTTAATATTATTGATAAATATTTTCAACAAATATTTACGGCACATGCCAGCAAAAGTTGAGCACAGTACAGTACAACTTTTATTTTTTCGAAAATCAGAAATAGCGGTGCTAAATTCACGCTAAAAAAAATGGTACCCTCTAAAAACCAAACCCTTAGTACGATTTTTTTTAAAAACACGGCACATAGCAGCACATAGCAGCACAAGTTGGGCACATTACAGCACAACCTTTTTTTTTGAAAATCCAAAATGGCGGTGCTAACTTCAAGCACATGATTAACTCAACAAGCAATCGCAACAAACTTTATGTGAATCCTAGAAATAAAATGTCATCAAGAGATGCACCACTTGTTAGACAGAGTCACAGAGTCCCTGGCTGGAGCAGAAATTGCATTCCATTACTTACCACAGAGTTTGTACTTTCTATAAAAATAAATACAAATAATACTACTATGGAGGATTTTTTTTAGTTTTTCAATGATTTAAAATCAAACCTCTTTATGGAACACCCTGCACTTATAAAAGTTTGTACCAAGATAATTTTGTTTATTTCGAAAAGTCTTCAACTTTACCTCCCTTTTTTATCAAAATAGGAATACATATTTCTTTTCCAAGTAACTACTTATGTAGGTACTACTTGTTGCAAATTCTTCGACTAAAGTTTTTAACAGGTATCTAGGTCAACAAGTAAATTTGCTATGCAACCAGTCGTTTTGAGATTGAGACAACGGCTCAGGTTACTTCGCAAAGTTATGTCTCTTTATTGCATTTTTGGTAAATAAAAAATTAAACGAAAACTTATCCCCATATTTTTTTGTGGTTAATGAGGCGATGTTTTTGTAAGGCGGATGTCATTTCGTCAAAAGCCAAAAAAAAAATGAATGGGTACTTTTTCTTACAGTTTTTTTGCGAAATAAATTTAATTTACAAATTTGCTGCAAACATTTAATTTTTATTTTCAATTTTATTTTTGGTATTTTTTTGTTTTTATTTACAGTTGTGTCGAGTACGTAGAACTATTTCCGTATCTGAAGGAGCCCGTCATTGAGAACACAACCGTACCCGAATACACCATGTGTCACAGTCACTTTAAACGGAATGTTTTACTTAATTATGCGCCAGAAGAACTGAATGAAATTGTTTCACGCTTGGATGCCGACGAAGCAGCTATGGTTGATGAGCTTGGTGGAGGTGGTGTTGGTGTCGGTGGCAGTGGACATCAGCAACCGCTCCACCTTCAGTTCCAGGAGCAGCTCTTTAGTGGTGGAAGAATTTATGGATTGCGGGTGATATTTAAGCCAGCATCGTTGAGACGGGATGACTCTGTCGCCGCCGCCATGCACATCCGTGGAGAGTATGCTTTTCTGGACCGAGGTATGATTGTGTCTGTATGGCTTTGTGGCGGTGTGGCACTTCAGATGAATAATTAAATTTTAACTCAAAATATGTGTCTTTTTTATTATGCTCGTCCTGCTGAAGCTAATTTCGAAAATGACGGGCGTCTGATACCGGGAACCTATTGTGATTATTACTTTTTCGCCGAGGAGCACAGTACCGTTGCTAACGAGACAAATGACGTGTGGAAATATTTTCACTCGCCGCGATATCCTGCCAACTATGCCGCCCACATTCAGTGCACGTATAAATTTATCGGAAGGTATGTACCTATGGTGGCTTTTATTTATTATTGTTTAATTGTTTTCGCTTATTGTTGTTTGGTTTTGGTTAAGGGGAAAATGGAGGTGAAACAAGGACTGCTATTATCAATAATACTACACGGGTTGGGCGAATAAATAATACAAAAAACACCGTAACTGAATGAACAGGGATACATACCTTAGTTGATGGTGAACAATGTGCATTGTGCATACGCGATCGTGGTTTCGTTGGTGTGCATCAGGAATTCATTTAATTAATTAGAAAAAGGGTTAGGATAGTTATTCAATATATCAAATAGATAGTATGTGTGTTTTGTTTTGGCGGTCAATATTGGGGTTTAATATTCAAAGGTGCATGGACTATGTGTTTAATTGTACATTCAATTGGGATCCTTAGACAACAATTTATGTACATAACATAGCCTAGTATTATGTTTAGCGTTGCAAAGGAATCTTTTTCGCAGAGGTGCGGATGTGGATTTAAAAGTCAGACAGACAGTGGGGGCAGCGTCAGATTAAATTCTAAAACAAAAAATCTGTTCTCACACATCAACGAGGAATTTATAGATTTTTTTTTAAACAAATTCCTAGTTAAAAGTTGGTTTTACTATTGCAAAACTGTGTTTCAAGCCTCGTTATACCCTTAATTAATCATTGAAATTTATCTGAACTAATCAGAGTTCATTCGAACTTATGCATACATAGGCATACCTAGTAGATGTTTAATTAATTAACGTAAAGTTTTTTAGCTCCGATATTGGTATTACACCCCAATTTTAAGACAACTTGCAACAATAACGCCTGATATCCTCAAAACGTAACTTTTTTGTTTCAAAAATTGTGATTGACTATTATTTCCTCCAAGAATTATTTTTTTTAGAAAGCGAGATTTACCTTTCAACCAGCCGGTAAGGCGCGGCAATATCTTAACATCCAAATACGAATTTCTTACCTTTGTAGGAACATATTGAATAAAGGCAATGGAATTTTAAAATATCAATAATTGTTGGTTCGCTTCAGGTCGTTAATATCGTAAGTGCAAGCCTACGTACGGCCCAGATGACTGACGGATAGATGTAATTGTCATTATCATTGTGTCCTGTGACCCCAGTTGGGGCATAGGTAAGGTTGTCAATCTTAGCCCAACTAACAATTTAACTTGTTTAAGTGTTAATACAAGCCATTTTCCGACTTTTATAGTAACTTAAACAGGCCTTAAGCAAATCATTTTGGCTGACATTAAACAAGCTATTTGATTCCCTTAAAACCTGTCATCACAAATGCTATACAATCAAATTGCTTCCGATCAACAGTGTAATATGGCCTTAAAAAGGCAAAATATTGCTCAAATAAACAAGTTATTATGCTTGTATAATAAGACCTGTGAGAGGCCATATAAAGACTTTGCATTAAGGCCTTATAAGAGCTAATCAATGCAGTTCCATTAAAAAAGAATTTGCTTGCTTTCAATTATTTAATTTTTATTAATTTTATTTTATCTGTTTTTTTTCTCTTTATAAGAGGCTTTTGGGGTTCGTTTCTCATCGTTCTGAAATGTGAAGAATTTTATTTTATTTGAAAAAATGTTACTTACTTTACATGACTTTTCCGAGGTTTGAACTCACGTCCTCCCAAATACCGATCCAGCGCGCTACCCACTATGCCACTCTCAACTTAAAAAATTGATATCAAAATTTCAATGAGTTGATACACTTTCCGTATATGTTCTTCACAGCCTGTCAAATTTAACTAGCAACATATTAGTAGTTAAGGCCATGTATTGAATTTATAAAAAAGTATAACTCGAGATTTTAATCAAACCTTATAATACGATATAATAGAGAACTCCTTTAACTACTATGTCTACATTTAAAGACTTCTTAATTGTCTGTACCTTGACCTTGCCTAAACCGTACTGTTGCGATTTTCTTGAATCTTTGTTCTTTTTTTTAGTTTGAAGTGTGAATCAATTGATTCTTGAAGTTAAGAACATATAAGTTTACGTTTAAATCTTTGACATTTTTTTTTCCATACATTGTTATGAAAAGAACTTGAAAATAAATGAATGAATGATTTAAAGAGATCTTACGTTATACTTCCATTACTATAACCAAAGCTTTGATATTAAATTTTCTGGTCGTTTGAAAGAAAAACTTAAACCCTACAATCATTCATCTCTCGTTATCAAGTTTTGGGTACACGTTTATTTATTTACATAAAGCCAGCTTTAGAAACAACTTGAATTATAACAGCAAGTGCGTACGATTCATTGGTGTTTAACATTTAACATCTTTCATAAGCAAAACGAAATAGCTCACGAAAGAAGGAAATAATTTCTTAAAGTTTGCTACTAACATTTTATAAAACCTATATATTTCCTTACGCAGGGCAACATCTGTCACACGCAAAATGAAATAGCTAACGAATTAAAGAAATCATTTGAATAAATTTGCCACTCACTTTTTATAAAAACTATATATTTCCTTACAGAGGGCACCATCTATGCATCTGTCAGAAGCAAAACGAAATAGCTCATGAAAGATGGCAATCATTTCTAAAAGTTTGTTTCTACCATTTTATAAAAAGTATTTTCTTTCTTACAGAGAGCAACATTTGGGCATCTGTCAGAAGCAAATCGAAATAGCTCACGAAATAAGGCAATAACTTCTAAAAGTTTGTTACCAACATTTTATAAAAACTTTATATTTCCTTACAGAGGGCAACATCTGTCACTAGCAAAACAAAATAATTCAAGACAAAAGGCAAATTTTAATAGGTTTGCTTTAAACATTTTATTTTATCTTTCAAAACAAATTACAAAAAAATCAGAATAACTAAACAAAACATAGTAATTGTAAATGATTTAATACCGCATTCCTTACAACGCTACCACAACGATTTTTTGGCTGGAAGATATTTGTAAGAAAATCTTTTTTTTTTGGATTGTGTTCGTACCATTTGACAGTAGATTTGAGGCAAAACATTAACAAACTTATGCACACACAAACTCACAACAAATATTCAAAAGTGCATTCATTTTCCTTGCGTAGTTTTGTTAGATTAAAAACAAATACATTTACGAGAAAAGCTTGCAAAAATTAACAAAAATTGTTGTGCATTTATTTAAGTTTAAAAAAAAACAACACGAACTCATACAAGAAACTCATCATTCGAGAAACACTTCGGCGAGCGCACGATTCATATCGTTAATCGACTTTGGGCACATAGCCCAGGAAAATTAGACAAAAAAATGGCCAAACTTCGAAAAAATTGCGACAAAGCTGATTTTTGGTGGAGTGGCTTATTATGACGTCTTAAGCATTTCCTGAAAAGTACCCTAAATTTGGCCCGGGGCTAAATTTTTTAGGGGGGGTGAAAGGGGTTGAAGTTCAGTTTTTTGGGAATTGCTCCTAAGCTATCGGTTTTATTGAAAAAATGTGAAGGTAAAAATTAAAGCTGATGTTATTCTACACAAAAAATGTTAACATACTTTTTTTCGTAGAACCAATAGTTTCAGAGAAAAACGTTCAAGAACTTCATGGTGCAGTGAGTTTAGTCCAAAAAATTTATAAAATTTTTGCTTATCGCTGGGCAAGTTTTGTTTTGTGATTTATGTTTAAGAACAACTCCTTATTGTAAAATCAAGTTTTTGGGGTGGTAGGGGAAAGGGAACGGCCGCCATCTTGAAAACAAGGTTGATTTTGTTTTTGTTTAATAACTCGTTGAAATTGCGTTTTTCAAAAAAATGACTAAAGGACATATTTTAGACGATTAATTTATCTACAAAATGAGCCATTAAACAGCTCTGTATATTTATTAATCTCAAAGTTACAGCCGATCAAAGGTCACCTATGCCTCATATATGGTGGGGATGAAATGACGTTTTTTTAGGTTTTACGCTTCTTTGTGAATTTTTTTGGTCAGAATAGAAGACTCATTTTACAGACAATTAAGAGCAGTGCAAAATATATTCTAGACATCATCAAAAAAATTCACAAATAAGCGAAAAACCTAAAAAAACTTCATTTCATCCCCACCATATATGAGGCATAGGTGACCTTTGATCGGCTGTAACTTTGAGATTAATAAATATACAGAGCTGTTTAATGGCTCATTTTGTAGATAATTTAATCGTCTAAAATATGTCCTTTAGTCATTTTTTTGAAAAACGCAATTTCAACGAGTTATTAAACAAAAACAAAATCAACCTTGTTTTCAAGATGGCGGCCGTTCCCTTTCCCCTACCACCCCAAAAACTTGATTTTACAATAAGGAGTTGTTCTTAAACATAAATCACAAAACAAAACTTGCCCAGCGATAAGCAAAAATTTTATAAATTTTTTGGACTAAACTCACTGCACCATGAAGTTCTTGAACGTTTTTCTCTGAAACTATTGGTTCTACGAAAAAAAGTATGTTAACATTTTTTGTGTAGAATGACATCAGCTTTAATTTTTACCTTCACATTTTTTCAATAAAACCGATAGTTTAGGAGCAATTCCCAAAAAACTGAACTTCAACCCCTTTCACCCCCCCTAAAAAATTTAGCCCCGGGCCAAATTTAGGGTACTTTTCAGGAAATGCTTAAGACGTCATAATAAGCCACTCCACCAAAAATCAGCTTTGTCGCAATTTTTTCGAAGTGAAAGTCTAATTTTCCTGGGCTAACATGAAAACGAAGTTTATTTAATATTTTGATAACTTCTTATTAATTATTCACTATTTTTTTTAATAAATTTGTCTTTCAGTAATATATTTGTTTTTTATCTATTGATATGAATGACGAACACTTGTTTAACCCGCTGCAGCATTCTTTCAACTACAGAGAAATGTCAAATCTTGCTGCTGGGTGTAACAAGCTTATTTAAGCAAGCCGTATGAAAAATGTTTTTATTTACTTTCAGTAAACAATTTGGGCAGGCCTTAAACAGGCCTTTTCATACTAAAGCATACAAGACTTGTATACAACTTGCCAATTTCAATTTAAAAGTCATTAAACAGGGTATATTCAAAAATTAATATTGGAAAACGGTTGGCTTGAATAATAAAGCCTAATGTTAGTTCTATGCGAGCTATAGTTGACCAAATTCGAAAAATCTGACCTTATACAAGTTATATTGTTAGTTGGGAGGTGCTTAAAAAAAGGATTGTACTCTATTTCATGCATGAAATATGATGATAGCCAGACAATCATTTCGGGGGGATTTAATAGAGAAGAGCAAAAAATCACGACCTGTGATTTTGATCCTGTGATTAGAAAATCACAATCACGACCTGTGAACAATTCAAGAACAAACTGTGAGCGCCTTAAATGTGATTTGACATGTGCCTGCGCACATTTCACATTCTATGGAAAATCACAGATTCCCAATCACGGTGCTAAAATCACAACGAACAGGAACAATTCACAAATCACGAAAAGAACTGTGGTCGTGATTCATTTTCCCCTGTGAACAAAATCACGACCAGAATAAAATCAGAAAAAAATAAAAATCTCACAGACCAAGACGAAAGTATAAAGAATGAGAACGATGTCGTGACTTTCTTAGCATTTTGTGGAATGGTTTTTTGATAGATTTTGCTTTCCAATTTGGTAGATTTTTAACTGGAGATTCTGAATCTGATCAGCAAGGAAAGTGCGATTTTTTTGACATACACCTACTACCACGCCTCCTTTTCGTATATTTAAGTTTACTCCTTAATGCGTTGCTCTATAGAGATAAAATTTTGCAATTAAGTTGTTAAGAACCTAAAGAACAACATATGCTTTTTTGGAAATCCACCCACTGCCACGCCTCCTTTTCTTTTATTTGAGTTTTCCCCTAAATACGTTGCCCTAGAGAGCTGAAATTTTGAAAATAAGTTATCTGGAACTTAAAGAACAACACATACATTTTTGAAAAACCGCCCACTGCCACGCCTTCTTTTTATATATTTGAGTTTTACCCTTAGAACGTTGTCCAATGGAGCTGAAATTTTGTAAATAAGTTATCTAGGGCCTAAAGAACAACATATCAAATTTTTGGAAGTCCACCTACTGCCACGCCTACTTTTCTTATATTTGAGTTTTACCCCTAATATATTGCCCCTGGGCGCTTATATTTTGTAAATAAATTGTCTAGAGCCTAAAAAATATCATAATATTTTTGGAAATCCACCCACTGCCACGCCTACTTTTCTTGGATTTGAAATTTAACCCTTCTCAGTTTTTCAGAGGGTTTAAATTTTTGTCAATAAGCTGTTTAAAGCCTACGTTTCCTACATATGAAATTTTTAGAAATCCACCCAATTGAAATTTTTATTTCCATATAAATGTGGAGACATTTATCTTTGATGTGAAAATATGATAGATATCTACAAAATAAATTAAGTTAAAACTTTTTTATTCAAAAAGATGCTTGTTTTTAAGTTTTTTTCAATTATAAAGTGTGCAGTTAAATGAGTCACTATAAAATTTTTCCGATTTTCTAATATATCTATTCTTTAATTCAAGAATCACAATCACAGGTTAAACTCATCGTGAATTGCAAATCACAGTCACAGGTTTACCTGTGATTGAAAAATCACGACTTAGCTCATCTCTGGGATTTAATTTTTCAAACAAAATTTCACGATTTGATCTAAGTATACAGTTCTTTTTAGTAAAATGTTGTGTAAAATGGCGTATACCTCACCAATACCTCGTGAATACCTGTTGGATATCTCGTGGATACCTCGCAAATACTTGTTGGATACCTGGCATACTTGGCGGATACCTCGCGAATACCTGTTGGTTGCCCTGTGGATATCTCGCGAATACCTGTTGGATACCTGGCGGATACCTCGCGAAAGCCTCCTGGTGGACACCTCGAGGGTACCTCGTGAAAACCTCCTGGCGGATACCTCGCGAATACCTGTTGGGTACATCATGGATACCTCGTGAGTATTTGTTGGATACCTTGCAGATTCCTTGCGGATACCTTGTGGATACCTTGTGGATACCTCGTGGATACCTCGTGGATACCTCACGTATACCGAATGGATGCCTGGCGGATAACTGGCAAAAATCTCGCGAATACCTTGTGAATACCTGGCGGATACATGACGGATAACTTGCGGATACCTGGTGAATACCTGTTGGATTCCTGGCGGATACCTCGCAGATACCTTGCGGGTACCTTGTGGATACCTGCCGGATACCTCGCGGATACCACGCGAAAACCTCGCAAGTACCTGTTGGATGCCTCGCGGGTACCTGGTGGATACCTCGCGGATAGCTGGTGAATACCGTCGTAGATAGTGCGGATACCTGTTGGATACTTTTCGTTTTTATTGTAAAAAAAAGTCCGTTTTAAGCTGTTAAATAAGCTTTTACCGAGTGTTGTAAGCATTACCGTTGTTTTTAATAGCTAATCCCTTTAAATGAAAACTATTTCCCTCGTTGGCCTTGGTTCCCAGGGACTTAGTTCCCTGCACCACACCGGGGAAATACATCCCCCATCCACGTGATTTTTTTTTTTCTTTAGACATGTTTTAAGATTATTTCACAAAGTAATTACCAATAAATTGGAAAATTCCTGTGTACTGCTTATCTTAGAAGAAACAATATTTCTCATATGAAAATAAACACTTTATCAAATAGATGATACAGGGGCATATTAAACCCAACCACCTTCCTGAAATCCAAACTTGCTCTCAAGATGTCCGCCGCTGGAATAACCATAATATTTTTATCTCTTCCGTTTTTTCTGGTTATACATAGATTGATAAAAAAAATATTGATTACGAAAGACAATGAACTCGTTGTTCAAATGTTTGAAATTTCTACAACCCGTATCTTTCTTATCCTTACTCCTACTGAAAATCTGAAAATATGAATACTCCTTTTTTGTAGGAAATTTGATTTTCTTTCTTAGGTCGCAAAATATTCACGAAAACTACAAAAGGGGACATTTACGCCCTTCCTGCCTAAAGGGCTGGGGACTTTACGAATGTAATACCTGGAGGTGAGCCCTACCACCTAAAATAATAACCAAAATAGCATGATTTATTGCATTATTGGCTGGATCTTTTGCGTGAGTGACTTTAATTAATAAGTTAAACAATAGCAGCATTAATATTAATCATTTTTACTTGCGATTATAGGTACTATAAGGCAAGTTTTGGATTCGTGCAAAAAAAAATTTGAGATACAATCAAACATGATATTACGATGATAGAGAACACCAAAAAAGTGGGTGGCACAATTCTGTCTGTCTGTCTGTCTGTCTGTCTGTCTGTCTGTCTGTCTGTCTGTTCGTCCACAGCCTAAACGGCTCGATCGATTTTCTTCAAACTTGGTACATGGTGGTTTTTGGTGATTCTGCCGACACGTTTTTTTCATTTTTTTTAGAACCAAAAATAACGGTACCTGCCATACATTTTTTTTTGGCAAATTTATATAATCATATTGTTCTCAAAAACGGCTCGACAACTTTTCTTAAAAAAAATTCAATATATTTATTTTAGTAAAGGCTTTCTTTGGGTGGAAAACCATTTTTCAAAAATGGTTATTAATGGTACCTACCTCCCAAGGAACCATCTTTTTAAGTTTTGATTTTCTTCAAAATGGTATGACCGATTTCAATTCCTTTTTTTACACAGAAGCTTCCAAAAAATTTTAATAATTTTGTAAACCAACATTTTTGGAAAAATCTTTTTTGGATTTTTAAAAAATATTTCAAAATTTTTTTTGGAAAATCAAATATTTCGAGAACGGCATCATAGATTTTTTTGAACTCGATATTTAAGACTTTTTTAGTACTTTCTAAAATATTTTTAGAAAAAATTTTATATTTATGAAAAAATAACGGTACCTTCCATACAAAAGTGAAAAAACCGCAAAAGAAAATATTTTTTTGCTTGAAAACGACTCCTACGATATTGATTAAACTTTTTTCATATACTAAAATTAGTACGATCTATCATCAAAAATTATAAAATTTTACACATAGCAACTATTAGTAGTACCTGTCATAGAACGTATTTTTTTATTTTGAGTTTTCTCGTTATCAGCTTAACGGATTTAGATGAATTTTTTCATATACAAATTTCAGATAAGATTAAATAATATTGCATATCAATTTTCAAAAAAAAAGTTTTTGGATTTTTAAAAAAAGTTTCAAACTTTCTTTTTGAAAATTAGATATCTTAAAAACGGGTATACAATTTTTTTTTCAAATTTTGTTTTTATATACACATAAATATATAGTTTAAATCTGCATACCAAAATTTGTTCTTAAAAATGTTTTAAGAATTTTATATATAAAAAATTAATTTAAAAAAAAAACCGCTCCAACGATTTTAATTTTTTTTCCCATACAATCATATTCCATCATGAATGAAGATGGCATACTTTTTTTCACCTCAAACTGTCAAAAGAGTTGTTTTAGCCAATTTAAATGTCGTATTTCATACTTCTCTAAATTTTTCTCTCATAATTTCCAAGCTTTTATAAACAATTTTCTTAAACTCGCAGTGTCTTGAACATAAGAGCAAGTACGTGCGACCCAGCCGTGCATTTTATTTTTTGCGTATTGTAAGCTGGTTAAAATGTGGTTCAGCCTAGCTTCATTGGATATTATGGAGCTTAACTTAATATTTGTGTTCTTTTTATTTTATTTCAAAATGCAACTAGGTGCCCTAGCTTTTGATTTTTATGATTAAAGGATTCAATTTAAGTTCCGAAGAGTGCATTCTAATGTCATCGAGGTAAAACTCACTAAGTGCAGAAAAAATGTTCAAGAAAATGAGAATGGATTTTTTTTATCAAAAAAGTCTCATTTTGCACCGATTTTTATAAAGACATTGAAAGGTATGCCCACGAATTTTTAAAAAAAAATTCGGAACTTGACTTTTCAGCCTCAGTACATTATGTTTCAATCCAATTTCCTTCAAAAGTTAAATTCGTTAATTACTTCTTCCTTTAAACCGACACATAATATTAGGGACGGTAGTGCTCAATTTGAGGAAATACGGCTGTCACATCATCCTGATTTGAGCTTTGACATAATAAACTTATAGTTCATGTCCTAAGTTAACTTTTAAGAAGTGTTGCAACGGTGTGGTGGTCCATGTAGGTATTGTTTCCAACCAGGTAAGTGCCAACCCCTCTCTTGTTTTCTTCCAGTGTAGCAACTTTTAAAATACTTCTTAAAAGTTAAGTAAGAACAACAAATTTCAGTATACCAAAGCTCAACCCGTCGCGTGGGTATGATTTGGGAGGTTGGTAGCTCTCGTTTTGGTAGCTTTTTCGTTATTTAAATCAACTAACTGTAGTGAAACACACACAATTCGATTCGATATTTGGGACTTAAATCAACATTTAACATAATCAAATAGAATTTAACTTTTTAAGTAAGGTATACATATTTTTTTTCTTATTGTTACAGACCAGAAACAAGAGTCGAAGTTGTGTTTGCTGAGCTCATCATGCCCAAAAACCAAGAAAAGTAAGACACTTATGGTCAATTTCATAAACAAACACTAAAATTACTTTTATCTAAACTCCTTCTAAATTTGATCAGACATTAAAAATTTTTCAGTTGCACCAATGTAGAAAAGGGATATTTTAGGGATATTTTAATTTGACTAAGATTGCTCACATCCCTGGATTAAAAAAAAGAGGTTGTTTCCCTCGCACTTGCGAAGTCTATGAGAAAAAGTGAAAAAGCATTATGGATGAGGGACAATTATTCTGACAGCAAAATATCAGCTGCTGTTGACTGGAATGGCTTAACAAAAAAGACTTAAAATTTAATGAGATAAAAATGAGCTTTTAGTTTACAAGGACTTTTAAAATCTTCTTAAATACAAAAGCATTTGGTAAAACCGAAAAACATCATTTAAAGACTAAAAGGCTTTTTAAATAATTAAAAGCCTTTCGTGAAATCGGCCATTAATCTGTTTTAACTAGTCAATTAATAAATATGTATCCATGAAAGTAACTTAATAGTTACTTTTACAATAATCCTTTATTGCGGTGAGATGTCGTACTAAAATATAGAATTAGAAAGCTGCAAACATTCGTTTAAAATGGCCACATATTTTTTGCAATTGTTTAACATAAACACAAAATGAGAATAATAAAATTATGTAGAGGCTTTAAGTTGTAATAATATTTCCTTATACTATTTTTTTAGAGTCAAATACTACTTCCTCGGACATGTTACGCCCATGAGGCTGAGGCCCCCCTAACGGGGCAAAGGGTATCTACCATTCCTGCGTGCCAGGTTTTTTGGAGATGTACCTCAACTCTCCCCAAGTCTTACCCAGTCGTGCTGATGCTTCTTCGACCGTTCTTCACCAAATACTTCTAGGTCGGCCCACTCGTCTGTCTCGCTGCGTAGAGGGTTCCATTGCATTACATGACCCACAGTACACTCGTGATCTTTTCAAAGCGTATATCCAATCCATTGCTATTTACGTTTTAGTATTATAGAGTCGATGGATTCCTGACCTGTCCTCGCATGAAGTTCATCAGTAGAGTTACGGTTAGGCCAGAAAATCCTCACGATATTTCGTAAACATCTAAACATGAACGTTTGCAGCTTTCTTATGACAGCTGGTTTTACTTTCTAAGTGATGCACCCATAACAAAAACGGATTTAACGTTGGAGCAGAACAGTAGTACCTTTGGTCTTTAGGCTTATAGAAAACGCAGCATTTGTTGTCCCGTTTTGGCTGATTATATCTGTACATAGTCGGTCCCACCATCAGAATAGGGAGACAATACCCCCAAGATATGGAAAACTCTCTACAATTTCTCCTGTTTTGTTCCTCATGGGTAGATGAGGAAGTTTCAATGCTAATCCTTTTTGTTTTTGCCGTATTGATCTTAAGCCCAACGGTTTCAGCTTCTCTCGACCTTATTGTCAGTCGATGGACATCAATGGTCCTATGAGAGAGTAAGCATGCGTTGCGATACGTGGTTCGCGTAGTACTGATGTTTGAGGTATGATTGCAGATTCCACTGAATTCTTCCATTTTTCACAGCACAACAATCGTGGATGGAGTTGGGTTCTGTGCTACTGATTGCTTGTGAAAGGTTGGTGGACTGCGGGATCCTAAAGTCTACCGATATAGAAATTGGACATTTGGGTGTTTTCTTGCGGGGTCTCGGAACTGCAGCCGTGCGTAATCTTACGGTAGCAACCATCAGATGGGGGTCCCAGGCCATTCTCATGTCTGTACCTTTTCTGTTTCGAACGTGCTGAACACTGTTTCTTAATCGCCGACTGATCACGAAGTGATCAATTTAGTTGGAAGTTGCTTATCTGTCCATCGGCGTAATAACTCGTGGCATGATGGTTAGTGCGTTCGACTGTCATGCCGAAGGTGTGGGTTCGATTCCCCGCGCGCCGTGCCACCTAAGAACAGAAATGTTTTATCCGAGGTACTGCCTCTTGCGAGGAACTGACAAATCCTTCAAGAGTATACTTGTCATGTATAAGTGCATCTCATCTAGCCGTTCGGACTCGGCAAAAAACTGTAGGTCCCCTCCATTCCTGCCAACAACACGCACACAGGAATGGTTGTGAGTTGTAAGTCACTAGGCCCTGTTTTTCCACGAGCTGTTGTGCCACCCAATTTATATATTTATATTTTATCTGTCCATCGGCACCCAACTGACTTTCTTGCACGTCTTGTGCTGTGCTCAGACATGGCTCCTCCTATTACAAGGTGGTTCACGTTACAGAAATCGACAAACTTTCACCATTGTCGTTGCGGTCACCAACACTATTCTTTCCGATAACTTGCCCGAGCCCATAATTGTCATTGCCTACCAATTAGCATTGAAGTCTCCCATTACGATTAATGATGTCTCCATGTGGTGTACCATCATAAGCAGCACTCACCCGGTCCGGTTATAAAAGGCCTCGTTCTCCTCGACAGAAGAGAGCTCCGTTGGGGCGTAACACTCTATGATGGTGATACGACGTACCTTATGTCCGTAACCAAACTTTCAGGATCCTGCCATCTAAAGGCTCCCAGGAAATTAAGCTCTTGAGAGCTGTTTTGGGAAGCAGTAATCCAACACCAGATTCACGAGAACTTCCAGGTGCCTATCCAGAGTATAGTAGTACAGGATATTACGAGTTGGAGACTTTAACTTCCCGAGCCCAACCACCTAACTTCAATAATCCCTATAAGCTGTCCATCTTATACCGCATGAATTCATTATCTTATTGGAGGAATTGGCATTTTGAGGTCCTTCACTTCCGTTGTCAAGAGCGTTTTCACATTCGAGAAAACAATTACTTTCCAGGTACTATAGCCAAAAGTCGTCAACGTGTTATCATTCCACGAAGAGGTAAAACAAACACTCCACCGTGACTGATTGTTGCACTCCTGGTCCAGACCAAGTTCTGAGCAATCAATAGTTTCCCAATAGTGCACGATGCAGGTCCCCATAATAAGGAAGTGTAAATGTTGTCCATCGAAAAATGCGATTTCCTAATTCAATTTTACAAAAAATCACTACGCAATTCTTTTTTATTTTAGCGAAGGTGCCGCACTGATGTTTTTTTGAACTTATCTAAAGAAAAACTTTAATTTTAAAAATCTCAAATGATTACATCGATCATTGATTCTTAAAATGGAAGAAGTCATCATTGTCAATAATTCTTCCTTACCATAAATTCTTCAATAACAATCTCTACTAATTTAAACCTACCTTGATTTCGTCCTGTCCAAGAAAAAAAAACATAAAACAAAATGGAAACGTTTCCGGTAATCCTTCATTACTTAAATGATGCCGCACACATTCATTACCAAATGAAAATCTCAACTGCATGTACCAGTACCTTGTAACTTTTTCCTCTGAGAACACTAACTACTCGTACTTACACAACCCTACCCTGATGATCCTTCGAAAACTTTTTGTTTTCTTTTTTTTATCTCATTTATTTTTTCTGTAAAAAAAAATTAGTTTTCTTTTCATACAACTTGTTTCAGTTGCAATTTGGACAAAGTAACCATCTACGATGCAGAGTCTCCCAACGTATCCTCAATCATCGATGTAATCTGCGAAACAGTACACAACAAAAGAATCTACAGTAATGGTCCAGATCTTCTCATAGAATTCAACGCGAGCTCCAACCAAACCGCCAAAGGATTTCGTGGTAAATTTAAGTTTGTCGATGCGATTAAATTGAAAAAGAACAAAAGTGAGTACCATATACCTAGATACATACTACAACAGACAAAGATACAGATACAGCAATTCGAATTCAACTCAAAATCGAGGTCTTTTCAATGTTGCAGTTGTAGCAGCAGCAGCAGCAGCTTCATGGGTAATTGGAAACCCCAAGCTAAACGAAGTTTTCTTTCAAGAGTCACATCATGCAGTACTGGCCACCAACATGGCCACCCCCGGAAGTGGTTCAAGTTCATCGCTGGTCAATCCAATGGGTAAGTCAGTATAAATCAAATAGATATTTTATAGAAAGCTAAGCTCTTAATCGAATGGGATATCTGACTCATCTCTGTCAGAATTCTCCAATAGAGGTAGAGGAGTACAACGGGGTGTCTTTTTATATTTTTATATATTTATAAAAAAAAAACTCTCTAGCAAATATCATAAGTTTAGAATTGAGTTATAAAATGAAAGGAGGACAGAAAAATTCAATAAAATATCTCAGCATCCTGGTAGCGGAAAGAAAGAAAAGTTGTAAAAAAAAAATTTAAAGAAAGAAAAACAAAAACCCAAGCTAAATTATTGGAAATTGAACCGATTGAAACTAAAGGTTGTTCTTATTCAATTATGATGGTGTCCTCCTGTAACTACATAGGTGGCAATGGCCAGCCAAGGAGAAAGGATAGAAAAAGGCTTCCGTTGAAAGGAAATTACGAACTATGAAGAGGATATTTTAATTTTAACCATAACCATCATTTCTGTGAACAGAATATTTTTTTTTTCTTTTCAAAGAAATTTTTTTTGAGCGGTGGTGACAGCGTCGGTGGCGACGATGGTTATGGTATGGCTCAGCTGGTGGTGCATTTATTACGAAGTTATGAAGATGACACACTCCTTTTTTAATAAATTCATGAATCTCATTGACTTGCTAATTTTTTTTTGTGTGAAAATTAAAGCATCTGTTTGTAAAATTTTATTTTTAAACAAACTTTAAGCAGACGGGTTTTTGGAGACGTGCCAAGCACTATCGTCTTTTACTTTGATCCCACCTTAGTAATGGTCCTTAAGGAAGAAAGTTTTTCTTGCAATCTTATTTTTGTTTAGACTTTAAACTCATTCTGAAGACGGATACAATCACAATTCAGGTACTCTGTATCTATGTGTGTGCTTCACTCTCTCGGCCTTTTCTAGGAAAGAGTAATAGAGTTTTGGGAGGAGGCGAGATTCCTTAGAATACAATTGATTCAAATAAATACATTTCTGGATGGTGTTCAATATACCTAGTGCAAAGCATGAAGCTCCCTGCAAGCGTCAACACTAAATATCTCTCTACCAACTCCTACTTTCAAAAAGAAATTCAAGGTGGAATCACAAAGAGCCAAATGCAGCTTGTGGAGTCAAGTTGAAAGTACCAACGAACCAGAAGCAGTCCGAAAAATATTTGCTAAGGGACTTATTGTTCTGGGATCTCTTAAGGAATCCAAAGGACATTGGACAGAATCGTGTAGAAAAACACTGGAACTCCTGGTATAAACGCTCACTTTCCTAGTTGCACCTCTTACGTGAATAATAACCCACAAATGGAACTCTGGATAGAGAACAAAACACCAGTGGAGTTGATCACGAAAGAAAAAATCACAACAAAAACATGAATGTTAAAAAAGGAGCCAAGTTCTTATGTGTACAAGAAACCTGTGCGTAAAAAGTCTGCCAATAAAAATTATGAGATCTAAAATATATGCCAAGTTTTAAGTTCATGAAGTTTAATATCAAATATCTTAAGTAGAGTAATATCGAAACAATTCCAAATCATGACAGAAATTTGGTAATTAATGATTACTGATTAAAGTTTGGTGGTGTTCAGGGGCGGACTGGGCCACCGGGCAACCGGGATTTTGCCCGGTGGGCCCCCGGGCTAGCAAAAAGTTTATAAATGTTCCTGCGTTTCTTTTTTTGATTTTTTAAAGAAAAGTTTCTTATACAATTTTACTCACACTAAATATAGAGTTTTTGTGGATCCAAATTTATACTTGGAAGCCCCCAGAACGCGGTTGGTGGCCTATACAGATTTTTCGAGGCCATACAAACTGAGATGGTGGCCTCTACGGATGTTTGGAGGCCTCCAGACCACGGTTTGTGGCCTCTACGGATTATTGGAGGCTCCTAGACTTCGGTTGGTGGCCTCTACGGACCTATGGAGGCCTCTAGATCTCAATTGGAGGCCTCTACGGATCTCCGGAAGCCCCCAGAACTCGGTTGGTGACCTTTACAGATTTTTGGAGGCCACAAAAACTGAGATGGTGGCCTCTACGGATGTTTGGAGTCCTCCAGACCTTGGTTTGTGGCCTCTACGGATCATTGGAGGCTCCTAAACTTCGGTTGGTGGCCTCTACAGACCTATGGAGGCCTCCAGATCTCAGTTGGAGGCCTCTACGGATCTCCGGAGGCTCCCTCCAGATCTTGTTTGGAGGCCTCTATGGATCTTTGGAGACCTCCAGAACTCGGTTGGTGACCCCTTCGGATCTCTGGAGGCCTCTAGAACTCGGTTGGTGTCCTTTCAGGATTTTGGAGGCTCCTAGATTTCGGTTGGTGGCCTCTACGGATCCTTGGAGGCCCCCAGAACTCGGTTGGAGGCCTCTACAGATCTCTGAAGACCCTCAGATCTCGGTTGGTGGCTCCTACGGATCTCTGGAGGCCCCTGGAACTTGGTTGGTGTCCCTTCAAGACTTTGGAGGCTCCTCGATTTCAGTTGGTGGCCTATACGGATCCTTTGAGGCCCCCAGAACTAGGTTGGAGGCCTCTACAGATCTCTGGAGACCCCCAGAACTCGGTTGGTGACCCCTACGGATCTCTGGAGGCCTCTAGAACTCGGTCGGTGTCCTTTAAGGATTTTGGTTGGTGGCCTCTACGGATCCTCAGAAGCTCGGTTGGAGGCCTCTACAATCTCTGGAAACCCCCAAAACTCGGTTGGTGACCCCTACGTATCTCTGGAGGCCCCAGAACTCAGTCGCTCCTCAACGAGACCTCTACAGCTTGGTTGGTGGCCTCTACGGTCTAAGAATCTTTATAATAAAGTTGATAGAAAAATTTTACCATACCCAAAAACTAAAGATGCAAAACAAATAACTAAATAATGTCTGAAATCTAATAGTCCAGTCAACGAAGCCTTAAAATTACAGAATAAATTCAATAAAACATGCTCTCTGTGTTTATTTTGTATGTAGTAGGGGTGACTCCCAGGTTTAACATACTAAAAGTCCCCAGTCCAGAGCCACGAGCTTTAGGCAGGAGGGGGCCTAAAAGTCCCTTTTTATAGTTTGTCATGAATATTTTAAAAACTAAGCGTATTAGCGGAAAAGTGTACCCAACAAAATGAAGGATTATAAAATTTCCCACCGAAAAAGTTTAGTTCATATTTTCGGTAGGAGAAAGGTTAAGAAATATACAGGGAGTAGAAATTTAAAGCATTTGAAAAAAGATTTCTATAGTGTTATATAATCAATGTTTTTTTTTTATCAATTTACCCAGAAATAACGGAAAAAGTAAGTATATATTGATTCATATAGTAGTTCCAGTGACGTCATAGGAGCAAGTTTGGGTAAAAGGAAGGTAGTTGTTTGGCAAATAGTCTATGAAATAATTTTAGGACATATCCTTAAAAAAAAATCATATAAAACGGGGTGTATTTCTCTTTCTTTTTATACGGGGGTAAATTCCCGAAACTTTGACATCAAAAAGAAAAATAGCTCTTTAAAAACAACGGAAATACTTAAAATACCGAGCTATTGCTTTTCGAAAAGTTTAAAACGGATTCTTTTATTATGTATTCAAATCAAGTTTAAAATATTTGAAAAACACGTTTGTAAACTGAAAATTAGTAAAAGCAAATTAAAAAATTTTGTGAACTGATTTTCTATTTTATGGTGTTAAGTAGTGAATTGTCTTTTATTATTTAATGTAATAAGTTTTTAGTTGAATGCTGAAAACCAGCCGGTAGGGTTTTTAATTTTTGAGGAAATTGAAAACCATGAAAACTTCTTTTTTGTTAAGAAATTATTATTGTTTCATTTTCAAAACTTGAAGACGTCAAAAATCGATTGAGAAATACCTTGATACCGCAATGCTAATGAGCACACCTTTCATTTTTTTAATTTCTCAAATAAAGAAAGATTTTTGCATTTTGTTTTCAGCATTTTACTAAAAATTGATAGGAGCATGGAATATTAAAAAGAAAAGTGGTGCCGAGTAACGCACTTGGATTTACAATTGGGGGACATATACAATCAAGAAAATCACTTCAGTAGTAAATTGCAGAAAAAAAGTACCCGGGTCTTGGCCTAATGTTCATATGTATGTGCTTTAAGGATGTCGGAATTTTTTTAAATTTCTTTTATTCAAAATGGGTATGGTGGATCTTGTAAACTGTAAGGGGTTTAGAAAGAATTAATTTTTGTTCTGGGACATTTGCCAAAATTGAATTTTGAGACCCCGGTTTTTATGTTAAAAAACTTCAATTCGAAAAAGCTGTCAGAAAAACCAATTACATTTACGTCGATATGAGGACACAGTAGCTTATAATAATTTTATTTGCTTTTGTAACCTGTCGTTAAGAAAATAGCATAAAAAACTGCTTTCAAAATACTATGAAATAACTTTTTACCTTAAATTTTCATGAAAACCTCTGAAAAATTTATCGATTTTCTAGATGTTTTCGATTATCTTTTTTAAATGGAATGCTCGAATCGGTTGAAACTTGCTTAGTGCCTAAAGCATACTTAAATGGATATTCAGTCAATTCAAATAAGAAAAGAAAGCCAAAATAAAACATGGTAAGTAGTTTTGAGCACATACCGACGCAAATTTGAATTCTCAAAACATTGACCTCAAATAGAAAAATAGATCTTTAAAAACAACGGAAATACTTAAAATACAGAGTTATTTTTTCTTTTACATATTTAAATCAAGCGAAAAATATTTGGGAAACTCGTTTGTAAACTCAAAATTAATAAAAGAAAATTAGAAAAATTTGTTAACCGTTCAAAGGCGTAAAATGAATATTATATTACTGAGACCCACAAGACCATTTTTGCTATTTTGTCTTAGATATAAACTCAAATAATTTAATCTGTTAATTTAATGTTTCAAAAAAACCTAAACCTAAGAATTCAAAATTTAGCTTTAAGAAATTAAGAAATTGAAGAAATTGAAAAAATTGACTTTCGAGAAATGTCTGCAATATCATCTTTTAACTTTAACAATTTCAAGAGTTATTGCATTCTGTGACTGTGGCCCTTTTTCTAAAAGTCCCGGTAGGCTCTTTGACCCCCAGTCCGCCCCTGGTGGTGTTGTGATTAAAAGAAATGATTTAAATAACTCAAGATTACAGAGATTTTATTCAAATTAAAGCTTATGTATAAAAAGT
Organism: Dasysyrphus tricinctus; assembly: GCA_963921185.1. NCBI lineage: Eukaryota > Metazoa > Arthropoda > Insecta > Diptera > Syrphidae > Dasysyrphus > Dasysyrphus tricinctus. Next base: position 20,091,834 of record OY992530.1, on the reverse strand, counting down.
ACAAAAAGAGGTTAGCTAGGTTTTAAGGTTGGATCAAGAGAGACAATATCAAGATGACAATTAAGAAATAGCTTCAGTGTTGCCAACTAATTTTTTAGTGTAATAGACTGGTAACTTTAAAGATGTTGTTACATCACTCCCTCAGACCTTATTTGTCCTATATGCCCGGCTGGAACAAGACACGCTGTGTTCTTTTTCTTCCCGTACGCCTGGGTATTGGTGTTGCGTTCGATTCTAGTCTCTGTGTGGCTGCATTCGGCATTTCGGTTTGAAGTGGTATCTGGCTACCAGATGCCACGGGGCTGGTCTCCGCTCTTCTTACTTGGTTGTCTATTCCAGCACCATTGCCATTGTATGAAGCACTGTCAGGTGACGATGATGGCAATGCACTTATGTCGATGTCGAAATCGTCTGTGGCTACTTCGTCTTTGGTTTCTATATGCTGTCGTGTTCGGAGTTGATTTTGGTGTTGTTTGGTGTTGCCTCTAGTTGTTTGCACGATGCAAGTCATACGTCCGACTACCTTGGTGATCAGTCCAGCAATCCACCGATTTCCTCTTGTATATGACCTTGCGTAGACTTCTTGTCCAATTCTAAATTTGGTAGAGTGATGTTGACTTCGTTGCTCTTCTGGGAACATGGCCGAAAATATGGTGCGAGGTTGACGGCCGTGCAACAGTTCTGATGGTGACTTGTTTGATGATTGCTTTGGTGTCGCACGAAATGTGATCAAATATTTATACAAGGCCTTCTCTTGGTCATTCCCCTCTTGCATAATTTTTTTGAAAGACTCTTTAAAAGTCCGGACTGCACGCTCAGCTAACCCATTTGATGCAGGGTGAAAAGGTGCTGTTCTAACATGTTCAATAGAATTAAGCATGCAGAACTTTTTGAACTCGGCTGATGAAAACTGTGGACCATTGTCGCTGACAATTGTACTTGGCAATCCCTCGATTGAGAAAATTTTTTGCAGTGCATAGATTGTAGATTCTGAAGTTGTCAATGAGAGCTCAAAAACAAATGGAAAGCTGGAAAAAGAATCTACAACAATTAACCACATCCGAGAGAAAAAAGGACCTGCGAAATCGATGTGGATTCTTTCCCACGGTGCAGTAGCTTCAGGCCAGGATGAATATTGTTGCTTGGGTTGACTTGCGTGTAAACAACAGATTGAACAAGCTTCTGAAGAATGCTTGATCGCTTGGTCAATGTTCGGGAACCAAAGATATCTGCGCGCAAGTTGTTTCATGCGAGTTTGGCCCCAATGGCCATCGTGAAGCATTTTTAGAACCTGGTCTTCGAGCGATCTTGGTATAACAACACGAGTGTGTTCTGTTTGAAGGAGCAAAACTCCACTCTGAAGAGAAAGAGCAAGCTTTCGAATAAAGTAGGGAATTAAATTTACCTGCGATTTTGGTAGCTTCTGTGGCCACCCGTTTTCGATGTAGTGTGTAACGCGACTGAGAGTGTCGTCTGTCTTGGTATGTGCAGCGATGATGTCTGCACTGATCGGAAAGTCTGCGATAACTGACTCATAGATCTGGTCAACTGTGAGCATCTCTTTCTCTTTGTTATCAAATTCGATGTCATCACCCATTGGCAGGCGAGATAAGACGTCAGCATTAGCATGATGTTTTGTGTTGTGGTAGTGAATCGAATACGTGTAGGCCTGCAGAATAATTGCCCAACGCTGTAGCCGATGAAGAGTCATAACAGGTAGTTTTTTTGATGGATGGAAAAGAGTAATGAGTGCTTGATGATCAGTGAGCAGATCGAAGTTTCTGCCGTAGAGATACTGATGATATCTTGTCACGCCGAAGATTATTGATAAGGCTTCTCTTTCAATTTGCGAGTATTTTGCCTGATTCTCGTTCAAGGTCTTCGATGCAAAAGAAATTGGTTTTTCGGTACCGTCTGGATAACGGTGTGAAAGAGCAGCTCCAATCCCCGTTTTTGATGCATCGGTTGCTAGAATGAGAGGGAGATTTTCGTCAAAATGAACTAATTGTACAGCTTTGATGATGTCATCCTTCAATGAATTAAAAGCTATATTTTGTTCTCTTCCCCAAGTGAATTGTCTGTCTTTTCGTCTTAGTTGATTCAAGACTGAAGCCTTTGATGAAAAATTTTGAATGAATTTGTTATAATAATTTATTTTTCCGATGAATGATTCTAATTCAGTTATGTTTTTTGGGTGTGGCATTAACTTTATTGCTTCTATTCTTTTTTCAGATGGTCTGATACCTTTTGCATCAATCTCGTGCCCAACATACGCTATTTGTTTTTGCGCAAGGTGACACTTTTCTTTTCTTCATTTGAGGTTATGTGCTGAGAGCCTTTCTAAAAGTGTTTTGACATAATTTCGGTGTTCTTCATTATTTTTACCAGTGATTATAACATCGTCAAGATATACTGCACATCCAGGTATACCAGCTACTATACCTTCCATAGTTCTCTGGAAGATGCCAGGTGCGCTCACGATTCCGAATGGCATCCTTTCATATTGAAAAAGACCAAAAGGGGTGTTGATAACCATTAACTTTTTTGCAGACTCTGTGAGTTCGATCTGAAGATAGGCGTCACTTAAATCGATTTTAGTAAACAACTGTCCATCACTGAGTTTATGGAACAGCTCTTCAATTCTTGGAATTGGGTATCGATCGATTTCAATTTGAGGGTTTACAGTGACCTTAAAATCAGCACAAATTCTTATTTTTCCATTGGGTTTTTTGACGACCACAATTGGAGCAGCCCATTCACTTGAATTCACGGGCTTGAGGATATTTTGGGATACCAATCGTTCAATTTCATTACGTACGTCATCATAAAGTGCAAAGGGTAGATTGTATGGCTTGCAAAACTTTGGTTGAGAATTTGGTTTCAATACAATATTTGCCTTATACGTGGAACAGAGTCCAAGTTTCGATGAAAATGTGGATTGAAATTCATTTTTGAGGGCTTCAAGTTCTACTTTGAGAGATTCCTGGTCTACATTGAAACATTGAGGGGTTAAAGAAGTGCATTCGTTGACTACTTTGATGTTCTTTGGCATCTGTATGCCAAATTCCAATTTTTGAAACCAATCCATGCCAAGAATGTTGGATGCACTTTGACTGTCAACAACGATCAAGCTCAAACTTTTATTATGTAAACCTAAGGCTACGTCAACTAATATTGTGCCTTTCAATGGTAAGATACTGCCACCATACGCTCTTAAGATTTTTGTTGTAGGTGCACACAATGGTGTGTTCAGTTTCTGAAATCCTTCAAGGCCAATAAGTGAACATGAAGCACCTGTATCTATTTGAAATTTAAGAATTTTTTCATTGACGCTTACATCTACGTATAGCTTATCTGAGGGAACATAGCTATGGTTGACTTCAATATGTGACACTAGTGAATCAAATAGATCAACAGTACTTACAGTTTCAAATGGTTTAATCTGATTAACAGTTTCCTGCTTTTTGCTCTGCCACTTTGGAACATCTAGCCCTGTTTTTTAGTGCATTTTTATCTTCGCTTAGAGAAAAGTAGCATGTTAATTACAACAACAAACTGGTATAATTCCGTATTGTTGTTGTATTTAACATGCTACTTTTTTCTAAGCGAAGATAAAAATGCACTAAAAAACAGGGCTATCTTGTTTCTGACTATACGACTGGGATGATCGATGTTGCTGAAATGACTCTGGGGCTTTTGATGACATGCATACGGCTGCAATGTGCCCAACTCTGTTACATTTTTTGCAAATTGATTTGTTTTTATAGTGAAAGCACTCCGACCGCTGATGAGCGATGTCGCATCCAGGACACGACTTATTACTTTGTCTTGCTGCATTCTTGCTACCTGTATAGTTGATATTTACCCGCTTACCTCTTGATCGGTGATTTATTGATTGATGGACAGCATTCACCTCTGCTCCGCTTTTCTGTTCACCCTCAAGCTCACTGCATGTTTTAGTAGTTTCTTCGTAGAGTTGTGCAATCTGAATAACCTCATCCAGTGTTGGATTTTCTTTTTGTAGGGCAGTTGACCGAACCTTATCATGTGGGGTGTATAGAATAATCATATCCCTTATTTTTGAGTCTATGTACGACTCTCCACATCCAGCTTTTCCACAGATGAACATGCATTCTTTGGCCGTACCACGCAGCTCTGCTACCCAATCAGAGTACGTTTGGTTAGGTTGCATAAACGTCCTATAGAACTTGAATCTAGATGCAAGCATATGAGGCTTTTTTTCAAAATGATTAGTGAGTTTTTCAATAAATTGATTAAATGGTACTTGCGCGACCTTTTCTCCGTATAATTTTTGAAGTGGATTCAGTGACTCACCACCAATCCAACTAAGCAAACAAGCACGCTTTGTGTCGTCTTCAAGGACGTTGTTTGCAATGAAATGTTGTTCCAGCTGGAGAAGATATGTGGCCCACGTTTCTTTAGATTTATCGAAGCCTTTGAAAGAAGAAACGAATTTTTGTTTAATGGGCTTTTGATCCAGCATGGTCTTGAGGAATTCCTGGTTGGATTCTTGAAGTTTTTTGAGAATTAATTCAAGAGTTTCGACGTCCATACTCGTAAAGTTCGTTTCTTTCCTCGTCGCCAAATGCTGTGATTAAAAGAAATGATTTAAATAACTCAAGATTACAGAGATTTTATTCAAATTAAAGCTTATGTATAAAAAGAACAAAAAGAGGTTAGCTAGGTTTTAAGGTTGGATCAAGAGAGACAATATCAAGATGACAATTAAAAAATAGCATCAGTGTTGCCAACTAATTTTTTAGTGTAATAGACTGGTAACTTTAAAGATTTTGTTACATCAGGTGGGTTCACTGGTCAAGTTTTCATACATTTTAAATTTGTGATTAAGTAAGTATTTAAGAGAAAACTTGCCAAGTAAATCCACCAAACTTTAATCAGTAATCATTAATTACCAAATTTCTGTCATGAGTTGGAATTGTTTCGGTATTACTCTACTTAAGATATTTGATATTAAACTTCATGAACTTAAAACTTGGCATATATTTTAGATCTCATTACTTTTTTTGGCAGACTTTTTACGCACAGGTTTCTTGTACACATAAGAACTTGGCTCCTTTTTTAACATTCATGTTTTTGTTGTGATTTCACTCCTTTTTGCAAAGATTTATTTTGCCAGGTGAAAGTCAAGCCCTACCGCTCTACAAAGTTTCATAATTCTACGACAACCGAAAGTGCTCCATACAAATAATAGCAATTCTGATTAAATGGGTGGATGGAACCCCCTCCCCCTGAATGGACAATTCCAAATTTTCGATTTGTTTCCTTTTTAAGTACTTCAAACCCTCCCGATCTACCAATTTTCATCGTTCTACAGCAATCGAGAGTGCTCCATGTAATTTATTAGAATTTTTAAGAAGTGTATGGATGCCACGGCCCTGAATGCAAAATTCCAATTTTTCAATTTTTTCTTTCCTACCTTTCGACCTACCAATTTTCATCGCTCTACAGAAATCGGAAGTGCTTCATATAGTTTATAAGAATTTTTAAGAATGTAGGTCGATGCCATGCCCCCTGAACTGAAACTCCCAATTTTTCGATTTTTTTCTTCTAAGTACTTCAAGGCATACCGACCTACCGATTTTCATCGTTCTACAACAATCGGAAGTGCTTCATATAATTTATAAGAATTTTTGAGAATGTGGGTGGATGCCACGCCCCCTGAACTGAAATTTCCAATTTTTCGATTTTTTTCTTCTAAGTACTTCAAGGCCTACCGACCTACCAATTTTCATCTTTCTACAACAATCGGAAGTGCTCCATATAATTTATAAGAATTTTTAAGAATGTGGGTGGATACCACGCCCCTTGAATGCAAAACTCCAATTTTACAATTTTTTTCTTTTTAAGTACCTTTAGCCCTACCGACCTACCAATTTTTATCGTTCTACAACAATCGGAAGTGCTCCATATAATTTATAAGAATTTTTAAGTATGTGGGTGGATGCCACGCCCCCGGTATGGAAAATTCCAATTTTTCAATTTTTTTCTTTCTAAGTAGTTCAAGGCCTAACGACCTACCAATTTTCATCTTTCTACAACAATCGGTAGTGCTCCATATAATTTATAAGAATTTTTAAGAATGTGGGTGGATACCACGCCCCTTGAATGCAAAATTCCAATTTTTCAATTTTTTTCTTTTTAAGTACCTTTAGCCCTACCGACCTACCCATTTTCATTGTTCTACAACAATCGGAAAGGCTCCATATAATTTATAGAATATTTAAGAAAGTGGGTGGATGCCACGCCCCCTGAATAGAAAATTGCAGATTTTCGATTTTTTCCTTTGTATGTACCACAAGGCCTACCGTTGTGCGAAATTTCAAGTTTCTACTATGTCGGGAAGTGCTCCATAATTATGATGATCTGTCAGTGAGTCAGTGAGTCAGTCAGTCAGTGAGTCAGTGAGTCAGTCAGTTACGGTTTTTGCGATTTTTGAAGTCCTATTTCTTGGAAACTACTAATGCTAAAGAGTTGAAATTTGGTGAGCCACCTGTGTTTGATCAGTTCAGCAAATACTCCGAATTTGAAGTTTGTGACTTTATTGGTACTGAAGTTAGATGGGGGTAGAAAATCGCCTGCGTTTGTTCCTGTAAAAAGGGTGTAGTGCCGCGAACTTGGCTGGGCACTACCGTGCCCTTTGATAAAATGCGCTATTAACTCCTTTTCACCGTGTATAAATCATCTGAATTGGATGGTGCACCATGACGCCTTCCACATGATACTACAAAAATGTGAAGACCTTGTAGTCTCACACTTAAAAAACATATGCCTGAAATAGTTATTTGTGCCTAAGGCGTGGCGGGAAGTCAAGGTGGTATTTATTCCGAAAGATGGAAAGTCTAGCCACATAGACGCTAAGGATTTCAGACCCATTAGTCTCACGTCTTTTCTCTTAAAAACATTTGAAAACTGAAATACTAATAGAAGCATAGCAGTGACCAAAGCAGCTACGCAAGTATCAATGATGACGATACCACAGCCTTCTTTATTGATGGCCAATCCAGCCATAAAAGCCATTTCTGCCACTGAGATATACTAGAAGCTTGTAACTTGACGTCGCGTAGAGCTTAGGGTTCTTGGCATGCAGCATGACATAAGACTCTGCTGGGCTCCTGGTCACAGTGATGTTCAGGGAAACGATATAGCTGATGAGTTGGCAAGAGCGGGGTCGTCGTTTGAGTCAAGTTAAGCTGAGCGACATATTAAAATACCAACCTGAAGCATCAAACATAGGATATCGGTGGCAAAATATTAGAAAAAACCAATGAGACATGGAACCTGCTCGAAACTTGTGGCACAACTAGAAAGTTATGGCAAATGTTTAATAAGCAGATAACAAGCAAAATTACGCAAATGAACAAGGAATATCTTCGTTCCTTTGTCAGCATTATCACCGGATACAACCTACTGGGATACCACAAAAAGAAAATGAGGTCCAGTTCTGATGACTTTTGCAGAGGGTGCAGCGATGTAGAAGCACATGAGGATACCTTAAACTTTCTTTGTCACTGTCCAGCTCTAGGGATTAATTTCTATGACGACTAAGATGGGCTTTCTAGAACTGCGGCTAATATCCTTTTGAACTTCGTCAACACCTCTAAATGGATTTACTGGCAACATAGCACATAGGATTTTACATTAAGTGGGATACAACTTCCTAGAATATCCCAACGGATGTTTATAGATGTAAGTGTGACTGTAACATGATCAACAACTGCGTCAGCCCTTTCTACCTAACCTATTCAAAAAAATACGCAGCACACTGTGCCCGAAGGTCATATCTCCAGCCTAGAATGTTTATGCGAATGGTAAAAGTGTAGAGAAAGCAGTACATAGTGTCGTCAGCACAATTAAAAAACGCTCAAAGACAAATAACACACCCTTGCTGCATTTCTAGGCTTTGAAGGAGCTTTTAACAATATCTGAAACGAGGCGGTGTGGAGTGGAACGAGCGTTCGTTAACCTTTATTTGAAGAACGCCATCATCATATGGATATAATGTGCATGTTTAAAAACTGACAGATCAACTCGGAGCTACGAAGAGTACAGATCAAAGTATCTACGAGTATGTACATCCAGAGGGACTCCACAAGGTGGAGTTTTCTCTGCTTCTCTGGATACTCACGATAAACGCAGTTCTAATGAGACTGAAATACAGTGGAGTCGGAGTAATTGCATATGCAGATGAGGCCGTGAGTACCATACTGCGGCATAACTTAATTTTCATTATTTGCAGTAGAGCAAAAATAAGGAACGGATTATTTTCAAACACATGTAGCTTTAAAAAATTTCAAATTATGGTCGTTTTAAAATAAATAAAAATAGTTTTGATTTGTTTGCAATTTTATCAAAAAAGAAGGCGGAGATGACTTTGGTAAGGAGTATACACCAACTTATCTCCAAAATTTGCTCGGATGAAAGTATGCCCGATGAATGGAACCTTGGTATAGTATGCCCCATGCACAAGAAAGAAGATTCTCTGACTAGTGCCAACTATACAGAGGTATAAGTCTCCTCAACGTCGCATACAAAATCCTGTCATCTGTACTCTCACTCTGTGATCGCTTGAAACCATTAGTCAATGATCTGATCGGCCCTTATCAGTGTGGGTTTAGGCCCAGCGAATCAACCGTCGATCAAATGTTCACACTCCGACAGATTCTGGAAAAAACTCAGGAGTTTAAAATCCATACAAAACATCTCTTAATCGATTTCAAAGTTGCGTATGATAGCGTAGGCAGAGACAAGCTATACAGAGCCATGTCGCATCTCGGCATCCCTGCCAAACTCGTCCGCTTGTGCAGGATGACGATGGAGAAATCTCGCTGCTGCTCCGTCAAAGTTGGTAAGAACACCACCGAACCCTTTGATGTCGAGAAAGGTTTAAGAGAGAATCAGCTTGGGTGCTTTGAAAGGAAAATTCTTCGGGCGATCTTCGGTAAAGTATGTATCGATGGAGTATGGAGAAGAAGATTTAACAACGAGCTTTATGGGCTTTTCAGTAACGTCAACCTGGTCAAAAAGCTGAAAATACACCGACGCACCAGCCCGACGAGTCTTCGAATCTACCCCTGATGGTCTTCGCAGCAGAGGAAGACCCCACCTTAAGCCTAATACGCTGCTGATGCAAAACGAAATTTTTAGTTGGTCTCCAACAAGACAGCGAAATGCTTACGAAAACACAGTAAAAAAATATTAATTGACAGTTACACCAATTCAAAAAATCAAAACAAATGCAACTGAAAAAAAGATCACAGACAACCACGCTGTAATGCTAGAAACAACAAAAATACACTCGAAAAACAATAATTTCATTTTCCGCACACAATAATTGGCCTGGGTAGTTAATTGTGTGCGAAAAAGAGTGTAGACTTCTCCAAAAAATATAGGTACAACAATTTTCAATTTCGTTCATCGGAGAGCGTACTGCGAACGAAAAGTAAAACTAATTTTTTTCGTTTATGATTTCGTTGTGTCATTTTTGTATGGGATTTTTCATTTTGCATCAGCAGCGTACTAGGCTTTAGGTGGCACACACAAGTGGAGGACGACCTCAACCAACTTGGAATGCGTAACTGGAGACAGATAGCTAGGGACCGAGCTGGCTGGAGGGGCTTGTTGGTTGAGGCCGTAGTGCACCCTGGACTGTAAGCGCCTAAATCTAAAGAAGAGTAATGCTGTTTTCCATTGGACGTCCGGAAGCGTCCAGAATCGTCCGGAACGCTTCTGAAACCGTTTTATTGGCACAAAAAATACTCTTCTGACGATTCTGAGGAGAGAAAATTGATTCTTGATTTGAATTCAGAAGACACTCAGAAGCACTAATACATGCAACACGAAACTTCAACAAAAATTCACTCAAACGTCAAAACAAACTGCAGTGCTACTTCATATTTTTTGTTCATCCCATTCGAATTATTTGTGCACTCAAAAACACTGAATTTAATAAACACAATAAGAAAAACAAAAAGAAAAATTATTATTTGTAAGTAAGGGGTGGATACACTATTGTTTTTAATTTCACTTTTTGTGTGCCAGCAAAAAGTTTCTATTTAATGATTAAAACTAATACAGAGACAAAACTTCAAAATTGAGTAGAAGTAACAAGCACTGTTCCATTGGATTCAGAATGAGTGTCTTCTTGAGTGAAACCAATGGAAAACGACATAAGTATGATCAAAAAATAAATGGTCTTGATTTTGAATTAATGATTTTTCAAAATACCGTTATAACTGATCAGATTGACCACTCTTGCAATCAAGCTTTTAATTTTTTTTGGTTGGCATCTTAGTGCAAAAAGTCCTATAACTATGGCATGGAGCCGTCAATCCAAAAAATTAAATGCAGGTTAGCCCGCAAAAAAACAAAATGGGTCCTTTTTACGAACAAAAAGAAATAATCGACTCAAGTTAAAAGGTGAGCTGTTAGCTATTGCGTTTGATAATTGGGCTCAAGACAAACATTGGGCGAAACACAATATATAGTTCAGATCACTTGAACTTTTTATTTGAATTACAGTGGCTCACAGAGAAAATCGCCCACCCTTAACCAAATCCTTTATTTCTTTGAAAAACTGAAGTAAAGTAAAATAAAAAAGTAAAAATTTATTTTTAATAGAGAATTGTATTTTTGTTTCAAAAAACATCAAAATCTTAAGCCTAGTATGCAGATCGAGCAAAGACAAATTTTATCTCTACATTTTTTTTCTCGAGGCAAATTCTGAGATAAAACAAAAGTCAAATGAGAACAGTAGCGTAGTTAGAAATTAAAAAAATTATAAAATATCCTTCACTTCACATACATTTGAAACTTTTACCAGAAATCAGATTCCTTCAAAGCATTTGCGGAGCAAAAAAAATTGATCACATGCGCTTGATGGGGAACAGTATAATATGGATGGAAGAAAATACCTCTAAAAGGTCTGAAATTTTCAGTTTTTTTACTTCTCTGGAAAAAGGCGATTCTAGGGCAATTTGGTATTATTTGGATCAAAATACACTTTTCCGTCAAAATATAGTTTGTCTGTCAAGCCATCAACTGTCAAATTAAATTGAAGGATCACTACGAAGACAATGGATTAAAAAACCACTAAAAAATTTCGAAATTTTTCTCCGGGAAAAAGTGATTTAAGACACTTGTTTGACATTTTGATCAAATTAATTTTTCCTTTCAAAATATAGTATGTTCTTTGTCTTTCAAGCCATCAACTGTCAAACTCCATTGAGGGATGGATGTGTTGTCGATGGCTTAAGAAAACCCTGCCAAAATCAGATATGTTCACAATTTTTGTACTGCTCCCAAAATGCATTTACATTAGCCAACTCTGTTTGCTGATTCAAACCAACTCGATTTAACTCAGTTTGGGAATCAATTTAATTTTTTATTGAATAAAATATTTTCCGCATTGTGGCCCTTTTGTACCCTTTCCCATTAGCTACGCCACTGACTGATTAAGAACAGCTGTTCTATTTATTCTATTCTCATTCCATGTCATCATTTTCTGTACGCTTTTTATATTTTATTTCCGTCGTGCGTCCTCACAACGTCTTAATTATGGAAAGAATGAAACAGGGAGATGATTTTAGTTTATTGGCGAATGGAGTCACGGCACCTAGCAGTCAGCGCGTGAACCCTATGAGGGGGATGCATTTTTTTTCATTTTGACATTCAATGTAGTTCCCATAAGAGAAAACCAAAAAAAGGTCTGAAAAACATTGCTTTTGCTAATTAATTTTCTATGAACACGTATTTATTTTATAGTTGCAATAGAAAAAGAATTTATGTGAGTTAGTTAATTAAGAAGAATATGTATCAAAACTTATGTATAACTTCCTATATTTTGCAGATGAAATGTGTAAACAAACCTGTATTGTTGTTGTTGCTTTCCAAAATGGATTATGTCGTAAGCAAAATTGGTGTCATGTGCGTAGTCAGGGAAGGGGTTTGATAGACAAGAGTCAATTATGAAGATTTTTATATTATATATTTTACTACTGTTTTCTAATAAGTAAAGGCTTACGTCACCGAAACTTTGCAGTAGTTTTTATGAAGATGTAGGTATAAAGTATTTCTATGTATTTATGTATTGCGTTTATGTGTATTTGTGTTCTTGAGAAAAAAGGAGAACAAATATTTGTACACTGTTTGTGCAAAAGATCAATAAAGTATATTTTGTGTTTAGAAACTAGCGAAGCTCATGAGGTCAATAACACCCTTTATTGAATAAATAAAATTTTGCGTTTAATTTTTTACAATTCTTATTTTCAAAATATGTACCCTCAAAAAAATATCAGGAATAATAACACTTCAATCATGCCTGCGTCTTAATCTTAATGCTGCATTTACACGATTGGGGAACTGGCAATATAATGACCAAAATAATAACAGAAGAATGGACAAATTCAGTATTTTTGTCATTATACTGGCAGCTTTTCACCAGTCGTGTAAATTCGGTATAACGAAGAAGCATTTAAAATATTTACATACTTCCAAACCAAAAAATTCTGTACGTAGGTAAAAATACTTGAAAAAGTTTTTTTTTGTAATTAAATTGGAAAATATATATGCAAGAAATTTTCATTCCAAACAAAAATTTTGATATATATTTAAAAATCTTCATTTTCAATACAAACATTATTAACAAAGAAAACAAAAAACTGTTCATGTTCTAAATAATCTTGGCTACGTCTCTGTGTTGCTTTTTTCTCAAACGAGTAATGGTGTTGTTGTTTCTCGTTGTAGAGGTAGTTTGTTTACATTTTTCATCTTAAATTTGAAGCATTTGAGGCGTCAGTTTTGATTTATTTTTTGCTAGATTTGTAAACTTACATGTTTTGTTATTCTATTGCAATCATAAAAGTTGTATCTGTGTATATAAAAGTTATTAGAAAAAGTAACATGAATATGACTCTATTTTGCTTTTCTCTTATGGGAAATACATTGAACGTCAAATTGGAAAAAATTGTATCCCCCAGATAGGGTTCATGTGCTGAAATGCAGGTGGTGTGGAAAGCAACTTACCAGGTGTCAATAAAAAGCGAAATACATATATATAAAACGTCACAATTTGTCCGGAAAAACAATGCTTCGAACATTCTTTTTCCGCGCAAAATTAAGTGAAGACTTTCTTTTGCCTTTTCACGTACAGCGGTTACAACTGTCAAATTTTGCGTTGGAGCTGCGTACCGCTTGGAAAAAAATCCGAGATAAAATTTGGCCTGGTAAAAATTTTATATGGGAGATAAATTTTATCTCGATCTGCGTACTAGGCTTTAATTAAAAATTTGAAAAATAAACGAAGTACAAAAAAGAAAAAAATAACAAAGTAAAGTGATTATTTCATCTCACATTGAAAATGGCCCAATTACGTTTGAGTTGTAAAATGGTTTGTAAACGCATTTTGAAATCTTGTTTAGTATTTGTAGGAAGTCCTTTTTGTCATGTGCATGAAGTTAGCACCACCATTTTGGATAAAAAAAAAAAGCTTGTGCTGTATTGTGCTCAACTTGTGCTGGCTTGTGCCGTAAATATTTTTGAAAAATTCGCAAATTTGCAAATTTTGCGAATGAAATTTTTGTGAATTTTCAAAATTTCTTTAAAAAAGAGTTGTGCTGCCTTAAGCTCAAAAAAATGAAAAAATGCTACTAAGAACCAAAAAAAAAATCGCATAATTGCTACCGCTATGGCCAAAACAAAGCTTTGCGAAGCGCTGTAGCGTGAAGTTAACACCCCCACTTTCGATAAAAAAAAAAATAGTGCTACTGTGCTGCCTTGTGCCGTAAATATTTTTAAAAAATTCCAAAATTTTCTAATTGTACGGATGAAAAATTTTCAAATTTTGCAATTTTGTAAAAAATTAAAGCTGTGCTGTTTTGTGCTCAATTTGTGCTGCCATATTCCGAAGAGATAAAAAAATTTGAATATTTGTAACTTTTACTGCCAAAAAACAGTTTTGCAAAGCGTTAAGTTAGCACCGCTATTTTCGATTTTCAAAGAAAAAAAGTTGTGCTGTATTGTGCTCAACTTGTGCTGCATTGTGCCCTAAATATTTTTTTTTAATTCGCAATTTTGCAAATTTTACGAATAAATATTTTTCAAATTATGCAATTTTGTAAAAAATTAAAGTTGTGCTGATTTGTGCTCAATTTTTGCTGCTACGTTCCGAAAAGATACAAAAAAAAATCGAACATTTGTAACTTCTACGACCAAAAAACTGTTTTGCGAAGCCATTTTATGCCCAATTTGTGTTGCCATGTGCAGGTGCATATTAAAATAAGTAAGCAGAGTTTTCGATTTAAAAAAAAAGAAAACAAATTATCAAAATTATTGATGATCGGAAAATATATCCCGATGAACAGTTTGGCTTCAGACGTTTTCATGGAACTTCGCACCAAGTTCTAAGAATATGCAACATCGTTAAAGAAAATCCGTCAATAGGTAAATCTACAGGCATGATTTTGCTGGACATAGAAAAAGCATTTGATTCTGTGTGGCATAAGGGTCTTACTTTTAAAATGATAAACTTTAACTTTCCTCCATTTCTTTGCAAAATAGTGCAAAGTTTTGTTTCAAATAGAGGTTTCAAGGTACATATTAAAAATGGGGTGTCTGATTTAATTAATTTGTCTGCTGGTGTACCCCAAGGCTCTGTTCTTGGTCCAGTGTTATACAATTTATACACATCGGATTTTCCAATACTTCCTGATTGTGATGTAGCAGTATATGCCGATGACACAGCAATTTTTTCGTCCCATGAAATTGGTCTCAACATTTAGATAAATCTAAAAAATGCAGCTAAGATATCTATTGCAAGATTACTACACAAAGTGGAAAATAATGCTTAATGCCGAAAAGATCCAAGCAATCTTTTTTACTAGAAAAAGAAAACCTTGTTCATTTCCGGCTAATCAACTCATTATCGGTGGACACCCCATAACGTGGGAATCTTCTGTTAAATACTTGGGCATATTCCTTGACAGTAAACTGACATTTCAAAAACACAATATGCAAACAATAAAAAAAATAAATATTGCCATTAAAATGTTGTATCCATTTATAAAAAGGAAATCATTGCTTTCTAATGAAAATAAAGTCATAATACACAAAACTATTTTCCAAGCCATTCTTTTGTATGGATGTCAGATTTGGGGTAATTGTGCTCAGTGCCATATTAAAAGACTACAAATATCCCAGAACAAAATACTTAAAATGATGTGGAATTTGCCTTGGCACCATTCTACGTTAGACCTTCATTTGAGAGCCAATGTTGAACCGATCTCGCATAGAATACAAAAACTCAACGATTCATTTAAAATCCGATGTGACATTCCAGATAATTTTCTTATTAATCCGTTAAGTTCATAATGTTCACCTATGCAAGTCAAACTATTGTCTATTTTGTTTTGATTTTATGTACTTATGTATATAAGTTGAATTGTGTCAAATTAATTATTTAGCATTCACTATCATTCTAATCAATTTGTAATCTTTTGTTGTTTAATTATTTATTTATTGATTTATTTATTTATTTATTTATTTTTTTAAATACTATTTTATTTATATATTTATTCATTTATTTACTTTGTAATCAATTGCTTTATTTATTGCTAAAGCTTTTATAATTATTATTATTTTTTTTTGTTATTTATAACTTATCTTGAATCCAGATTAAAATATTTAGTTTTAAATTATTGTATTCATTTTTTTATTTTCTTTTTGTTTAAATTGATGTTTTTTATCGTTGTTTCCTCAAAAATACGTTCATATTTTAAATACACTTATTTAATAACTTATATAATATTTGTTACAGTAGAAAGATATACCTTTGTAAAATCATATCTCTGTACTTCGAAGTTTGTAAATTGTGTGAGTTTACTGAGTTTTTGAACGAACTAAAGAAATATCTATCTATCAAAAACAAATGATTAATTTTCATCTTTTAATTATAATTAAGAATTGTGTAGAGGGAATTTGGGAATCTTTTAAAAATATAAACAACACCAGCACAAGTTGAGCACAATGCAGCACTACTTTTTTTGAAAATCGAAAATGGCGGTGCTAACTTCACGCTCCGCAAAACAGTTTTTTTTTGGGATAAAAGTTACAAATATGCGAATTTTTTCTTATTTCTTTCGAATATCGCAGTGCAAATTGGGCACAAAGCAGCACAACTTTCAGTTTTTTTGTAATGACGAAATTTAAAAAAAACAAATTCAATCGTAAAATTTGCAAATTTGTGATTTTTTTTTGGTATTTACGGCACAAGGCAGCACAAGTGAAAATCGAAAATGGCAGTGCTAACTTCACGCTACAGCCCTTCGCAATGTTTTGTTTTGGCCGCATAACAGTTGCAATTCTGCGATTTTTTCTTTTTGGTTCTTCTAGCATTTTTGAGCTTCAAGCAGCACAAATATTTTTTTTAATTTGCAAATTTGCGAATTTTTCAAAACGTTATGCCTTGGATTCATCTCTTTTTGACTTTTTCCAAACATCACTGCCCTGCGCTACATCATCTGAGAAACAGGGTCCTAGGCAGACACTTCTCTAACGACTTGGAGGAACTCTTTAACATTCTCAGCAAATACCTGTTCAAATTTAGTAACGCTGACAGATGGCTTTAATAAACTCTATCAACCACCCGACCATGAGATTGGAAACCTCTCCAACAACAGTCAAAAAACATAAAAAGGATCGAGGACGACAATGATAGAAAAAAGGAAAACGACTGAACAACGCAAACATTTCTTGTGGGAGTGGCAATTAACGGAGAATGGGCACCTCGCTTATACACCAGTTATTGCCAGTGAACACTTACTTACGTCAATGAGTTGATGGAGCCAACTTTCCCTAAAATCGTAAAATCTTCTTGAGGAAAGAGACAGCCCCTTTGACTTATTCAGCAATTTTGACCAAACAAGCAGGCACATACTACATACACAAAGCACTGACCAATCAAACTCAGCTACCAGACTTTGCAAGGAGCCACTTCTACGGGCCTGGTGGAGGGATGATTTCTCTGGTTGAGAGGTAATGGAAAGATCCGCCTTTCAAATGCGTCTACTTCTCCTCTAAAGGAGGGCCCACACTATGTCGATCAACATTGTTGGTTAACATTGTCAATATGCTAGTGTGTACGTAGAAAACTTTCGTAGCAACAATTTGCGTGGATTGGAATTTTCTGATCAATGCGTCAGGATCCAACCGAAGGGCTCAGGGTTTGAATCCCTATTTTTAAATTCTTTTTGTGAACAATAAAGTTAAAACGATATTAATAACATTAAATACTTATTCACAACTAATATTACATTCTTTATCTAATAAAAAGGAATTAATAACGCACAAAACCAATAAATTATGTTGATGAAATTAAAACCCTACAAATGTTTTTAATAAAATGGAATTTGTTGAACAACTTTTTCGATTGCTATCCATTTGAATCGGGTTGCGTTCGGGCCAGCCAATGTTGTTTGGCATTGTCAATCAACACTTCTACACTTTCTCAACACTGTTGATCAACGAAGTTGATCTTCACAATTTAACATATGAACGCGGCTTAAGAAGTACTTTTTCGACATTTCAGGCTATACCTTGCTGAAACCACCCAACACACTTAACGGACTTGAATGACATGGGCTTTATCTTAGGTTTCATTATATGGGGGTCACAATCCTTTGGTTATCACAATGATCTAAGTGTGACAGTAACAAGATCAATTGTCAGGCCATTAACCTAACATTACCTATATAACTCCTACTCTCACCTACATTATATTCAATATTTTTTTAAAAAGGATTAACATGGCAACACTCCACTCTAAATTCGGTGAAAATCGGTGAACCAGTTTACCACTTTGCTGGGTATAATAATCATCGTTATATTAAATTTGATTAAGACTTTGGAATTTTTTTCTTACATGGAACCAAAACTTGTAGACCGAGAGCCCACAGCAGATTTTGGGTGTGAACGATAAAAAAAAAAGAAGTATAGGCGTCGAAAGCTCCATTAAAGACTATTAAAAAAATCAAAGTCTTGCAGTCCACAACTGGGGCCTTTGCGAGAAACAGTGCATCGAAAAAAAATATGAATGCAACTTTGAGGAAAATCGTGTTAGCCGAAATTGGTTTTCACCCCTCCCTAGATAAACTCCGCGGATCCCATATCACGGAATTTGAACTCATTTGAGTGCTTAATTCGCCCTGCCAGACTGTTTAAAAAAAACCGTTTTTCACTTAGAATTTTGAATTTTTTAAACGGTCCGGTAGAGCGAACTATACACTCAAATGGTCTCAGATTCCATGATATGTGATCCGAGGAGCTTCTCAAGGGATGAGTGAAAACCAATTTTGGCTAACACGATTATCCTCAAAGTTGCATTCATATTTTTTTTTTGGATGCACTGTTTCTCGCAAAGGCCCCAGTTGTGGACTGCAAGACTTTGATTTTTTTAATGGTCTTTAATGGAGCTTTCGACGCCTGTACTTCTTTTTTTGCTATCGTTCACACCCAAAATCTGCTGTGGGCTCTTAGTCTATTGCCATTTTATGTAAATAGAGCAAATTAAAATATCAATAAATTTTTCCCAGAAATCAAGGAATGTGTTCCACTATATTTTAAATGGTATAAATTCCACCACAACACAGATTATGTTGCATATGTTTCAGCATTTTGTACGAATAGAATGAATAGAATACTTTAAGGGGTAGATAAATTCAACTTTGTATTGCCTAATTGAATGCGAAAAATTGTATCAAGCATGAGTATCACAGATGTATCAACTTTTAACGTCTTAATTAATCTGAGTACTGAAGTTCATATTTTTTTTTTCTTCAATAAAGTTGTGATCAGTTAAGATTTGATTTATTTTACTTATTATTTACTTCAACCAACCCCAACCTTGATGTTTACTGCTTATTTGTTTTGGTTAAGGGTCTTCTCCATTATTCAAAATGGTTAACTTCTCAGTTTCAAATGCTAAATTAATATGTACACATAGTAACTCCTTAAACTTTCTAAGATTATTGCGATAAGGTAAGAAAAGGGGGAAAACTTGTTTAACTTTGTTATATTGATGCAACCCAATACACTGCCAATGCTTACATTAATATGTAGATATATCTAAGTCTTAAGATTCTAATAGTTTAATGGGGCGGAAGACAGGTTGAGGGTGGAGGCCCTGATGCTTAATTGAATGCATAGCCGAATGAATTAAGCATGTTAGTGTTATAGATTTTCGAAGCATATCTATTACGGGACATTTATGTTGCTTATTTTGTTATGGAACCGATCTAAGAAAGATTAACTGCGGGGGTTACGGTGATTTGTTTGGATTTTCACCAGGATATTGCACGATGAAAAGATAGTGTTAATGAAAACAATTATTGTCTCTAAGGCCATACTTTAAGATCCCATGAGATTTTTTGGGCTTTTCACGATTTTTTTAAATGTTTAATAATGCAATTGTGCCAAAGATGGTACCCATCCTTCATTTCTGTGGTGTTTTGTTGAAACATGATAACTCCATAAATTAATTTACGTTCAATTTACATTAAGCTAGAGCCTTAATGGAACGGGTCAACTGGTTTTATTCAAATTTGGATCCTAATTTTTGAAAAAAAAAATCATATTCATTTATGTATATTCCAAATTTGAATAGCTCTAGAGCTCGATAAAAAGTGGACGTATGACGCAAATCTAGTTATGAAAGTATAATGTTACCAAGTACCATAGATTTATTTTCGATGTTTGCGTTTCAAAACAATTTTTTTTTTCCAAATTTTTCAATATAATCGTATTGAAAATGTCGTTTTTCATCACTGACTGAAGCTCTTTTATTTTGTTGGTATGGTAATTTCTTTGAAGTTGCCTTGGGTGACTTGGGCCTTGGTTTTTAAAAACTCTATTAGTTTTTAAACTAAATAAACTTTTTAGTGTGATCTTTTTAAGGGGAAACAATCATCATCGTGTCCTGTATCCCCGGCTGGGGCATAGGGCGTCAACAAAACGTCTCCATCCTTCACGGTCTGCTGCAAGGTACTTAAGCTGTGGCCACGTCTTTCTCTGGGATTCTGCTTCCGCTAAGACAGTTGATTTCCATGTTGTTCTTGGTCTTCCAACCCGCCGTGCACCCTGAGGATTCCATTCAAAGGACTGCTTTGCAATTTCATCGTTTGGTTTCCTCAGTGTGTGACCAATCCAACGCCATTTACGCTTTCTTATGTCGACGTCCAACCGCTCTTGACTTGTCCTGCGCCACAATTCCTCATTTGATATTATTTGTGGCCAGCGAATCTTTAGGATGTGCCGAAGACAGCGATTCACAAAAGCCTGCAATTTCTTCGAAATGGTAGACGTGACTTTCCAGGTTTCACAAGCATATAACAGCACGGATTTGACATTGGATTCGAAGAATCTCAGCTTAGTGTGTAAGGAGATTTGACTGGATTTCCAAATTGGGGACAGAGTACCGAAGGCAAGGGGAAACAATATGAATTAAAAACTCAGAAAAAGAGATAAAATTAAAGTCAACACTAAATTTAAAACTGCTACAATAGTTCAAGGGAAAAAATATTAAAAGCTAAGATTTAAAATAATTTTAATTTTATTTGGTTTTATTTTATTCTATTTTATTTTATTTTATTTTATTTTATTTTATTTTATTTTATTTTATTTTATTTTATTTTATTTTATTTTATTTTATTTTATTTTATTTTATTTTATTTTATTTTATTTTATTTTATTTTATTTTATTTTATTTTATTTTATTTTATTTTATTTTATTTTATTTTATTTTATTTTATTTTATTTTATTTTATTGCATTTTATTGTTTCTAAAATAATACAATTTTTAAATTTTTATTTTCCACTTACTGTCACAAAATTATTATTAATAGGCAGTGACAGAAAAAAATGTATTGCTTACATGAATTTAAGCACAAAAATACAGTTTTGGTATACAATCTTAGTAGATTCAAGTATGTATTTTTTCAAAAAAATATATATTTCTACTTTCAAATTAAGGGAAAAGCAGCTGCGCATCATATAAAGACGCAATCAGACAATATAAAACTAGTGCAAAGAGTTATCCAAAATTGCTATTCCAAGTGTCAATATCACGAAATAAAAGAAACAAATTAAATTTATTAATTAAATAAATAAAGATACAAATTAGAGGATATAACCACAGATACTATAGTTCCATAACTCTGTTATCTGTGATATAACTTAATAGAAATAAGTTTTGACCAATTTCAAGGACAAGTTATAATCTTGTTTGAGAAATAAGATGACATACTTTTTTTGTGAATATGAAGTACCAAGAGTTTAGGGTAGAAAAAGTTATGATTGTGTTTTCTTTATCCTTCCAGTACAAAAATGGTGGGATTTTTTTGAAATATGGTAGGATTCTAGAAATTTCACCTGAAATCACCGTAAAAGATATTGTCAATCCATAGCAAATAAAATGCATGACTCGGTCGCATGTACTTGCTCTTATGTTCACGAGAAAATTGTATATTATGACATGGAAATTATGAGAAAAAATGTTTAAAACCATTAAATACGATCTAAAAACTAGCTAAAACAACTCTTTTGATAGTTTGAGGTGAAAAAAAGAACGCTATCTTAATTATTATCTTGTATAGAAAAAAAAATTAAATCGTCGGAGTGTTTTTTTTTTTAATTAATTTTTAACTGTAGGTATATCAAATTCTTAAAACATTTTTGAGGAAAAATGTTGGTATGCAAATCTTAAGTATTTATTTATGTACATTAGGGTGGTCCTTAAATTGGACATTGTCTTGGATAGCCCTGATTCAATTCAAAACATTGAAAAACAATTTCCCTAATTTTTTCACTTCAGGCACAAATAATGGGGTTAGGTTGGTTCTTATAGCACGCGAAAAAAAAATCAGAACTTATAGATTAGATTCAGACGAAAAAAAATCGTATCGGAGGGGGGTCTTTTCTCCCCCTTTCAGGCGGGAGGGGTAATTTTCTAAAAATTTGACCCAAAATAGAAAAAAATTATTAAAAAACAACGGGACCACTTGCAATGGCATGCCATAGCTTTTTTTAAAGCTATGAATCCAGTCTCTAATATGTTTTTTAAATTAAATTTGTTCCTCCCGCCTGAACGGGGGGAAAAAGACCCCCTCTCCGATACGATTTTTTTTTTCGTCTGAATCTAATCTATAAGTTCTGATTTTTTTTCGCGTGTTATAAGAATCACCCTAACTCCATTATTTGCACCTTGAAGTGAAATAAAATGCACGACTGGATCGCACGTACTTGCTCTTATGCTCAAGTTGTGTGGGACTTAAGAACTTTAAAAAATATTCAAATAATTATAGAAGAAGTATAAAAAGCATTTAAATCGTTCTTTTAGTTGTATAAAAAGTCTGATAAATAACATAGAGCTCAAAAAAAAGTATGCCATTTGATTACCTGAAAAAATACAAATTTATGCAAAAAAAAATTTAAAATCGTTGGAGCCGTTTTCTTTAAAATTAATTTTTTATATATAAAATTTTTGTAACATTTTTCAAAAAAAAATTTGGTATGCCAATTTTGAGTATATATTAATATACATTTAAAACTGAAATTTCAAAATTATTTATCAACCCGTTTTTGAAATATTGAATTTTCAAAAAAAAAATTGAATCTTTTTTTAAAAATCCAAAGTTTATTTTTTCCAAAATTTTGGAATGCAGTTTTGTTTATATTTTTACAACGCTTTTGAGTAAAAAATTCTATTGAAATCGGATGAGCGGTTAATGAGAAAACCGAAAATCAAAAAAACCGTTATATGGCAGGTACCGTTAATAAATGTTTTTGGTGATTTTTTTTCTTACTAGAAGGTACATAATATTTACAATAATTCACTGATTTTTTTTTATCAAAATCTTTGGAGCCGTTTTTGAGATAAATAAGCTTTTCCTTAACGGTTGTATGGCAAGTACCGTTATTTTTTGAGTTGAAAAAAAATTTCAATTTCTACTCTGGAGAGTTACAAAAAAAGCTTAGTTCAAAATTTGAAGAAAATCGCTTCAGTGGCTTAGGCTGTAGGTTGAGGTATGGACAGACAGACAGACAGACAGACAGACAGACAGACAGACAGACAGACAGAATTGTGCCACCCACATTTTTCGTGTTCTCTATCATCGTAATGTCATGTTCGATTGTTATCTCGAAATATTTTTTTGCACGAATCCAAAACTTGCCCTATAGTACCTATATCGCAAGTAAAAAGGGGAGACCAGGGGGGTGAAATACAAATCTGAAAAAATAAGAAATTTTTTGTTCTCTAATTAGAGTCATTTGATGCCTATCCAAGTTGGAATCTCGAAAAAACCCAATATAAGGACCACCCTAATGTACATATGAAAATAAAATTTAAAAAAAAAATTGTCAACCCATTTTTGAGATATCAAATATTTTCAAAAAATTTATTTAAAACTTTTATTAAAAATTCAAAAATTTCTTTTTGAAAATGTTGATATCTAATATTATTTGAACTTATTCAGGTGATAGTGAGAAAATTCAAAATAAAAATATCCATTCTATGAAAGGTGCAGAGGAGTCCTTTTTGAGAAAAAAATTCCTAAACGGTTTTTTCACCTTAGTATGGAAGGCACCGTTATTTTTTCATAAAAGGGGTATCGAGTTGCAAAAAACTCGATCATGTCGTTTTTGAAATATTTTATTTTCAAAAAAATTTTTTTAATTATTTCTTAAAGATCCAAAAAAAATATTATTTTTAAGATTTTGGTACAATCCTACCTCTTATATTTTTTGGAAGCTTCTGTATAAAAAAAATGATTGAAATCTGTCACATTTTTTTTGTTGAAAATGGTTTCCTACCAAAAGGTAGGAGAATCCCAGAGAAAGACGTGGCCACAGTTAAGATACCTTTGCAGCAGACCGGGAAGGATGGAGGCGTTTTGTTGAAGCCCTATGACCAAACCGGGGTTACATGCCACGATGATGATGAACCAAAGGTAGCCTTTACTAAAATTAATTTATTGAATTCTTTTTAAGAAAAGTTGTGATGCCATTTTTGAGAAAAATACGATTGTGTCAAATTGAAAATTATATGGCAGGTTTACCGTTATTTTTGGTTCTAAAAATGAAAAAAACGCGTAGGTGGAAAGACAAAAAAAATCTATGTACTGAGTTTGAAGAAAATCGGTTCAGTTGTCAGGCTGTAGCTCAACGGTCAGCCCAGACAGAATTGCCAGACCCACTGTTTTTCGTCTTCCCTATCATCGTAATGACAAGTCTGATCCAAATCTCAAGCTCAAAATTTTTTACGAGTGCATAACCTGCCATATTGTATCTATATATCGCAAGTAGTAAGGAGTTTCTGATTTTCTTTAAAATTCATGGAATTTTGAAACGTATATTGAAATACGGTACCAATCTATTTTTGAGAAGGAATAAAACTCGTGTTTGTTTTTTCTTTTTTTAAATGATTTTTATGCTTTCAGCCACTTCTGGGGAGGGGGGCTTGAAAATCAAACATCAAACATCGATTATCGAACATTGAACATTGAACATCGAGCTTTGAACATCGAACATTTTACACTGATCATCGAAATACCTAAAATCAAACATAGAACATCGAACATCAATTTTTAAAGATCGAACATCGAACATTAAATACCGAACTGCGAACATCCATCTTTGAACGTAAAACATAGAACATCAAACATTGAACATTGAACTTTGAACATCGATCATCGAAAATTAAACATCCAACATGAACATTAAATTTCGAAAATTGAACATCGTTTCTTCAAACATCAAACATTAAACATCAAACAACGAACATCAAACATCAAGCAGCAAAAATCGAACAATGAACATCAAGTGTCGAACATCAAAGTCCTGGACATTTCTGGGGAGGGGGTGATTGAACCCTCATGATGGCTCATGCGTTCGCGTCTGTATTGCAGTGTACTTCGAAAGTTTTTATTTTGTACTGGCATGTTGCATAGCAATTGATGACTAGATAAAGGGCGGGCGAAATCAATTACATACTAAAAAATTACATAGGGGAAGGGTGCGAACAGTGAGATAGTGCAAACAGTGAGACAATGCATATTGTGTTTCCCCGAAAGCTTACACAGACATGCCAATGATACAAATAATTTTTTTTTCTATACCGCATTCTATATTTCTATCGCAAACTTCATCCAGCTGAGCATGTGCTTTTGGTGAGTGGTCATACAAAAAAAGTGACAAAAGTACTTTCTTAAATGTATTTTGAATTTGTGTTAACACTCTATAATATTCAGTTAAATGAACTAAGTTTTTTTTACTAATTTGTTGCTTTATAATCTTTTAATGCAACAAATCAATTGGATAAATATTAAACAATTTTTATTTAAACAAAAAAAAATCTGAAAAAATCACAAGGGGCGAACAGTGAGACATTTTAAAAAAGCGAACAGTGAGACATATCTCGCACTATAATTTTGGAAATACCACTCTCTTTTTTGTGTTTATTATTTTACTGTCAAGCAAGCAGAAGAGAATTTAAGTTTTGTTCAAGGTTATTCATTTGTTTGAAAATTTGTATTGATTTCTTTATTTAAAAGTGACTAACACATGTAAGGCTTATTGAATGTAGTTTTTTGTTACAAATTAAACAATTAAAGTAATTTTTTTTTTTAATTTGTTTATATCGTCTCACTGTTCGCCCTACAGTGTCTCAGTGTTCGCACCCTCGGTGAACAGTGAGACAATTTGACTTTGCTCACAATTTTGCTTATAACAGTTTAACTATTATATTTGTCAATAAAGTTTCTCTCTCCGTATGAAGGTAAAGTATGTCTCAAAATACTGTCAAAGTTTCTGTAAGATTGCTTACAAGGTTCCAAAGCTATATCAATTTGAAAAAAAAGTGTCTCACTGTTCGCACTCTTCCCCTACCCTTACCTTCGTTTATTAATCAAAATGCCACGAAAAATAGGAATCATTTATTGTAGTTCAAATACAAAATATCGTTTTTTTTTTTGTTAAAACACGCGGCAATAATTTCAAATTCAAAATTGAATCGAAAATTCTCTACACACTAACACTGTTGGCTTGAATTCAAACGAATGATTACAGGTGCTAGGCGAATTCCATTCATCCAAGCGTCTTTTTTTCTCAAATGACACGAAACAATGTTGTCATAGTTTACATTTATTTTTATTTGAAACTGTCATACAAGAATATTGCCTTTTCAAATAATTTAACCCAAACCATTGGTATAGTAAAAACAAAACTATTAAATAAACCACACAAAATAAAATGCCTTTCCAGGTTTATTTTGTTCAAGCTTTTCACCACCTACCTATGAATGTATGTTAACCTAATCCCCATAAAAAAAAAGAAATAAAAATGTATGCTCAATAAAATATGTCCTATTCCCATCATCTATAAAATGGCAACCCTTTTCTAAGCTTTTTTTTCTTCATTGCAAATTTAAAGCTTTGTAATGGAATTTGTTCTATTATTTTGTTTTATTCGCGTACCACCCTGCTGCTGTTTTCTGTTATCCCAGTCAGTCAACCAGCAGGGTGCATTATATACATACATTTAACGTATGTAGATACGCAAACTCATTTCTTTCTTCTTTTTTTTTGTGATTGTGACACATTTATATTCACACTTTCCACATACCTTCCTAAAAAGGCTTAAGTTGACTCCATCACGCTGCATGCCAACGACAACACCATCATCCAGAACCCAAAACATCACTGCTGCGCTGTGCCGTTCCGCCACTGCCAACCAACAACTATGATGATGATGAAAACGACAAGAACGACAAAACTAAACCCTACTTAACCACTATGCCGAGGCAAGGATTCAAGCGAATATGCCTCCTAGATAACACACATCGTCCCATCATCATTATCATCATCATCATTATCATCAGCAGCCAAAGAGTAGGAACCAAGCCATCCATCGGCCACCCAGCCAGCGCCAGCATCCAGGAGCAGAAGCAGAAGGAACCAAAAACCAAAGTAGCACCATTTATAGTTTCATCCCTCGGTGAAACGTTAAAGAAGAAAAATATGAAGTTATAAAGGATTCCCATTCGCATCCTTTCGATGGTAGTCTTTGCCGAGCAGCTCCCCAGAGCGGAGCAAAAACTTTTCACTACTATTTTCGTGTCGAGTTGCGCGTATACTACTCGTATCTAGCATAGCATACTTTGTGTTTCGAATCGAGAACTAGGATACGTGCAAAAATATTTACAAAAAAACACAAAATAAAATATTCCCTTTGGTCATTTGCCTCTCTCTCTCTCGCAAACTGACTATCAAAAACATAATGTCCCTGCCGTTATTGTTGTTTTCATTGTGCACTTTAAACTCGCGGCGTATTTTTTGAAAAAATGACTTTTATCCTATTTTGCTTTATCCACTTCTTCAACAAGATTATGGCAGCTGTGGTATACCCCCCAGTCCCTAGGGGGCAATTCTTCACAACAGTGTCCCTCTTCCTCGTGATGTTTATTTGTGATATTTGCTTACCTCGCCATGGCCGAAGCACACCGGATATCACAACAATGGCACATGTTGTGACGGAAACCAATATCCTCATGATTCGCAGCTCCGGTAAAGTGATGTTCTTGAGTTATTTTTACAAAACAAAAAAAGGACGCATAAACCAACAAAAATTCCTATTACCATCTAAATGGACTGTTTTGCATGAGATTGTATATGTTTTAGATGTTTTTTTATTTACCGTTATTTTCTCAAAATGTGATACATAACAACAAAATGTGACAAAAAAAAAAAACAAATACACATACATAATCTAATCTTAAGCTTTATAAATATACATCCTTTGGAGATGATGTGATGTGATATCCTTTTGTGATGGTCATCAGATGTGCAGGGAATGGGGAGAGCGTGGTAATGGGTCCTCCATTTTGGGTTGTGTGTGATATGATGATAGATTGATGATAATATTTGGATTCGATCGATGACGTTTAACATTTTTACATAACTAAACTCTAGAGGCGGCTTTTGGCACTGAATTCCTTCCTTTCGGTCTGCGATTATGATGGAAATTCCATTCTCTACAACTGTATTCTCCTCGAGATTATTTATCGAAGAATGCCTTAAACACGAACATCAGCAGGAGGCAAATTCCGGATCCGTATACCGTCAGAAGCATAGCTGAATGCAATATCCTTAATCTACACAAAAAAATAAACCAAAAGATAGACATAAGGATACATATTCATTGTGCATCTTAATGCGGTGTGATATAGTCTTATATGTACCTTCTTAGCAACTTGATTCCTTTGGGTATGGTCTTTGGTTCTTCTTTAGCCAAATAACGTCTAACACCACACATGCTGTGGTAGAATTGCCGACTCCATACAATTTGTCGCATGTCGAAAGGATACATTTCGTGATCCGTTTCCGGTAGTTTGGCCCAAATCTTTTTGATGTTGTCGGACGTGAAGGTCCAGTCGTGCTCGGCAAAGTAGTTAAGTAACGAACAGGATTTGTGGATTTTCTTGTACATCTTAAGCATTCTGTGAAAAACATACATAGAAAGTTTTTTAAAGAAGAAGTAGAGAGGAAGGAAGGATATTTTTTGTTTTATGTTTGTGTTAAGGTAATTCACATTTTTGGAAACTCTGTGTAAAACAAAACTTACCTTCGTTTTCGACCAATCAAGATGAGGCAAAAGTCAAAGATCACTGCCGGGATGATGTGGTAGAAAAAGCAGAGAATACTAAACCAGGTCTTCGATTGAGTCACTGTAAGGGTTGGATACCATAGCATGCGAGTGAATGGCATCTTAACACCATCTGTGAGGGCTGATGTCCTGTAGGCCTCCCATTGGACAAGGTTCTCTGGGTCCGGAACAAAGTTGTAAATAGGTGGAATTGTAGCACTATACAGAGACGATAAAGATAGAAAGAGCAATGAATACCATGGAATAACAAAGAGTAAATGATTTAGTATCTTCTTTTGCTCTGGATGTAAGGAGTGCATTTAATTTAATATGACGAAGGACTCGGCTGCTGGTCCTCGTCTCTTCTATGAATGGTCTAGTGGTTGTGTGTCGCCTTTTGTGTGTAATGGATTAAGACATATCGGACTGGTAAATAAAGCTCCTCTAATGCTCGTAGATATCAGAGAATATGAGATGTGAATTCAACCAAGCTTCATCAGGTATTGTTAGTTGGTGGACATGACAAAAGGTTGTATTGTATTGTTCTTGTTTAGCTATGTGTCTGTGGGTGTGTTTGTTTTGTGTTTATTTTTTTTTTTGTAAAGAATCATCTTTAAGGACGATGAACATTGACTCTAGTGTAGTGTGACTCTATATCGTTGTGTTTCGTGTCATTGTCACGCCGAATGGATATCATTCTTGTTTTTATTATTTTTATTCGCTTCCTTTCATCTCTCTCCGAGTTTCATGACTAGAATTATTGAACAGGGCAAGTGACTATGGCAATTCTTTTTTTTTTTTTAGCAGTTGTTAAATTCTAAACGGTAAACGGAGTCTTGTGTCTTTTGTAAGTTACGTCCATTTATCGGTCAATAAATCAAACGGAGAACGTGTCAAAGAGACGTTAGAGTTGAGGTGATATTTATTTTATGACATTCGAAGTGTGTTAAAATTTTGTGGTTTCTTTTTTTTAAATCGAAGAAAATCTTTAAACGTTTTTTTGGTAAAAGACATTTCAAAACCAAAGTACCTCTATAAAATCTTGGTTATGAATCAAAGTTGGTAACTTATATGTTGCCAAAAGTACCTACAATAAAAAAAAATCACTGTAACACCATTATTTTAACGAGTTAAGTGGATCTTTTTCTGCGGGAGAATTTTTCCTGCTTTTTTTATTTTTATTTTTGTGTGTTGGTTGGTAGAAGTAGGTATCATTTTGTATTCTTGTATTTTCTGGTTTTATTGCGTTTTTAATTGCGCTGCAATTTTTTTTTTTTGTCTAATTGGGGAAATAGTACAGTGTATTTAGTATGCCATACATGCCAAAATGAATATATAGACTACCGAAATACAAGACACAGGAGAGTGGAATGGTAAAGTATAACATTTAATGACCAAGGAAGTGAGATAAAATAATTATATTGATATATTCTGTTTAATGCTTTGAAATTTTATATCTACTCGTATAGTACCTACTCGTACTCGTAGTACCTATACTGACTAGCAAGGTCGAATGGTAGAATGGTTTATAAAATGTGGGGATTTTGTAGTGTTTGATATTTATTTTCTTTGTTGTGAATGGTGGAAGACATAATAATTTGACTCAAATAATTTGTGACTGTTGGATTTATATTTTCAATTTTTGTGTACTTTTAGATATTAGGGGGGGGGGGGGGGCTAAATAATCATATGATTTGTGATTCACAAGACATTCTTTCATAATGATGCTAGGTTTGCATTATTGTTAGGCTGCAGTGTCATATTAAGTCTTTATATTTTTTTGTTAAATTGTGAAGGTTTGATTCTCATAGTCAACAGCGGTGGGGAGCACTAAAGGTGCTATTATTTAGGTGGGAAAAAATCTAGTAAAATTACTAGACATAATATTTTATGTCTACTAACTTTGTTTTGGTGGCTATAAACTAAACAAACAAAGCAGTTTTAGGTAGTAACATTTGTAAAATAAAATGGGTCGCACGTACTTGATTTTTATATTCAAGAGACTTAGAAAAAAAATTGTAAGTATATAAAAACTTGGAAATTTGGAGAGAAAAATATTTAAAAGCATGAAATGTATTGATTAATGTGCATATAAAACTTAAATTTCAAAAGAGCCGAGTTAAAAATAAAAAATTGAAAGTTAAAAAAAAAAAAAATACAGTAGACGCTAGTGAAGTAATAACAACCAGGCTTGTTTAATGTTTCGAGATTGTTCACTTTTTCGAGTGGGAATTTTCTAAGGCTTTATAAAGGCGGATTTGATCCAAAATGCACATTTCATTCGATGTGAATATTTTTAAGTTTAACTAAGCATTAAACAAGGCTTTCTCTCAGGTCTAAACAAAAAACAGAAGCAATTCCTCAGAGCTCTCAATATACATATGTAAAATGCTTGCGCGAAATTTTTATACAAAATACGTTTTTTATAAAATTTTGTGTGTTCACTATAGTGGATAGTTCACTATTTCGAAATCCACTAAATCGAGCGTCTACTGTCATTTTAATATCAAATATTATTTAATCTTATTTTGTGTGTAAGAATATTAATCTTAATCCCCGTTCAGTCGATAAAGGGAAAATTCGAAATAAAAAATACCAATCTATGAGAGGTAGGGGGAGTTGGGGCACCTTGATACGATTTTCATTTTCACTCAAAAAACGGGCTTCATACTGACGGTAGTAACAAAGTAAAATATTTTATATGTTCATTGTCTTTCTAACTAGCTTTTATGATAAGAAGTAAATCTAAGACTCATTCAGAAAAAATATTAGGGCCAGTATATTAAGTAACGGAATTTGTATCAAACTGCCCCATTCACGGGGAACATTGATACATGTCAGGAAACTTTGATTTATAGCAAACTTATCAGTATTTATTGTCAAACAAGTTTTTATTATTTTCTATAACGTGCATTTATAAAATAAATTCAACCAATAGGCACTTTAATACATGTTTGATACATAAAAGGAGCTACAGCAACCTTATCGATGAAGTAAGGAAAGATCCGTTCTTCGTTTGTACGTTCCCACCATTTTTTCGATTGAGGATGTAAAAACGTATTATCTACTTATATATCAGACAGAGAGGGCATATTGATAGTATTAAATGACCAAGAGGTGGTTTGCATCAATGTGCCCCAACATCCCTTCAGGGAAGATAAATATGAATAAAAATTAAAACACACTTAAATAATGAAACTTTTAGTGATTATCACAATAAGAAGGACTTATACTCACCAAATCCTTTCATGAAAAATTGTTAACACAAAATACACTAACCAAAAATCGATCATTAAGTGAATGACAAAAATTTACTTGTGGGCTTGAAAAACATGTTTTTGGTTGTCAGGCGCAAAGCGATGACCGAAATTGCATGACGGGCATTATGACTAAGCGTTGATAGATTCGTTACTTTGTGTGTTTATTTGAATGGTCTACTGCGTCTAGTTTTCGAATAATGTCGACTGTATCTATGTGCCCCATGTATCAATGACCCCCATCTCCCCCTACTATTAATAGTTGCTAAATGTTAGTTTTTGGTAAGAATAGCGGACTGATCTGGTAAAAATTTCAGTAAAACTGGATGAATCCGGTATAAATCACAGTTAAACTGACGAAAATCTCAGTTCAACTATTACAGCTGGTAAAAATCGCGGACGGATAGGGTTAAAATTTCGGTAAAACTGCTGAAAATTGAGGAAAAGTACGTTAAAATCTTTGTAAAACTGGTAAGAATCGTAAATCCAGTAAAAATCACAGAAAAACTGGTAAAAATCTCAGATGAATCTGGTAAAAATCACAGTTTAACTCGTATTAATCTCAGCACAAGTGGTTGAAATTGCGGACTGATCCCGAAAAAATCTCACTGTGAAACTGGTGATAATCTCGGTACAACTGGTAAAAATCAGGAACGGATTTGGTTAAAATTACAGTAAAACTGAAAAAAATTCGTAGAAGAATCTGGTCAAAATCTCAGTTCAACTGGTAAAAAATCTTGGACGAATCCGTTAGAAGTCAGAATACAACTGGTAAATATTTTCTGATGAATCCGATAAAAGTCACAGTGAAACTGGTAAAAGTCTCAGTTTAACTGGTAAGAATCTCTGACGAATACGGTAAAAATCACAGTAAACTGGAAAAGAATCTCAGTATAGCTGGTAAAAATCTAAGATGAATGCGTTGAAAATTTCAGTACAACTGATAAAAGTCGCGAACGCATCCGGTAAAATCTCAGTAAGACTGGTAAAAATTTCAGTCTGTATGGCTGTGTCTTAAAAAATTCACTGAGGAAAAACCTACATTTTCCATTGAGGAATGGAAGCTGCATTTGACAATTTTTAGCTGATTGCTTTGATGAATTTAACATGGGCGTGTCATTGGCGAGAGGAACATGCCACTTCTTCGATGAAAATTCAACAGCGAAATCACTACCTAATCGGAAGTTGTTTATTGCATTAATGTATTTGGGTTATTCATCAGTGAAATGAATGATCACCAAGGAAATCATATTAATCATCTAGTGATATTATCAACATCGGTAATGTACCCTTTAAATTCACTGTGGCTTTCTAAAATAAAATCCATGTAAGAGGAACCGAACTCAATAAAAATTGCGTTTGTCGAAACGCCAATAACTTTTGATTTGAAATAGTAACTGCTTTTTGGTTTACTTTTATTTTATGAATTTAAAATAAAAGTAAACCAAAAAGCAGTTACTATTTCAAATCAAAAGTTATTGGCGTTTCGACAAACGCAATTTTTATTGAGTTCGGTTCCTCTTACATGGATTTTTTTTTAGAAAGCCACAGTGAATTTTATCCAACAAGATCAGAATTCATGACCAATAAACCATAAACTCATGGACTTTGTATATTACTATTAATTTCATAGTATTTCTTGAAGCATAGTTTTTTCACGAAATTGTAAACTGGTGGAATGAAAATAGTGAAATGATTTTTACCCTTGAAAAGCCAATTGCAATTCACCATTAATTTCACTCACATTTTTTTTTTTTTTGTTCTTGACATGAACACACAAAGCAGATGAGTGAATTTAGACGATGAACTAATGAACTTGTACATTACTTTTCCACAGTTTCTTATCACATAATTTTCTCTATTAATTTAGAAATTTGTAGTTCGAAAGAAAGAGTTGTTTCCTTAACACAGTAAACAAAGCAGAAACTGGAGTCAAAGCTATGGACTGAGGAATTCCTCTTCACTTACTAAATCATTCCATGTCGTTTCTCTTAGAATTGGGCAAGTGAATTCATAGATAATTTCAGCTATGAAATTCATTGAGCACGAAGTTTTATCAAAATTGTAGGAGCCGTTTTCGAAAAAAAATAAAATATTTTCCCTAAGGGTTTTTAATTTTTGTGTGGAAGTGGAAGGTGCCGTTATTTCTGCTTAAAAGTACAATTTTTCTTTAAATATTCTAGAAATATCGAGTTCATCATGTTTTGTTTTGAAAATTTTGGTTCACAATACTTTTAATATTTTTCGGAAGTTTTTGTATAAAAAATTATTGAAATAAAATAAGTCAAACCTTTTTGAAGAAAATCAAAAAATGGTTCTTTGGGAGGTTACATCAATAACCATTTTTTTGGAAATTCCAATGGTAGTCCCTACTACAAGAAATTTATTCAATTTTGAAAATGTTGTGAGGTGATTTTCTCAAATGACAGTCACAATTTTATGTATTTACTTGCGACATATAGGAACAATTATATGGCAAGTTATACATTCGCAAATAAAATTTAACACAAGATTTTGATCAGACTTGTCATTCCGATGATATGAAAGACTGTCTATCCGTCTGTCTGGCTACATCCTAAATGGATGGATTGATTTTCATAAGACTCAGCAAAGTGGTTTTTAATGATTCTGCACAGAGGTTTATTTTATCTTTATTTTTCTTAGAATCAAAAATAACGGTACCTGCCATACAATTTTGCTTAAAAAATTTAACAAAATTTTATTTTTTAACAAAAATGGCTCCACAGCTTTTCTTAAAAAAATGCAATACATATTATTTTTGAAAGCCTACATTTGGATAGGAAAACATTTAAAGAAAAACGGTATTTCTGATTAAGAATGAAATAACGGTACCGCCCTTACATATGTTAAAAACCGTTAAGGAAATTTTTTTTCCTAACCTTAAAATCTTTATAAAACTTTTTCTATATGCTTAAATCAGTTCAATCTACTACCAAGCATATTTCAAATAAGATTAAATAATATGTATTAATTTTAAGATCTCCCAATTTTTTTTTTGAGTTTTAAAAAAAGTTTCAATCTTTTTTTTTTTTTGAAAATTCAATATCTCAAAAACGAATAGATAGTTTTTTTTTAAATTTTGTTTTTATATGCACGTAAAAAATGTCAAGATATCAACGTAAGTTAAACTGAACTTTATATAAATTGCATATTGACGAAGCTCCTCACTATGCCCAAGTAGGTTAGCTAGGCGAAATACCAATTTGTAGAAATAAAGGCTATAAAAAACTATTTTGAATCAAAAGAAAAAACATAAGATTTGTATGCCAAAATTTTTCCTTAAAAAAGTATTAAGAATTTGACGTATAAAAACTTTTATTTTTAAAAATCGCTTCAAAGGTTTTAAATTTGTTTTCCATACAATTATATTTAATCAGGAGCTTAGATCGCATTCTCTTTTTTCACCTCCTCAAACTACTAAAGGAGTTGTTTTAGCTATTTAAATTCATGCTTTTAAACATTTTTCTCTCATGATTTCTTTTTTCCAGATTTTTGTTAATTTAAACAAACTCAATTTTTTCATTTTGAAACATATGTATTTTAAAATTCCTAAGTTATTTGTGTGTAAGTGCATTAGGTCGTCCGTTATTTCCCAAAATCGTTTTTAAATAGCAGAAACCCCCAAATTAAAAGTTTATGCCCGAAAAAAAAAATATTTGGCCAAAAAAAAATTTTGTCCGAGGTCCTTTACACGTGGCTCTAAGCCTATACTTATCCCATACAAATTTGTATGGGATTTTTGCTCTCTTCACGTTTTATTTTTTTTCTCTCGAATTCCTGCAACTATTCTAATATTTTTGTTGATTTTTGTTCCTCAGTCATCCCTTTAAAAGACCTCATTCAAGAATGTATTTCAAAAAAAAAATCGAATTTCTTGGCTCGATTATTTCCATAGGAATTGCCTTATAAAAACATTTTAAGACTGAATGTCTTAATATTTAATTTTAAATTTTTGTTAATAAATTTTTTGAATGAGATCTTTTTAAAGGATGATTAGAAAACAAAAATCAACAAAAAAAATGTATAATAGCTGCAGTGATTCGAGAGAAAAAAAATAAAACGTGAATAGAGCGAAAATCCCATACAAATTTGTATGGGAAAAGTATGGGCTTAGAGCCACGTGTAAATGACCTCGGATAAACTTATTTTGGTCAAATATTTTTTTTGGGCATAAAACTTTGATTTGGGGGGTGTTTGCTTTTTAAAAACGATTTTGGGAAATAACGGACACCCTAAAGTGCATACAAGTGAAGCAACAAAAAAATGTTACGCATACGTCATAGTGTACCATAATTGCTTTTCGTGAGATATAACAAATTAGCGGGTTTATTTAAATATAATAAATAGTAATTATATGTCTTCTTTTCATCAATAAGTGCTTTTTTTTGTATTGCTTAGACGCACACAGTAACAAAAATGTTTATGTTTCTATGTGAAAGACTTACAAAGTACCAACGGGAAGAGTAAAAGCTTACAAATGTTTGGGTCCATAAATTGAATGAATGCCAAATTTCCAGCCAATTCCTTCCCAATTTGGTAGAGAGTATGCCTACACGGTGTTTGCAAGTGATACAGAACAATGGTTCATGGAATAAATAGTGAGACAAAACTTTATCCCGACCCGGGCAAGTCCAAAAATTCATTTAACGTTCTTTTTTGTGTACCTACTGTACTATTTTTTTTTAAATTTAATTGAAAAAAATAAATAAGATTTAATGCACATAATAAAAATTAGAATAATTTCCTCTCTACTAACAATGAATAAATAAAAAGAAAATACTTGTCGACTTTTGCTCGTCACTGTATGTATGTACATAAGTCGGTGGGTGGGTGGTCGTTGTATTGTTTTTACTTGCGATATATGTAGGTACTATAAGCCAAGTTTTGGATTCGTGCAAAAAAAAACTTTTGTGATAACAATCAAACATGAAATTACGATGATAGAGAAAACCAAAAAAGTGGGTGGCATAATTGTGTCTGTCTGTCTGTCTGTTCGCCTACAGCCTAAACGGCTGAATCGATTTTCTTCAAACTTGGTACATAGCGGTTTTTGATGATTATGTCCACACGTTTTTTAATTTTTTTTTTAGATCCAAAATTAGCGGTACCTGCCATACAATTATTTATTAATCTTACATAATCGCTTTTTTCTCAAAAGCAGCTCTACAACTTTTCTTAAAAAAAATTCAATAACTTTCCTTTAGTAAACTTTGGGGGGGAAACCATTTTTCAAAAAATGGTTATTAATGGTACCTCCCAAATACAAAAATTCAAAATGTTTCTTATACAAAAGCTTTCAAAAAATATACATAAGTAATACCTACTGTGTACAAAAATTTTTGAAAAATATTTTTTGGATTTTTGAAAAATGTTTCAAAATTTATTTTTGAAAATCAAATATTTCAAAAATGACATGATCGATTTGTTTCAAACTCGATTCTTAAGAGGTTTTTAGTACTCTCTAAAATATTTTTGGAAAAAATTTTACATTTATGAACAAATAACGGTGCCTTCCATACCAAAGTTAAGAAACCGCAAAGGAAAATATTTTTTTTTTTCTTAAAATGACTCCTACGATTTTGATTAAACTTTTTCACATAGTAAAATTAGGACGATCTACTACCAAAAATTATAAAATTTTACACTTAGCAACTATTAGTAGTACCTGTCATAGAACGTATTTTTTTATTTTGAGTTTTCTCGCTATCGGCTAAAAGGATTTAGATGAATTTTTGTATCTACAAATTTCAGATAAGATTTAATAATATTGCATATCAAAATTTTCAACAAAAAAGTTTTTGAAATTTAAAAAAAAGTTTCAAATATTTTTTTTTTTTTGAAAATTCGATATCTCATAAATACATGTGTACTTTAGATTTGCATACCAAAAATTGTTCTTAAAAATGTTTTAAGAATTTTATATATAAAAAATTAATTTTTTTAAAAAACGCCTTCAACGCTTTTAGTTTTTTTTTCATAAAATCATACTCAATCAAGAATTAAGATGGCATTCTTTTTTTTCACCTCAAACTGTCAAAAAAATAGTTTTAGCCAATTCAAATGTCGTATTTCATGCTATTTAAATTTTTCTCTGATAATTTTACATTTATTTTTATGCTATTTTTGTAAGCCCTCAGCATCTTGAACATAAGAGCAAGTACCTGCGACACAGTTGTGAATTTTATTTTTGTCATAAATCACCTTAGCCGATCCCATCCCTAGGTTACAAAGTATACTAACCTCTTCCTTAATTTATTATTCAGCTTCAAATACCATACATAACACGCCGCGTCTCGCGTATGACTGAGATAAACTCTAAATCAATTGTGATAAGAAAAATAGGAAAAAGAGTTTCCGGTCGACAAAGGGTCTGTTTCCGTATAACGATAAGTAGGAAGGTTATATACATGATTATTCTGTTTGTCCTTTCCTTTTTTTTTCTCTAGACTTTTATGTAAATAATTTTATAAAGCCTAAGGAGAAGCTCCTGTAACTTGGTTTCGTTTAGGTTACAAAAGGGATTTATAATAACATGAGTTATGCAGATGCTTGCTTACCTTAAGTCACATACAATGTCCCAACAACAGGAGCTGGTTCTGATATGAGTATTTTTGTTCTTTTGTTAAAAATGATCTATCGAATAATGGGATGTGAGTGGGGTGTTAACAATAAACAAAAGAGAGCTATTTAAGGTCGATTTTTTTTTAATATAAAAGGAATCGTTCCATAAAGTTGCCGTAGGTGCGTGTTGTTGCTTTTAAATGGTTTGATGCTTGAAAATTAAAGAATTAGATATAAATACATTAAGAAAATACTCAATTTCAGTGTCGTTTTCATCAAACCCAAATTTTATTTGAAATAAAACAAAACTGGCCAAGCCATTAACGAGATGTACCGACAGGAGTTTCTTAGACGATCTAACGATATTTGAAGGTTTAAGCTTTGTAAGAATTAAATGTAGCTTATTAGACATAAAACTAATACCCAAAAGCAAATGCCAAATAAAAAGGATTTCTTTTTTCAGGAATACTACAAGGCACCATTAATTTTTCTGATGGAATACTAAGCTTCTTGTACCTGTGTACATGCAAGTTATGGAAATAAATTCTAACAATTCATCTATAAACTTTCAAATCACACTGAAACGACTACAAATTGAGGATAACTCAATTCCAACTATTTTAAAAGTATTTTTTGCAAAAATATGAATTAGCTAAGCCCCAAAAGTGAAACTCCATGATGACTAGACCATTAGCTTTTCAAACTTCTATTTAAGCTGTTTTTTTTTTTTTGTATAAATTTGGTCAAATTCCTTTTCAATTCCCAAACAAACCCAGCAACAAAAAATGTTCACAAAAAATTGTATTTTGTTAACATTTCAATAACGATTTCATTCTAATTTGCAGACCTGCAAGTTTCCTCTATGCCAAACAAGCTTTTTTCAATGGTCGTTATGTATGTGGATATATGGCAACTGGCAACCTTGTGTTAGGATATGAAAAACGAAATAAAATAGATATAGTTAACCTATACACCCTATACTTCACCATCTCTTTATATCTTATTTTTATTGCTTTTTTTGTTCGTCAAGGACCTCTCACAATAAGGAAAAATAAATCAATTTATAGTCACTTCTATA
This sequence comes from Dasysyrphus tricinctus, assembly GCA_963921185.1. Lineage (NCBI taxonomy): Eukaryota > Metazoa > Arthropoda > Insecta > Diptera > Syrphidae > Dasysyrphus > Dasysyrphus tricinctus. Next base: position 20,052,192 of record OY992530.1, on the reverse strand, counting down.
GAAACAAGACAACCACACAAGTGTAGGAATGCCTAGAACCTACATGATATAAAACATTGCATATTTTTGGGGTGAACCAACCTCATATTAGAAGGTCAACTCTTGTTCAGAGTATTCAAATGATACCCTCGCCTCAACCCCAATAGCGTGGACCTAATTGAATTGATTTCTATATCCGTTTGTTTTTTTTTTTATTGTGATAAATAAATATGATTTAGGAAGCAAAGCTTTTAGTAGAATAATGCAAATGAACGCCAATTGAATTAACTTGAAGATGCCAATTTGAAAGGAATTTCTTGAAAACAAGTTTGAAAGATCAAACACTCGTGCAACATCAAACATTCGCTTGACCTCGAAATCAGTTTAACTGTAGGAAGGAACATTAAACTCTGACAACAAGTGTGGTTCAGTTATTGTTAAGAAAATTGATCACCGGCGTTTACGGGAATTGACGGCTTAAAAAAGTTAACTGGCAAAATGAAGCTGCGTTGAATGCCAAATAATTTGTTTACCAACCACCACCGGAGAAGCATCATTCAACTCTAAGAGTGACACACCATCTCCACCCATCAGCTCCTTACCTCGTTGCCAAACCTCTTACCGCACACAAAACCAAACAAACGAACAAAGCCACCACAACACGACCAAGACTATCGACCGACCATTGACTCGAATTTTTATCCATGAGGTTCACATTTATATATCTTTTTAGGATTTTCTTGGTTTTCTGGTTCGGAGTGGTGCTCTAAACTAACAACCCAGCTTCTTGACTTATTCCCGTTCTTATAGCTACAAAGTGTTTCGTTCGAACCTTATGTATGTGGTGTGGTGTGGTGCTTTCTGTTATTGACGTCCATAAGTCGTCCCAGGGTACCAGGGATCGATTTCCTAAACAATCCATGTTTTGAATTACTTTCCATATATGAGGGTTTTTTGGCTCGGAATAGATGTTATATGGCCCATAAAAGGATGGTCTTTCTTCTGTTGGTTTAGTTGCTTCGAAATGGAGGAATGGGAGCATATTATTCAATGGAAGTGGAATTGGTTTAATTATTATGCTCTTATTTTGATGATAAATCTGCGGCAATCTATGGAAGTGATTGGGTCAGTTAGAAGAGGATTGGCTGGGTCAGATGGATGTATGTAGATATTCGAGAAGATGCCCTATCAGTGGAGTTTGAGAATTTTGAATGAGATATTGTAATAGTAAGATTTACTAGCAATATAAGGTAGGAATTGGTAGGTAGTTAAGGGAATGTTTTGCATTCGTAAAAGTATTCAGCTCGAGATCTTAATCATATCTTTAAAATAAATTAATTTCCCAAAATTAATGTAAATCAATAAATAGGTAAAATTGGTTTTCGAAGAAAATAGACATAATATATGTAGGCGTAGGGGTCTTTCAATAAAGATGCTTAGTTTTTAAAAGTTTGTAAAACAAGTTGCGTACGAAATATCCCATATATTTGTGTTGTGTAGTCTATGCAGTATTTTTGTTGGAATTAGTGAAAGGGAAGGGACTAAAATTGGTATTATAAAGGAAATATAAAGCGTTTCCCAAAATTGCCACCAGATTTAAATTTTGACCCATTAAAAAAAAAACAATATTTTTGACAACTAATAGTTGAGATTTCGTAAAAATGAAGCATTCGGTATTCGAGAAAGCAACGTGTTTTTCATATCAGACAAATTGCCTTCATGGCTTTGCTAGCAAAAACACATTTTTCTAACAAAATCTTCCATGACCATTTTTTCATTATTTTGTGGAATACTATTCAACAATAAAACAAAGTTTTTCTCTCATGTAATACTCGATGTTTACCTACCCAAAACCGTCAGCTGTCAATTTGGATTTTTCATTTTAGGGTTGCCAACACTTCGTCAGCAGCTTTTTTTTGAAGCAAAGATAGGGTCAAGACATGCATAAATAAAATAAAGAAGAGACTAAAGGCTTTAATATGGCCTGTTAAAACAGTAATATATGTTCAAATTTGACAGAAATAAGCCCATTCAAACCTAAGCATTTCTTAAAATTTTTCGCAGTTTTGCTCCGTTAGCCCCTTTTTCGGTACAACATGGCATATTTCACATTTGTAAAAATGTTCGAAAACTATATTTTGATATAATATGACTTAACGACTATGTAGAATATTTAAAAAGTATGTATGTTCGCAATTTTGTTTTTGGTCGTTTTTTAATGCTTTCGGACCTACAAACCGAACGGCTTGTCCGATTAATGTTAAATTTTTCATAAAATACCAAAAATTAGGTTTTCGGGAAAAAACTTGTGAAATATGAAATGGTAAGATTTGAGTGGCTGTATCTCTGTCAGTTTTCAAATAATATGGTTTTTAACATGTCAGATTAAGGTCTTAAAACTTTGTTGAAGTATGTCTTGAGCAGCGTATCTTCGCTCCGAAAAAGTAATATGCTGTTTAAAAAAAAATTTTAAAACGTTGGTTTTTCGGTTTTTTTTTATATTTGTTTCGTTAACTTTTCCTGCTTATAGTTTTTATTAAATTTTCTAAGCTATCCATTTCGATTGAAAATCTAAATTTGAACAAAAAGCTATAAGTGTAAAATTGTCAAATTAGGCTTAGTTTCCGAATTATACCAAAAATAGTGAAAAGTGGCCAGTGTGACCATTCTCTCAGAAACACATGAGTGAATTTATAGTAGTATTTTTGGTTTTAAGCATGCTTATGGCCCAAACAAACATAATTATTCAATAATAAAAAACCCTTGCACGTATTTGTTCATTTTTAAAAGGTCTAATAAACAAAATTTTTGATTTTTATTATTCAATATTTGGCTGATACTTCACAATTATACAATTTCTATACAATTTTTCCAAAAGTTATAAATAATATTGCATATGTATAAAAATTTTCAAAAAATATTTTGGAAATTTAAAAAAGGAAATTTGAATATGTATGCATGTATTTGAGTATCTATGTATTCGTTTGAAAATTCGATATGTATTATTTATTTATATTTAAAAATTCGTTTTGTTTAAAAAACTGCTACAATGATTTTAAATTTGTTTTACATAGATTAAGCTATATTAATTCAGCAATTCAAAAAGCATTAGTTTTCTTCAGCAGGACAAATTTTATGTTTTTAAATATTTTTCTCTCATAATATCCATGTTTTAATATATATATACAATTTTTAAAACTCGAACAATCTTATCTTATGTTCAATCAGAGAAGGTACCCAGTCGTGTATTGTACGAGTAAATGAAGGTTATTTTGCTGCACAAAATCACTTTTACTTTGGAACTGATTTTGCCATTTCAGTTTACAGAACATTTTTATAGGTAAACCACCAAGCCTTAGCAAATATTTTAAAATTCTTCCATTCATTGGTTCTTAGTCTATCATGCCTTTATGAATATTTTTAAATTAAATTTAAATTTTTTGAAATATTGGCTTTTTTTTATAAAATGAATGAAATGAAGTGAGCGCTGAAGTTCGCAAATGGCTAATTTTTGTCTGTATTTTGTATGCCTTGAGTTCGTTGTATTTTTTTTTTTGATTTTCAAACTTGGTTTTGATAAATTAAATCTTTCAAAGTCCAAACCATTCAAACTACAATTTTTAACAAAACACTTCGAGCATCTTACTTTTTGATTCCAAGGAACCTTCACTAGCTTCAGTACCAATAAAGTCAGAATCTTCAAATTCGAAGTATTTTCTGAGCTTACTAAACACAGGCCTTTCAGCAAATTTTAACTAAATCAGTGATTCCTGAGATATACATCTCTATTAGTGAATTCGGAGAGTGAGCTTTAGCCACAATTCAACTCATTTTCGAGATTTAAGTTATAAGTGAATTCGCGATAGAAAATTGAACGAATTTCGGTTACATTACCTGCGCCACCGACATTTTGTTCAACTAATTTAGTATTAGTGAAACTGCAAACTATTCGCTCTCCATACCATCTTTCCCATTTTATATCTGCGCCAATTGTGTCGCGAATCTGCTGTTGATTTTCTTTATTTGCCAGAAAATTAACATGAATAATACAGAAGGGTAAACTTGGACTGATAACTCTGAATTTAAAAGCATAGTTTAGTGAAAATAAAGTATTTTACATTCTTTTGAAGAAACAAATTGTATAAAATTTTAAGATGATGTTTAGACAGGCTTCATGTGAGGTGACTTATTTTGACGTGAGGACTGTCTGAACACCTTTTGAGATTGCGCGTCACGTTTGAAATGTCAATGACAAAAACGATAATACAGTTCGGATAATTATAGTTTAGGAATCGATAATATAGTTCATTCGATGAGTTCACTAATTGAAAAAAAGCGCAAACTCGAATCCAGTGCGAATCTGGTCAATTCCAGGGGAGTAGAATATTGCGAATTGACTAATCGACATTATAAATCTCCAAAAATCGCAAAATTACTGATTAACTCACCGATCACCGACTAACTCACTGACAGATCATCAACACACTATGCACCCAATCATTTTATTAAAAAAAAAACATTTACTGATAAAAAAAACTACATGTAATAAATATTTGTAATATCTTAATAGGCCCGCGGATTGCTATTTCTCAAGAAAAAGAATTTGTACACTATGTCGTATACGTAACATTTTATTTTATTTGGTGCTTTTATACCTATGCAAAACTACCTTCTCACTAATAATTCACGGTTTTCGCAATATTCCTGTTACAAAATGAAAACTGTTTTTTTGCTATTTTTGAGGCAGTTTAAAATGAAGTTAAAACTTTCTGTTTTGCTGAAAATTGAAACGGGCCTTCAATCTGTTGCTAAATTCCTCCAAATATCTGTTTCACTTGATGATTTAAGTACCTACCTAATACGGTATGTAGTTATGTTTATTTTTGATTTTCTCAAAAACTACTTTATATTTTACCATATGGATAAGGAATTTAAGAGCATTAAAACCTAAAAACCAAAGTTCAGAGAACGATAATTTATGATTCGTTTCACGTGAAAAATTCAAAAGGCAATTTTATTTTTGATCCGATCGTGAATCTTATATTTCAGATCTTTTAAAATAAAACTCGTTATCAGGATCAATTCAAATCTGCTACGATCCGTAAAATATAGTTCGAATATGAATTTATCGTGCGGTCACTATTGAAAATCAATTCACAATCCAATCAAATAAGAAAGAAAAATGTATTTTAAAAAGAAAAAATATATTTTCAAAACAGGTTGTTTCAAAAAAATGTCAACATTTTTTTCCACTTCACTATTTCTTCAGTGATTTATATGAAATTGGCACAGGCTGGAGCTGACAAAAAATTAGAAAAGAAAAAAATATTTCCAACAGGGTGTTTAAAAAAAAAGATTTCAACAGGGTGTTCGAAAAAATGTCAACATGTGGCAACTTTATTCTGTATATTTCATTGAAAAGTTGCAAATTGTTGACATTTTTTTTGTAGCACCCTGTTTTGAAAATATTTTATAATTTTTTTTTTTGAAAATATCCAAAAATCAACAAATCACCTTAAAACCACCTTTTCAAGAGCAGTAAAAAGTGAAAATTTCATATTTTTTTAAAGTTTGTATGTTGCATCGTCATAGTTGCCATCTTGGTCCTTCAAAAGAGTTTTACAATTAATAGCTTGACAGATGGGAGGCGAACTACATATATTTTGACGATTCACAAGCTTCTTTGTCATAAGACAAATATTTAACTTACTCAAATTAACTTATTTGTCCCATTTCAACAAAAAAAAATCGATAAATTAATAGCTTCACAACCGTTGTGAATGGATAATTGATGAAGAATGATTTGTTTTAAGGATCTTTTCAGATTTTTATCGTGAGAACCGATCTACTAAGTTTGTTCGTGAGAGAACTATAATTTTGTATACATAGATCGAAAATTTTGTCGTTTGCGAATTATATTTTGTATGGCTTGTGAGAAGATCGTTTATGATCCGTAGTTAATTATTCATGAACGATATTTTACGAACCCTTCTTAAAACATAATTTGTCCTAAATAACGGTAAATTTTGAAGCAAATTAAGCTCGAAAAAATATTTTTTTTGTTTCAAAACTTTAAGTTTGAAAATAATTTTTTCCAAAAATATAAAAAAAAAAAACAATTTATTTATTTAAGAAATAAAAATTATAGAATATATGTATGAACACCTAGTTTATAACAGTACCCCATACCATCGTATAATGTTTAGTTTGATTGCTTTAACTACATATTTAATGGAACACTTAAGCCCAGACAATTGTATTTCCTTTTAGTTTAATTCTTTGTCAAACAATCCTTCAGTTCTAAAAACAAAATATCTATAAAGTGTTAAGCCCTCAATCTTGGCAACCATACATTTTTGAAACTTTCATGCACTAATATAACCAATTGCCCCAAGCACAGTGTAAATACTTTGCCAGAAAAATAAACAAAAGCTTACATTTTTAAAAAACAATATAAAAATAAACACAAATATTATTATTAAACTTCAAAGTACTTTCAAATGATAAACAATTACATTGCTAAACAAATAAGAAAATTTTGTTTTAATGACATTAATATTAATCTTCACAATAATTATCCATAAAATATTTCATTGCTTTATTTAGTATTTTTACACACTAATGAATACGGAAACAACAATTAACGGGTAAACTGTTGAAGCTATCACCGGATAACTACATTGCCATTAATAACCGATAAAAAATTTAATTCAATTCGAACGCAAATAAAAAAACCCTTCAAAATGTCAAAGTTGCACTTATGGCAGTAGCGTAATTTGCATCAATAAGTTTCGCTACTGAAGAGCCATTTCAAAGTTCAAAATCTTTCCCTTAACTGATCACAAGCTACATTAATATCTACATATGCATATCTATATCCTTTGTATACCATGCAGTCCCTGTTTTATTTACTGGTAACCCATCAACAAATATTTACTCGCCATAAAGTCTCATCATAGGGTAGTAGTACTCGGTATAGTGCTACAAGCTTTATGAACTGAAATCACGTCTCATATGAAAATAGTCAATTTGTTTCTATATAAACACTGACAAGCCATTAATTTGACTCGTGTCTCCCGTGCAAACAAACCTTCTGTCGGCAGCGCAGCCTCGCAATGCATTCCAATATCAACTATTTAATCAGTACAAGTACCATAAAGCATCAGGAATGAACTACGCAAAAACCTCCGTTTACATTGTAGTCGAAATGCATTATAGGCGTGTTGGGTGGTAGAGATATGATATACTTACTGGTTCTTAGCGGTATACCAAGTGCAAGCCAATATTGCATTCGCACAATAATCCACCGGAACAACGGCAGCATTTTGAGTCATCCTGGCATAGAGCACTCGCAGGACTCCAGTTGCGGCGCCAATTAGAATACTCGTTGGTCCGTACAAATTGTCAATCCACCCCGGCACCGGATCCTTATACGTCGGTATAACTGCAATAATCAAATAATTACATCATCATCATTATCATCATCGTTATCATGACTGGGGCATCAAGCTGTGTGCATTTGCATCTGCATTTGCATTTGCCGTTGTTGCATATTGTCCGTCCATCTACTGGCCCCATCATAAATTATTATGGTCGTAAGCGTAACTCACCGATTCCGGGCCTAAACACACAGAGTGGCAGCTCCTTGCCGTTCATTAGAATAATCTCCTCGGCTAGAGCCTTTGTGTATGTGTATGTGTTGGGGAAGTTTCCAATCAGCTTAGAACTAATCTTGTCGAGGACCTCAGGACTAAGTAATTCGGCTAAGAGGCATGCATTCTCTCCACTTATGCCCGCACTGTAGAACACCTCGTCTATGTGGGGTCGATTGCAGTTGGCAAACGCCGACGAAACATGAAGAAAACTCTGCAAAGAAAAATCATAACACACAGATACAGTTATTTAGCTTGTTAGAGTAGATACAAATACGAGTATGTAGGCACATAGTTGGTAGGTATACGAGTACGAGTATGTAGTTATACTCGTGAGACTTTAATTGATCAAAAGAACTTGAAGTTAACCTAAAAACTCAGAAGATGATAGCCTTCACTTGTGGATTCTGGGTGTGCGATGGTGATGAGGTTCTATATTTAGAGTGAGAGATAAGAGTGAGAGAGAGATAAACAAATTATTGAGTGGAAAATTGTATACCTACAGCATCACTTTGAGTGAGATTAAAGGCTATGTTGTGTTTAGTGATTATTTTTTTTTTTTATTTTCAAGTTCCATAAAAGACAAACATATGCTCCCTCCCCATTCACACTCTGGGTGCAAACACAATGTAATGAGATAAATATCGTTTCACAGATTCCATATCAATTAAATTTAAGCAAAAACAAAACTACGAACAATGAAAAAGATACACGGATTAAATGGAAACGAAGTAAAAAAAAAACCCCGCGCGTTTGTCACAATTAACACAATTATTGAAAATCGTGTGCGAACTTTTGTTTGTGATGATGGCTTGGAGGGAAGTTCAACCTTTGGATAGGTACCTACATATTTATTGGCGTTGTAAACACATATTTTTGTATTCGAAGATGATTACTGATTAACCACAATGTTTATTTTCAAGCAATGACTGTCATTTTTTAGCTTTTTTCTTAAATCATTTTCCATTCATAAAATTATAGTGAATACCTTTGTGCATATTATTTTTGTTTACTTTTGAATTCCTTAGTAGTTAAGACCACAAATATCCGTATTGACCACATTATTATGTCATTAAAGTATGATTTTGATTTTTTTGAATTCTTTTTGTATCGTATGAGTAGTATAACGTGATTTATAGGCATTTAAAGTTTTATTGTCATTTGATAACAATAATATCAATTATGGTCTTTTAGGTTTAGGTTCGGTTTTTCAATGCGTAATAATTCGGACCACATTTGGTGCTTTTCCTCGAACTAAGCACCGAAGATGGAATTATCTTTGCACTGAAAAAGTGACCCTAAGATAAGGATATTAAATCAGGATGAGAAGAGAAGGTTCTTTGCACTGAACTATGTTGTCCATTAGAGACAACACAATACAAATTTCAGCCTTTTCCCAATTTGTTCTATCCACAACCCCAGAGATTTATTGGAATAGTTGAATGTTATTGCAGTGTAACTGGCTGAACAGAATGCAAGACGCAACTGGAATAGATGTCAAAAAAGCTGCAGTAGATGTCAAAAATGCTGCAGTAAAAGTTAAAAATTGTTCAACTCTTGCAGCTCCGGCTGCAGCATTTTTGACATCTATTCCAGCTCCGTTTTGCATTCTGTTCAGCCAGTAAAACTGGAGTTTCGGGAACAATAAGTTTACAATGAGAAACATTTCGTATGGTTTTTGAGGGCAGCCATTTTTTTAGCTTGAAGTTAACACCACCATTTTAGATTTTCGAAAACAAAAATTATGCTCAAATTTTGCTGCCTTGTGCCGTAGATATTTAAAAAAAAACTAGCAAATTTGCAAATTTTGCGAATGCATTTTTTTTTTCATTTGAACATTTCTTTAATAAGAAATTTATGCAGCTTTGTGCTCAGAAAATGCTACTAAGAATCAAAGAGATAGAAAAAATTCGCTTAGTTGCAACTATTAAGGCCAAAACAAAACTTTGCGAAGGTCGGTAGCGTGAAGTTAGCACTGCCTTTTTCGATAAAAAAAAAGTTTTACTTTACTGTGCCGTAAATACTAAAATTGCAAAATTGCTAATTTTACGAATGGTTTCTATTTTTCAAGTTCGCAATTTCTTGTGCCATAAATAAAAAAAACGCAAATTGTACGAATGAATTTTTTTTCAATTTCGCAATTTCTTAAAAATGAGAATTTAGCTGTTTTATGCTCAGTTTGGGTTTCCACGCACTGAAGAGATAAAAAATAAATTTCACATATTTGCTACTTTTGGGCCAAAAACTAATTTATGATTTTTTTTAAATTGTACATTTTTCTTAAAAAGTAAATTGTGGTATTTGTATACTCCGAGGAGATAAAACAAATTTGCAATTTTGCAAATTTTACTGACAAAAGTGTGAAGTTAGTACCACCATTTTGGATTTTCAAAAAAAGCTGTGCTGTATAATTGCGCTCAACTTGTGCTGCCTTGTGCCGTAAGCATTTTTAAAAAAATCGTAAATTTGCAAATTTTATGGATGCAAATTTTCCAAATTTTTGGATTTTTTTTTTATGAAAGTTGTGCTATTTTCTGCTCAGTGTGCCATATTTCGAAGAGTTAAAAATAAATTCACATACATGTACCTTTTTAATTTAATTTATAAAAATTTGCAAACTTCCAAATTTTTACGGATGACCATTTTTTAAAATTTTACAAATTTTGCATTTCAGAGTTTCAGATTTTGAGAGATAGGAGTCGTAAACATATTAAGTAGAAAGCGGGAACTGAAACATTGAAGTGAAATAAAAGTATTTCTGTTTTACCTAGTAGACTTGAGAACCATGAGAAGCCATTTTGTTTCCTCTTTGTTTCTTATAATAATTTATTAAAAATAGTTTTAATAAATTATTATAAGAAACAAAACCTAAAATTTGACAATTTATCACTTGTTTTTCGAAAACTCTGCTAACTTTACGCGTAAGAAAAATAATTTTTGGCGAAAATATGTAAATTTGTAGGTATGCAAATTTTCTTCGTCCGTTCTGCACAGCAAAGCTCTTTTGCCCCATTAAGTGGGCACAAAATAGCGGTGCCAAATGCGCACTTTGCAAAATTGTTTTCTGAACGTAAATGTTGCAATTTTCCGAATTTTGTATTTATTCGAAATATGGCAGCACAAACCACCACAACTTTAATTTTCGCAGATTTGCAAAATTTGAACAATTTTCAGTCTTAAAATTTGCAAATTTGTGAATTTTTTAAAATATTTTCAGCACAATGTAGCACAATACAGCACAACTTTTTCTTAAATCGAAAAGTGCTTACTTCTCGCTTCGCAAAACTGTTTTTTGGGCGTAAAAGTTGAAATATGGGTTTTTTATCTCTTCGGCATTATTATAGCACATACTGAGCATAGATTACAAATAACAATTTAGTTTTTTTAGAAAAATGTAAATCTTAAAGAAAATAATTAATAAGTTTTTTTCCGAATTGCTGTGTATCTCTTCGGCGTGTGGCAGCACAAACTGAGCACAAAGCAGGAAAACTTTAATTTTCTTTTTTTCGTTAAACTAGCAAATTTGCGATTTTCTTAATTTACGGCACAATACGGGACAACTTTTATTTTGAAAATCGAAAATGGCGGTGCTAACTTTACTCAAATTATTATTCCACTTAACTATTTCAGTTGGTTGGTATTCTCTGGATCTAGTCACTCCCGATTTCTTCATCTATCGAAATTCAAAAAATGTGTATATTGGAGAGACCTTTAATAATTAATATTACCTATGTTTGATACGTAATATCTCGATTTCTTACCCACAAAGTTAAAATTTCTATTAGGTAGAACGTAGAAGTACACTCGATCTGGCTTGCACATTTTTGAATTTTGTTTGTGATTCTAAAATATGATAATAATAATAATAAACTGACCGCTTTTACCACAGAAAGTGTGGCAATACTAAAAAAAATATGAGATAACATCTATATTCGTAGTTAAAACTGTTAGACATATAAGACTAGAGATTCAGGTATAAATAACTATTTATATCAGCAATCTAATATTTTACTTAACTTCGTATTACTATTACAATAACACTCAAGCAGTACCATGCAAGTATATCATCTTTTTCAGCTTACGAAATTGAACTTTATTTTATTTATATAGTTCTTTTAGACTAGACGAATCAACCACTACTTAATTTACAGATATATAAAACATCAAGTATTTATAATAATAGAAAAAAATAACATGTTAAAACAACAGGCAAAATATTAGAAGCAATTTTTGTAAAATTAGTAAAAATACAATTCACGATACAGGGTACTTGCGCTTAGGATTTAAAAACTGTCCATATGCATATTATAAAGACATGGAAATTATGAGAGAAAGGCTTAAACGCATTTAGGGTCTGTATTTAGGTTCGCTAAAATAAATCTTCTTATGTTTTAAAGTGAAAAACTAATGACATCTGAATTTTTGATAACATATGAATGTGAGGAAAATAAAATGCACGACTGGATCGCACGAACTTGCTCTTATGTTCAAGTTGTTTGGAACTATGGCTAGTATCGTTATTTTAAGAGTTAAAACAAATCAATTTCCTCTCTTGACAGTTACAAAATAAACTTAAGTTCAAAATTTGAAGGAAATAGCACGTAAGATTAGGCCATAGGTTCCCAAATTTTTGTTCTCGTAGACCACTTTCAAAATTAATCTGGTTTCGGTAGACCCTGCTGATTCGTACATTTTTACAATACTCAAAAACTCGTCAAAAAATGCGGAAATTAGATCTAAGGATGGAAATTGTGGCTGAGTTCAAAACCTTTATTCGGGCGGCTCTTTGCAAGACTCGACATGAGTTGCATTGAATATCGAACATGCAAGTTTTTACAAGTAAAGTCACTGATATTCTTAAAATACACTACTTAAAAAATTAATGGTGGTTTTAAAAAAGGGAATTAATGCTTATGAATGCCTAACTGAACAAATGTTTTTCAAGCCCTTCCACCGAAAAAAGCAACATACAGTAGACGCTCGATATAGTGAAGTAATAAAAACTAGGCCTATTCACTGTTTCGAGATTGTTCACTTTTTCGAGTGGGAGTTTTCTAAGACTTTCTAAAGGCGAATTTGATCCAAAATGCACATTTTGTTTGATGTGAATGCTTTTAATTTTAATTAAGCATTAAACAAGGCTTTCACTCAGGTTTAAACAGAAAACAAAAACAATTCCTCAGAGCTCTCAGACTATGTATGTAAAATGCTTGCACGAAATTCGTATACAAAATACGTTTTTATATAAAATTTTGTGTGTTCACTATTGTGTATAGTTCACTATCTCGAGATTCACTAAATCGAGCGTCTACTGTATTTACAATATTATTTTTACAATATTTATTATAGGATTGCATGAGAGCTTCTTAAAAAAAATTGCCAAAAAGTATGAAAATTAGAATCTAAATTCATAAAGCTTCAAAATACTGTTTTTAAAGCCGCGATACCGCCAGTATTCACCGTAATATCTACAGCCTGTGAAAAATCACCGAAAAATAGGATTTTCTTTGTTACCTTAATTTTTTTTTAGTGTAGGTAATATCTGCCTAAATTGACAGATAAGGCCAAGCCTTCATTTTTGTTTTATTACTATGGAAACCAGATAGATCTTCGTGGACCCTCACTTACAACTGGTGAGCCCCAATTTTTGTATCATGCCAACGTAGACCCCCGTCGAGTCTCCAGTGGACCCCTGGTGTTCCACCTGGACCACTTTGGGAATCATTAGCTTAGGCTGTACAATAGGGTGTCCGTTATTTCCCAAAATTATTTTTAAATAGCAGACACCCCTAAATCAAAAGTGTATGCCCTTAAACAAAAATTGGCCAATTGTCCAAGGCCATTTACACGTGGTTCTAAGGCTAAGCCCATACTTTCCCCATACAAATTTGTGTGGGATTTTCGCTCTTTTCACGTTTTTTTTTTCTCTCGAATTACTGAAGCTATTCTAAATTTTTTTGTTGATTTTTGCTTTTTAATCATCCCTTTAAAAGACCTCATTCAAGGACTTGCCTTAACTTTTAACTTTGAAGTTTATCTGATTAAAATATAGCTCAACTTAATCCTTTTTGCTTTTTTACATTTTCGCTAAGTTTGCTAAATAACTTAGTTCTTCAAATTATGATACTCAACATACAAATATCAGAAATCTATTAAAAATGAAAAGTTTCCTTCAAGGTATTGAAGGATCCTTCAGGTCTTTAAAAAAAGGACACACAAAAGTGGTATATTTGAGATGATATCCTTCAAACAATTCCTCAAACTAACCTCAAAACCACAATGTAAAGCAATAGATTTTCTTTAACTCCCTGTCCGAAGTGTTTTTTAGTTCACAGTTCCCATAGAAACAATCAAAATACACACGATAATGTGTTATCTCTATGATTTAGGTCATGAAAATGATTGTTTCCATTTCCAATCCAAGATTACCCCTGAGGACATTTTTTTTTATTGCATTGTATCTTAGAACGATATGTGTGTGAGTGGGGCTTAACCAACGTTAAAGCCCTAGTGTTGCTTTTTTCTTCTTGTTTTTTTTTTTAGTTTCGTGTGTCAATATACACATTGTAGATTGAAGAGGAAATACAAAAAAAATCCTAAACCTCTTTTAACACATTTCCTTTGGGATGATTTCTAATACATTTTCTGTTACACTTTTTTATCGTTCGAGATTTGTTCTTTTTTTGTTCATTTTATTTTAAATCTTTCAATGAATTGCAAGTATGTCCCTGAGGCATTAAAAAAGTGATTATATGGAAGAACTGATTCCATGAGTGTTTTTTTATTTTTTTTTTCAATTACTACAACCTTTCCAATCGAAACATGCATCCGAACCGAGAGAATCTATGCAAATATCGGAAGCTTTATTTGAAAATTAATTATTTTTCATGATCTCACCTTGAAAACTTAGCTAAAAGTATTTAAGTTTTAAAATTCATTAGATACAACTTGGCAAACAAAAATGAAAAGATTTTATTATGGCAAAGTGACAGAGTATAGCTACATCTAACACCCTCTATTTCAATGTGTGTTTGCACACTGGGGGTTCCTTTTCACAGGAAAACTACCTTATCTACTTTATTGGCTTCAAAGTTCAAGAGTATCATCCTCCTCATATCAGATGATTTTGTTGTCGCGCGTTCTCACAAAATGCATTTACTTATGCAAATATTTTCCTAAATACGTGCGCAACCTAAACGAACAAACACTTTGGAAATATTTCCCTGTCCCCATCAGCTATTAGATGCGAGAGCTCTAAAAGTGCAGTAAACTTGAGTTTGAATATGAAAATGCTTGTGAAGTTGCTGCTAATAAATATTAAACAGCATCACAACAACAAAAAATTACGTAAAATGCCGCACAAAGTACCTACAGCAAAGCAACGTAATAGATTTTCGCAGGAAAAATTAAAACTGGCTCTCTGATGGTGATGGTAATTTGGTAGGTTATCCTCTAGCAAGAGATACCGCACCTGTACCACCTGTATTTCCTGGCATCGCAGTCCACTAGTCCGAATCCGAATTTCCATGCAACATCATTGATTTTATGTTCTCCAGTTACCAGTTAATCAAATCAGTGGATTTTAGTGTGGTTAAAGCTTACAATCTACTTTAAGTCGAAACAACGCATCGGCATCGGCAGGGGCATTATCAGATTGGAGTGTGGCAAATCCTAACACGGAAATAGAAACCGATCCAAGTGCGAGCGCTAGTTGCCATATTCCGAAAAACCTGCATTTGACCAAGTGGCCATTGGAGCAGGCAGGAGCAGCAGGGGGTGGCATGATGAATGCAGGAGTTTATCCAGCTTTTGGATGAAAATAGCGAGCTTCCTGGTTATTTTCATTATGAGATCGCATATCAGAGAACAAGTTTTAATTTTTTTGTTGTTTAGTTTTTTTTTTTCTTCCATCTTGGCCAGGCCACTTCGGCCATCTCCATCATCATCTGCAAATAGTAAACAATACTTGAAACCAGTATGAAGCAGCATCTGCATCAGTAAGTAGTGGCGGCACACATATTGCGCGCCAAGACGGATGTGATGCTATTTCTTAAGTGCATCGCAACTACTGTAGATGAGATAAAATTCATCAGTGTGTTTGTACGTTGATACGGTTTATTGGGGTAAGATTTTGCGTTTTTGAGTTAAGATTAAGTATCAGTCTTATTTTATTTGTCCCCAGAAAGTTGTTTTCAAGGAACAAGATGACATTTCAAATATCTTGAGGGTATTTGATGGATTTGAAAACATAAAACTTGCAATTGCGCATTTAGATTTGACAAAATTCCTGATGCGGTGATTTATCTCACAGAAAATCTGAAAAAAAAAATTTATTTTCATTTGGGATTTTTTTTTTTTTGATGCGAATGAATTCTGAAGTATTTTGCTTGCTTAAGTGAATCCCCTCTGTGTGTCCCAGGGATTGCAATTAATAATTTAAATCAAAGATTCGACTGCATTATTGTTGTGGTCTGGTTTGAAGTGTATATAATTGAGACATTAACACGGTTTGTTGGTTTATTACTTATCATCAACAAATTAACATAACTCCACGATCAACTTGGTCATTAAAATAATTTTAAAATAATGAAACGTGCCTCCAAATACAAAAATAATAAATGTACTTCCTGTTAAAGTGAGTTGGTATTGGTATAGGCACACGTATACCACATACACCTACGCATTTCTTTGTTACATCTATAAGAGAGTTTGCTTTGGAAATCCTTCATTTCTTATCATCATTGTGCACTTTGAAATCTCAAATTTTACAACAGAAATAAAATATTAGGTATAAACATTATTTAATTGTTTTTAATTTTTTGAACAGTTTAGTAAGGTTCAGTTGTACAAACGTGGTTCAAATTTTGATCTGGGGTTAAAATTTTTTTCTGGTTCATTTCAGCGGAACTACTAAAGGTTGAACGATGGTTCAAGGCTCAAGTATGTTATAAGTAGCCAATTTAATGCCTGAACCATCGTTGAACCTCTGTCCATTCGCCGAAGTCGGAAGGCTTAAACTGCTGAATCACGAGTTACATATCTGTATAACTGGCACTATTTTTCACAATTAAAATAAGAACAATAGAAGAGTTGTGGAGCCGAATTTGAGAACAATAAGATTTTGTAAAAATGTGAAATAAAATTGAATGGCAGGTATTATTATTTATGGTCCTGAGAAAGTTTAATGAAAATCGATCTAGCCGTTTAGGATGTAGGCGAATAGACAGATAGAAAGAATTCTTAAGAGACCTATACTTTGTGTCTTCCCTATCATCGTAATGACAAGTCTAATCAAAATCTCGATTTTTTTTCCGAATAAAAATAAATAACGTAGGAGTTAACGGGATATTGTTTTCATTTATACCATAAGCCAATAAAAAAAATCCAGGTTTAAGTACACTATTGAAAGGGAAAAAGGAAATTTGTTCTTAAATCGGGTTATATTTACTGACGAGAGTAAAATTCACTCTCAAGAAGTGAATCCCTCTAAATGTTTACGATTTGGTGATTAGGTGAGGGATATAAACTAATTCCATTCCTGCGTTCTTTCTCTAAATTCAATCACAACAAAAACATAAATGTTAAAAAAGGAGCCAAGTTCTTATATGTACAAGAAACCTGTGCGTAAAAAGTCCACCAAAAAAAGTAATGAGATCTTAAATATAAGCCAAGTTTTAAGTTCATGAAGTTTAATATCAAATATCTTAAGTAGAGTTATACCGAAACAATTCCAAATCATGACAGAAATTTGGTTATTAATGATTACTGATTAAAATTTGGTGGGTTCACTGGTCAGGTCAAATTCTCATACATTTTAAATTTGTTATTAAGTAAGTATTTAAGAGAAAACCATGAGTCATCATTGCATCCCGTAAAAATTACGGTTTGGTGTGGTTTGTGGGCCGGCGACGTCATTGGGCCGTGCTTCTTCTGTGATGATCAAGACCGGCACGTTACTGTGAATGGGGATCGCTACCGTTCAATGATAACCGAATATTTTTGGTCCCAATTGGATAATATGGACTTGGAGGACATGTGGTTCCTACAGGACGGCGGGCGCCACAAGCCACACAGCGAATGTCACACTCAATTTATTGGAAACCAAGTTTGGAGAACGTGTTATCTCACGAAATGGTCCAGTCGCTTGGCCGCCTCGGTCGTGCGATTTGACGCCGTTAGACTATTTCCTGTGAGGCTACGTCAAGTCTTTGGTCTATGCCAACAAGCCAGCGACGATTGATAAACTTCGTACGAATATCGAACGTGAAGTTGCAGCAGTATCGGCCGATTTATGCTTGAAAACCGTCGAAAATTGGGTTCAGTGTCTGGACTTCTTCAAGCGTGCCCGTGGTGGCCATGCAAAAGAAATTGAGTTCCATACATAATGAAATCAAACGTACTTTCACAGGAATAAAGAATTTTATTGATATCCAAAACCGTTTTTGTTTTATTTAAAAAAACTTTTGTAGCGCTCTTATTGAAAAACCCGATATATGTGATTGTGCACCTCGTGAATTTAACAACGCCCAGGTTTATTATTAACCTAAGGTTTTTCTCTCATTGCACTCAGATTTAGTTTGACTAAAGTCTGGTTGATGACAAGGCGCCAAAGCAGGGGAGATAAGACCCTGCACGTCCTTACTTTTAACATGCTATAATCCATTTATACTTTCAAATAGTCTCATTTGGAGCATGGAGTCAATACATTTTATCTGTATCGGATCAATGCTGACGTGGGTGTCCCGTACCTGAGTAGAAGTATTTAAGGATGTGATTCTTGGGGTTATTCTAAGAAAAAAATTGCATGGGGGGAAAGTTGTATCTCTCCTCCCTGAGGCTGGGGGGGGGGGGGGTAGTTTCTGAAACATTGACTTTAAATGCAAAAAAAAAAACATAAAAATCAACGAAAACATATCTAATAATGTGCTATAGTTTTTTTGAAAGCTAATACTTCTTTTTTGCATTTGGTTTTTAAATCAAATTGTTTAAGCAAATAGTTTTTTGAGAAATTAAAAGTCAAGATTTAAAAAAAAAAAATGTGATTTTTTTTTCTTAAGTCGATATTTTTCAAAATTTTACGTAATCAACTGCTTTTTTTGTGTTCAATATTCAATACCCTCATTATTTTTTAGTCCATTACCGAAAACCAAATGTAAAAATCTTTCTTAGTTTTTGAGAAATTAAGAAAAAACAAAAGGTACTTTTACCAAAAAAGCCCGAAAATAGGGTTAAATTATGGATAATTCATGGATAAATTCATTTGTTGAGGCTTTTTTGGTAAAAGTACCTTTTGTTTTTTCTTAATTTTTCAAAAACTAAGAAAGATTTTTACATTTGGTTTTTGGAAGTGGACTAAAAAATAATGAGGACATAGAATATTGAACACAAAAAAGCACTTAATTACGTAAAATTTTGAAAAATATCGACTTAAGAAAAGAAATCATTTTTTTTTTTTAATTTTGACTTTGAAATTTAATTTTTCAAAAACTATTAGTTTAAACAACTTGATTTATAAAACAAATGCAAGAATGGATTATTAGCTTTCAAAAAAACTATAGCACATTATTAGATGTGTTTTCGTTGATTTGTATTGTTTTTTTTTTTGCATTTAAAGTCAATGTTTCAGAAACTGCCCTCCTCTGTCTCAGGGAGGGGAGATACAACTTTCCCCCCATACAATTTTTTTCTTAGAATAACCCCAAGAATCATATCCTAAAATACTTCCACTCAGGTACGGGACACCCTGTATAATAATCTAAGATTCAGCCAAAAACAAGCAAGAAAACCACCTTCCGAAGCCTTGCTTGAGAAAATCAAATAGAATGTACACAATATGGGCTTTCATAGTAGAGTTCCTGTTAACATATTTCTTTATTTTTAAACTTGGGCTAAATGATGTGTTTTTACAACAAAACTTATTTTTTTTTAAGTCATCAAGAAATGAAATACGTACAGTGGCCCTCAGCGAAAGTGGCCCAACCTTAACAAAATTCTTTTTCTTTGAAAAACTGCAGGAAATCGAGTTAAATAAAAAAGGAGAAATTGACTTTCAATAGAGTATTATATTTTTTTTTTTAAAACTTCAAAATCTCAAATAAAATATTGAAAAAACAAACGAATAATGGAAAATATCAAAGTACAATGATTTTTTCATCTCACAGCGAAAATGACCCAGACATTTTAGTTGTAAAAAGGTTAATAAACTTGACTTAAAATTTTGTAATTTTTAGGGAGTTCTTTTTATCTCATAACTGATTTAGGACGATTTGGGGCTGATTCAACAAGTTTTTTCGTGTAATTATGCTGAGTTTTGCTGGCCAAAATAGGCCACCACTGTATATCTTTGAAAATGAGTAGTCAAAAGTGACTCCAAGGTTTCAAGAGCAGAAGTCGATCCTTCATTAACATGATTTTCAATCTCCGAGCAGTTTGTCACCGGTTGATTCTTATAATGACCAAAAATGAGCTCAATCTTATATTGAAGGCATACCATTTTGCTATTCTGGGGTTTCTACAGGGATTTGGGTTTTCTAAAGTGTGCTCTATTTGGAATGTTATCATTCTATAATGAAAGCATGTAACATTACTTGACCCCTTCCAATCACTGACAGTGTCAGAGTTATTGTTTCTAGAAGGGTTCATAGCCTTATCTTGTAAAACTCTAAAAGCCATATTATTGACATGTTTCAAAACTAGTTTTGCGTCTGAACTAGTTCTATAGAGGTTTTGAGTTTTAAGTTTCGAACAAATTGGTTGAAATATTGAACTTGAAATATTAGAACTAGTTTTAGATGAAACTCGAAGTTCATAAAACCAGAAATATCTGGTTTTAAGAGCCTCAAAACTAGTTTTGACACTTTTTCTTATTATTCATCAAAAAAATGAAAAATGAAATCAGCAACTCATAAAGTCAATTGTTCAGTTTATATTTCATGAGCGCTCACTGAGCTGACGGAGCAAAAATTTTGTTTACTTAGTATTTGACAGCAAAACTGGGGAAATTCTCTGAGCCCTCAGAAATATAAACTGGACAATTATGTTCATACCCTGTGATTTTGATAAATATACGGAATGTCGTATTTCGCAAAGTCTTTTATTGTTAACAACAGTGCGGGCTCAGTCAAAATGATAGTTAATAGTGCATTTCCAATTACAAGAATCATGTGTTGAACGCATGAGTTTCATTATTAAATTTTACAAATAACAGTTAGAAGTGCAGGAAATACATTTTTGTTCGCGAAAAAATGTTAAATTTATGTGCAGCCAATAAGTACCTAGCATGATCTGATCGCGAGTTTTAACCATCTCGAATTACTTTGGAAAGTAAAACTCAGCAAGGGCAGCAAAACTACTTTTATGGACAAAACTAGAAATTCGTTTGATACCCTAAGCTAGTTTTATCGCATAAAGTGAATTATGTCGATTTTTTTTTGAAAACTAGTTTTATAAATTTTTGATTAAACTCGAAACAAAACTAGTTTTGACTAAAACTAGTTTCATTTCAAGCTTAACAACATGTGAATATCGTCACCTGGAATCTAGGAGCAAACAAAAAATCATTTATTTCTGACATTAGAGTTTGCTTTAATTTCACAGAATTATACATTTTAAATCTCAAGTGTTGATCTTCTTCTAAACTTAGAAAGAGATTTTTTGAAACTTTACAAAACAAAAGTAAATAAAATTACAAACCCCATTTATTCCCAATTTGGTTAGTCACTTTACAATCAAAACTTGTCTAAAAATTTCAATTCAATTAAAATTAATTGGTTTCGAACGAAATGAAACTTGTTGCTTTAAATCAACATTTTGCGGTTAAAGGTTTTATGCGCACCCAAATCTTTATTCAGGAAAGATTTTATGACAGGTGTATACTGAATATGGCTTATTTGTTTACGTTCTTATTTATAGATTATGGGTGTTTGGAATCGGAAGGAAGTTCCTTCTATAAATTTTCCTACCATCTTTGGTGTCAATATAACCATAAATCATCATATATGACGAATGCATATTAATATTTATTAAATCAATCAATTTGAAATTTGAATTAATTAACTCAGCCGTGTTAATAATTATTTCACTCGTAATAACCAAATAAAAACGCTAATTCTTCCTGACGTACCTCTACAGACTTGGGTATTTTTTGGCTCAATTACAATGTCATTAAACCGTAGATGACTCTTTCTTTTGTCGAGCGAAGTTCCGGTCATGTCTTTGCCATTAACGTCATATTGAAGTTCACAATATGCATCATGACCGTCATGGAAATCTTTTACTCAATTTCGCTAAATATTATGCATCACACACACACAACTTTTGACTCATTGATATTGATTTTTATTTTTTGTTATTATCGATTCTCAAGATTGCATTCATAAATAAAAATAAATTAAAAAAAAATAACTCGAGATGCTTCTATGAAAACCACATTCATTACATCGATATCGCATCGATACTCGTATATAAATGAGTATTATGCAAATTGGTGTAAGTACTTTTATATCAATCACATGCTGCGCTGCAGCAAATTGATTATAGGTATCTTTTGTTTCAACTGCGATGCATTATTAGGTTTTGTTTCCTTTTGCTAATTTTTGAAGCAAATGCTTTTAGAGAATGCATATATTTGCACTTAACATGCATTCATGGGATCATGTCACCTGTTCGATTACAACGAAGATTGATTCTAAGGGAAATTCCCCTCACTTACGACGAAACTTTTTGTCACCACAATGCAATAGGCACCAAATTTATAATGTAATTGTGAATTTTATTCAACTCACGAAATTCTACGTCAAATATGCGACAAAAAAGGACCCAAAAGAACACAATATGCTAGTTCGAGGCATTCTGTTTAAAGAATATGTAATTTCAGAAGCAATGTTCTCGCACTTGGTTGAGTCAGCTCTCAGCTCCGGTTGTAGTTTTTTTTGTTTAGATCTGATAAAAATAGTTGTTAAGAATTGCAATCTATAAATTTTTCATTCGAATTACAGCGACTTTTTGATATGCTTCATAAACCTGTCGTGAAGAGCAAGCTGGATGGCCATGAAAGTCTAGGATACTTCCATTGAAGACATTGGAGGTTTATGTATAGTGTGCAGATCAGATCGTATACAGTCTTATTTCGTGTGTGATTCATTTCCTTGAAGAAACACTTGGTCACGTAGGAATAACGATGCGTGTTGGGAATGGAAGCAAATTAACTACCATTTGGTAATCCCTCGATCCCTCCCATGAAATACGAATAAAAGTCCGCAAGTTAAAATAATGGAAAGATGATTCTTTATGAAGACGTTGGAGAAGCGGTTATTCACCGCCTTTATAAACAATTCCGTAAATCAGAGCTAGAAGGAAAAAAAATTACTTTCAGGTCTTTTCTTCTTCAGAAATATTAGACTCTTTTAGTTTAGTCTAATATTTCTAAATTTTTTCTTTTTCTTGCGAAAAACATATAGAAAAACTGCAAGACTGAATCAGACAAATATGCTTTTCTGGTTCAAAGCTATAACGAAACCACCAGGTAAATTAAATTTTATTATATCAATAAAATACTTGAAAGAAGTGATACTGGTACAAGGGTGTAATAAAAAGACTTCATAAATATGGGAATTACCCATCAGATATAAGACAACTTTCTCATAAATCGTTATTTCATTTGCACTGGAAACAATTTTTTTTTTTTTTTTTTCGTTTTCTTAAGTTCAAAATTTCAGAGTCAGATTTGTACAAACATTTCTCAAATGGCTTTTGTCAAAAATTTGAAAAATCCTAAATCTGTGTATGGAAGAGTTCTTTATGAGCTAAAACAAAAATCCTTCTTCTCAACCAATTGAAGAAATTGATCTACCCATTGAGGTCCTAGCCACTGA
The DNA here is from genome assembly GCA_963921185.1 of Dasysyrphus tricinctus. NCBI lineage: Eukaryota > Metazoa > Arthropoda > Insecta > Diptera > Syrphidae > Dasysyrphus > Dasysyrphus tricinctus. The sequence goes on along the minus strand of OY992530.1, from coordinate 20,028,689 downwards.
CCTCCTCAAGCAAAATATACTAAGATTTCTAATAGTATTGAAAAATATTTTTCATAATTTTTATATGTTCAAATTTCAGTTTTTGTTAGTTCTTAGCATTAATAGGCAATTGAATATACCTTTTAAATAATAAAAATTTCGTGCCAGGACCCATAAGCATGGTACAAACCGAAAATGCTACTACATTCACCCATACGTTTCTGAGAGAATGGTTACACTTTCCAGTTTTCAATATTTTTCGTATAACTCGGAAACGGAGCCCCGAATTTGACAATTTTGCATTTAAAACTTTTGCTGGCATGTGCCGTTAATATTTTTGAAAAATTCGCAAATTTGCAAATTTTACGAATGAAATTTTTGCGAAATTTCAAAATTTCTTTAAAAAAAAAGTTGTGCTGCATTGTTCTCAAAAAATAATATTAAGAACCAAAAAGAAAAAAACAAAAATTCGCATAATTGCACCTATTATGGCCAAAACTGAACTTTGCGAAGGGCTTTAGGGTGAAGTTAGCACCACCATTTCGGATTTAAAAAAAAAAAATAGTGTTGCATTGTGCTCAAATTGTGCTGGCTTGTGCCGTTAATATTTTTGAAAAAATTCGTAAATTTGCAAATTTTACGAATGAATTTTTTGCGAAATTTCAAAATTTCTTAAAAAAAAGTTGTGCTGTATTGTGCTCAACTTGTGCTGTCTTGTGCCATAAACATTAAAAAAAAAATTGCAAAAATTGCAAATTTGCAAATTTTAAAATTTATCATTTGTTTTCTTTTTTTAAATGGAAAACTCTGCTTACTTACGCAGCAAAAATTTATTTTTGGCGAAAATATGTAAATATGAACCAGCACATGGGAATGCAAATTGGGCACAAAATAGCTTCGCAAAACTGTTTTTTGGTAGTAAGTTACAAATATGCGAATTTTTTTGGAACATAGCAGCACAAATTGAGCAAAAAACAGTACAACTTTAATTTTTACAAAATTTGCTAGTTTTTTTAAAAATATTTACGGCACAAGGCAGCACAAGTTGAGCACAATACAGCACAACTTTTGTTTCTGAAAATCGCAATTGGCGGTGCTAACTTCACGCTTCGCAAAACTGGTTTTTGGTCGTAAAAGATACAAATATGCGAATGTTTTTGTTTTCTCTTCGGAATATGGCAGTAAAAATAGCGCCGAAAACAGCACAACTTTAATTTTTTACAAAATTGCAAAATTTGAAAAATTTTCTTCCGTAAAATTTGTGAATTTGCAAGGTTTTTAAAAATATTTATGACACAAGTTGAGCACAATACAGCACAACCTTTTTTTGAAAATCGAAAATGGCGGTGCAGTCCTTCGCAAAGTTTAGTTTTGGCCATAATAAATGCAATCATGCGAATTTTTGTTTCTTTCTTTTTGGTTCATAGTAGTATTTCTTGAGCACAATAGAGCACAACTTTTTTATTTAAATAATTTTGAAATTTCGCATAAATTTCATTCGTAAAATTTGCAAATTTGCGAATTTTTCCAAAATATTTATGGCACATGCCAGCACAAGTTGAGCACAGTACAGCACAACTTATTTTTTGAAAATCAAAAATGGCGGTGCTAACTTCACGCTTAAAAAAATGGAAACCCTCTAAAAACCAAACCCTTAGTACGATCTTTTTAAAAATACGGCACATAGCAGCACAAGTTGGGCACATGACAGCACAACCTTTTTTTTGAAAATCCAAAATGGCGGTGCTAACTTCACCTACATAATCGAAGATGGGGCTCCAATCCCTTTGAACGGTTGTTTGAGGCAGTAAACGAGAGAGGCGAGGGAGTATATTCCCACTAAGGAACTTCCCCTCCCCACAAAGCGCCAGCGGAAGAATTTCCCAGATGGAATCAACGGTGGCGTCTTCTGCAGATAGGTTGAACTTCTTAGTGAACACCTTATACGGGCTCCTACGTCATACTCAGAGCGCAGGCCTATTAAGAAGCGGGTCAACTGTACCGAAGCACATGAAAGTTAGAGACTCTTGGATATCCCAAGACAACTGGGATAAAATCGAGATTCGCAAATCGTTGAAGATCCAAATTAATGCCGAAGCAGGTGCTCAACGAAAGGCTGAATTGCGAAGAGAGTATCGCCTAGCATATAAGATGGTCTATCGCTGTGTGAGACGTGACAGGAGGGCGAGGTTGGACGGTCCCGCATAAAATGCGGAAAATGGAAAAAAAGCAAAACCAATCATCCTATAGTGGATGTGAATGGAATCAATCGAGGATCAGCTACCCAGGTGGAAGGATCACTTTTGTGCCTTGCTTAATGAGGATTCCGTTGAGCAGAGTGCTGAAGTGCCCCAGCTTAAAGAGATGCGTAGATCTTATAGGGGTATTGACTCTTCTCAAAAACAACAAAACAAATAGACTTGACGGAATACCACCGAATTCCTGAAAGCTGACCCCGTCAGAACGGCTAGTATTCTACACGCGTTGATACAAGCTGAGTGGGAAAACGAAATGTATCCCAGTGACTTGAAGGATGGTTTGATTGTTAGGTTGCCAAAGAAAGGTGACCTAAAGAATTGCTACAATTGGCAAGGTATTACAGTTTTGTCCGTTTTTCCGAAACTAATGGCAACCATCATTCGGATTCGGAGCGGATAAAGGTTAGAATCGAGTCTACACTCAAGATGCATCACGCTGGTATCTACAGTGGGCGGTCGTGTGTCGACCATACGAAAACTCTGCGTGTCGCTCTTGAGCAGTCTGCGGAGTTTCAATCACCGCTTAACCTCATGTTCGTCCCTTGACCGAGTCAACCTTGAATGTATATGGAGATCACTTCTTGGTAGGGGAACTCCCCCAAAAATAGTTGCCGTTATAAGGGAGTTATATAACAATGCAAGATGTTTTGTTTTACACAATGGGCTGCTATCCGACTCTTTCGAAGTACGGCAGGGTGTGAGACAGGGGGATGTTCTATCGCCAATTCTCTTTCTACTGGCGATAGACGATGTTTTGACGGCCAGTGTTGGAACGGCAGGGAGACAGGGCATTCAATGGAGACCGTTTGAAAGGCTTAGTCACTTATACTATGCCAATGATATTTTTATGTCTCTTGGCAAATAACATCAGCGGGCTGAATGGGATGCGCCTAGCTCTGAAGGTGAAAGGAGAGCCGAGTGGTCTTAAAATAAATAGTGAAAAGACAAAAATAATGCTCATAAGCCGCTCCACACATCAGCGTATTTTTATACATGAGACGCCAGTTGAAGAGGTTGAACAATTTTACTACCTTGGGAGTATTGTTTCAGCAAGTGGAAGTATTGATCTGGACGTTCAAAGTAGAATAAATAAAGCTCGTGCAGTCTTCGGTTCTCTGTCCCAAATTTGGAAATCCCGTCAAATCTTCTTACGCACAAAGTTGAGATTCTTCGAATCACAATGATAAATCCGTGCTGTTATATGCTTGCAAAACCTGGAAAGTCTCGACTTCCATCTCGAAAAAATTGCAGGCTTTTGTGAACTGCTGTCTATAATAAATAAATAAATTGGGTGGCGCAACAGCTCGTGGAGAACCAGGGCCTAGTGAATTACAACTCTCAACCATTCCTGTGTGCGAATTTTGTTGGCAGGAAAGGAGGGGACCTACATTTTTTTGCCGAGTCCGAACGGCTAAATGAGAAGCACTTCTTCATGACAAGTATACTCTTGGAGGATTTGTCAGTTCCTCGCAAGAGGCAGTACCTCGAATAAAACATTTCAGTTTTTAGGTGGCACGGCTGGGAATCGAGCCCACACCTTCGGCATGACAGTCCTACGCACTAACCATCATGCCACGAGGTACTACCACTGCTGTCTATGCCATATTCTAAAGATTTGCTGGCCATAAATTATATCAAACGAAGAATTGTGGCGCAGGACAAGAGTCAAGAGTCAAGGGCTGGACGTTGACATAAGAAAGCGTATGTAAATGGCAATGGACTGGTCTCACTTTGAGGAAACCAAACGATGAAATTGCAAACCAGTCCTTTGAATGGAATCCTCAGGGTTGGAAGACCAAGAACAACATGGAAATCAACAGTTCTAGCAGAAGCAGACTCACAGAGTAAAACGTGGCCACAGCTAAAATATCTAGCCGCAGACCGTGATGGATCGAAACGTTTTGCTGGCACCCTATGCCCAAATCGGGGCTACAGGATTTGATGATGATGATGATGATGATGATGATAATCCTGCTCCCCACCCTTAGAGTCATACTAAGGGTCTGGTCCTTCAAGTTGGGGGTCTTGCTGTCGGGATGACTTCCCGGCCATGTAAAGATATTTATTTTTAATTGCGAAAAGCAACAACAAGCCTTGGATACGGATGGATTTACTGTTGACGATCCAAGCAACCAAAATAAGAACAAAAAACTTCGGATCTGCACGTAAAATGTGTTGTTTCTGTTAAGACCACGTGCAGCCGAATATTAAGTGGAGACCCTAGATTGCTTCAAAGCAGACATCACCGCCATTCACCCCCTCGTATGGATGGGCTGGGCAAACAAAAGTGAAAGACTGCGATATCTACTACGGTGACTGATGTTATCGATACCAAAGGCAACGTCTTTTTGGGTGTGGATTTGTTGTAAGAGGCAGACTTAGGCAGAAAGTCTTGAATTTCAACTTTGTGAACAAAACTTTGCATCAAAGCTGAATTTGTCAACATCAGCCGTCTATACGTGCATGCCCTCACAGAGCAGAAAGATGATGACACCAAGGACGAGTTGTACGAGCTCCTGGAAAAGACATATAAGGAATGCCCGCTTTGACATTAAGATTGTCTTGGGGTGATTTTAATGCCAAACTAGTAAAAGGAAACCACTTTGGTAGCACAATCGGAAGATATAGCCTGCATGACCTCCGATAATGGACTTAGGCTAATCGATTTCGCTGCGGGCAAAACGTTTTGGTAACTAGTACGCAGTTCCCACATCTTAATATACACAACGGGATATGGCGAATTGCGGGTCAATCAACCGCCCGCCAACCAAATTGACCACATTGCGATTGATGAAAGGCACTCCTGCATTATCAAGGATGTCCGAACGTTCCCAGGAGCCAACGCTGACCCGAACCACTCGTTGTAACCAAGGTAATGCTGCGGTATGGATATCCCAGATGAAAGCCAAAACAACTGCGAGGAAGTTCGATATCAGACGGCTTCAGTCACAAGAAAGTAACCAGGTCCTTTTCTAATCGAGTCTTGCACGGCCTCATTAATAGCCCTACGCCACCAACTTTAACGAGAGCCCGTGGAAGAAATGTCAGGAAGCCATCAAAGATGCCTCGTCTGACATGTTGAAAAGAAGAATTCCGCCAAGTACATGCAGCCAAAAAACAGGTATACAAAGTGGTGCTGCATAGAAGGACCAGAGCTGCTCGCAAGCTCTACGAGCAGGAGAGGAGAGCGGAACACCGTGGCTTCTCAGAAGGAAAGAGAAGGAGCATTATGAGAAGCACGTGAACGAGGAAAGAGGAATTGCAGGAATTAAGCTTGGAATTTTAACAAAAAGTTAAAAGAGCCAACCTCCCAGTCGGTGCTGAAAATATAAAAAATAATTTCCGCAAATTGTATAACAGCGATGAAGAACTGAATTCAGCTATGCCCATGGCGGTGGACCCCATAATGTCTTTTCAATAAATTCCTGTCAAATTTTGGCTCATTATTTAAAATAATATAGCCTATGCCACTATCCATCCTGGAAGACGTAGGCCACCAATTCCACCCACCCGATCTCGTCGAAGTGAAGATAGCTATAGCTATAGTCTAATAAAGCAGCTGGAGCTGAGCTATTCAAAGCGACTGGCGATAAATTGGTTAGGATTAACACCAGCTCGTCTGCAAAATATGATCGGAGGGAAGCATGTCCGATAAATGGAGCAATGTTTGGCCGATCCTGGAAAGAGATGATCCTATGAACTGCACATACCATACTACAAAGGCATCCGTCTCCTTAGCAACATGCAAGATCTTTTCTGTCGTACTTTGTGAGCGCCTGTAGCCATTCATCAACAACATGATAGGTCCATAACAGTGTGGCCTTTGGCCAGGAAAGTCTACCATCGACCAAACATTTGCACAACGGCAGATCTTGGAAAAAACCCAGGAATTTCAAATCGATACCCAATACCTTTTCATCGAATTCAAGGCTACGTATGACAGCATCTATAGGGACGAGCTATATATAGGGAAATCTCTAGTTTTCGCTCCTCCCTCCCTCCGTTTGTGCAGGATGACGATGGAGAATGCGCGCTGCACCATTAATGTTGGCAAAGACCTCTACGATACCATTGATGTCAGAAAAGGTTTAAGACAAGGCGACAAGACGTTCTGTGCTGCGACTTTTTCAAAAAAAAAGTGTGCAAAACTCACGTCAACACCAGAGGCACAATCTTTCAAAAGTCCGTCCAATTACTAACGCTGACCATTTTCACATATTCGGACGGACGAAGCGTGATGTCAGTGGTGCTTTCGTGAGTATTGAGGAGGAATCTTAGAAGAAAGATTTAACTGTGAATGAAGACAAGGCGAAGTATATGCTGTCAAGAACAACACCGACGTTGCGAATAGACCATCGGTACAGAGAGCTATAATTTTGAGGTGGTCAGATAGTCGTACTTCGTCTGCCTAGGCTCCACTTTCAACTCAGCCAATGATACCAGTGCTAAGATTGAACAAAGAATTTCTTTTGCAAAATTGCTGCTTCTTTGGGCTGTGAAGGCAATTATTGAGAATCAAAACCCTTCGCGAGGAACTAAAGTGGCCCATGGACACTCTTAACAGTGGCTGAGAATTCTCCGCGTGATTTTTGGTCTCGTCTGCATTGATGGGGAATGGAGAAAAAGACACAGCAACGAACTGTATAGGCTGTACAGTGACACTTGCCAAGCCATTTAAGTGGCATCCAACGACAGATATAGTTGGGTCACCTAGAAACCCAGTCGGCTGGAAGAAGCACGTTGGTTGAGGCCCTGTTTCACCCCGGACTGTAGCGCCACCTTAAGTCAGTAAGTTAGTATGTCGGAAAATTCTTTAAAGCAGTTAACAATACACTGCTACGGTGATCTTCGGTCTGACTCAACTAAAGCGCCCGCACGTTGTTTAAGCAATATCTCCCGAGCTTTCATTTTTAATTAAATTAATTACTACAAACTAATCCTTCGCACTTTTTCTGTTAAAGTGACCATTCGGGATCTATTGCTTGGAAACCATCTGGGGGAACCTTTGACTCGCTGTAAAATTTGACCAGCACTATCGATGTGGACCTTTCACAGTTTTCTTAGAGCATCTTTAGGAGGCTACATAAGAAAATCCAGCTTTCTATCGTTTTTGTCCGGAATTTTGTTCACTGTATGGCTAATATGACTTTACTATGACCAAGCTAACAATAACAAAGCAATTAACCTTTAACAAACCAAAAATATTATGACAGGTTAATGAACAACAATATGTCCAAGATGTGATAAATCAATAAATATACTTATTAAATTTATAACGGAATTTTTGAAAATGTTGTTAAAATATAAATAAACATTATAACTTGACACCTAATCTTCAATAAATTAATTAATAAATAATTACTTTCTTACAAATAACGATAAATCCAAAATAAAGTGGGTTTTTACAATTATGGAAAAACATTGAATGCAATATAGAAGGTCATTAACTGGTCAACGATCTGTTAGAAGAAAGAAAAAAAAATTATAAATAAAACAAACATTGTTTTACATATTTTTCAGATAAAAAACGTTTTCGCTTATGATAATATATTTACCTACAAACAAAAAACAATAATTGTTTAAAGGTAGGTATTTATGTAAATTTATGTAAAATTTTGTATTTTAGATCAATAAAATTGTATTAAGCTCATTTATCAGGTAATTCGTTGAAAAAAAATATTTATCAATGAAACGATTTTTTTTTTTTTGTTATGAATAATTTGTACCTACCTCGACTTGATACACGCTTTTTGATTGATCTTTTCCTTTTCAATATTTTATGTGAAAGGAAGAGTGAAAAATTAACTTTATGAAGTGGAGTGCACATTAATTGTGGAATATTTTTTTAAAACATGTACGAATGTGGAAAGTTTCTAATCGCTTTGTAATAATTATTATTTTTGGAAACATTAAACTTGTGTTTCGTATGTGTGTTTTTTTTTTTTTGTTAAGTTGCCTTGCATTTAAAATCGTAGTGAACTTCTCTCATACTTCGATTGCAAGCCATTCGCCTTAACCAAATTTTCCTTGATATTGTAACAATTAAGAATTCGACACGTTCTAAATTGATATTCCTTGATGAAAATAATATTTTTGTTCCAGAGACTTATGGACAAAAATTGTTAGTGTGGCAAATTTTAATGAATTTTTGAACAAAAAGGCAAAACATATTTTTGGAGTCAAGAGGACATGACAATTTTTTGTAGTATAAGTTTTCAAAACTTTTATTCGATTGTGCTTTGTGCACAAATATAGGCAAAGTTAGCAAAATCCTATCCCTGTTCATAATCTTTGAAGTAGGGCCATAGTCCACAAGTCAAATAAATTGTTGGTTTAATTAGCCATTCAAATTGGCCATAAAACAGTTGTGAATTGATTTCCTGACATACCAAAATATTGTGAAACGAGCTTATAAAAACTTATATTTTTTTTTATGGCTGAAACCAGACCAAAACCCAACGAGACTGATAGCGATTCCATTACTGATATCAATACTGATACCGAGACGAGACCAGACTAGACTATGTTATACGAGGCCGAGATGAGACTGAGTTATATTTACATACGAGATTAGTACCGTGATGATACTGAAATTTTTCATGGCCAGCCCTACGCATATACCTACTTCGAATACCGTCCGCAAGCTTACTATTTATTCCTATTTTATTCTACAAAACTAGTTCAGTTTCAATCGTGGTGAAGGGACTAGCCGTATCCGTGTGGAACAAACAAATGCAATAACATTAGCAATCAAATATCCAAGAAAAAGAAACATCCCTAATGGGGTTTCAATATTTTCTGATGAGATGAACCCTAAAGGTTCAGCTACTGGCAAGATCATCCGATCATCCATCTCATCCGATCTCATTGAAGCTTAAGTATTTGTTTCTCATAAATCTTTGTCTTTTTATCTCACCTTACCATTCTCGAGCCCAATTACAAAATATTTATTGGGAGTTCTTAGAAGATAATCAATATCACAACAAAAACATAAATGTTAAAAAAGGAGCCAAGTTCTTATGTGTACAAGAAATCTGTGCGTAAAAAGTCAGCCAAAAAAAGGAATGAGGTCTAAAATATATGGCAAGTTTTAAGTTCATGAAGTTTAATATCAAATATCTCAAGTAGAGTTATATCGAAACAATTCCAAATCATGACAGAAATTTGGTAATTAATGATTACTGATTAAAATTTTGTGGGTTCACTGGTCAGGTCAAGTTCTCATACATTTTAAATTTGTAATTAAGTAAGTATTAAAGAGAAAACTTGCCAAGTAAATCCACCAAATTTTAATCAGTAATCATTAATTACCAAATTTCTGTCATGATTTGGAACTGTTTCGATATTACTCTACTTAAGATATTTGATATTAAACTTCATGAACTTAAAACTTGCCATATATTTTAGATCTCATTACTTTTTTTGGCTGACTTTTTACGCACAGGTTTCTTGTACACATAAGAACTTGGCTCCATTTTTAACATTTATGTTTTTGTTGTGATTTCACTCCTTTTTGCAAAGATTTCTTTTGCCAGGTGAAAGCCAAATCCTACCGCTCTACAAAGTTTCATAATTCTACGACAACCGAAAGTGCTCCATACAAATAATAGCAATTCTGATAAAGTGGGTGGATGGCACCCCCCCCTGAATGGACAATTCCAAATTTTCGATTTTTTTCCTTTCTAAGTACTTCAAGTCCTACCGACCTACCAATTTTCATCTCCATATAATTTATTAGAATTTTTAAGAATGTGGTTGGATGCCACGCCCCCTGAATGCAAAATTCCAATTTTTCAAGTTTTTCTTTCTAAGTACTTTAAGCCCTACCGACCTACCAATTTCCATCATTCTAAAACAATCGGAAGCGCTTCATATAGTTTATAAGAATTTTTAAGAATGTGGGTCGATGCCACGCCCCCTGAACTGAAACTTCCAATTTTTTCGATTTTTCAAGGCATACCGACCTACCAATTTTCATCGTTCTATAACAATCGGAACTGCTTCATATAATTTATAAGAATTTTTGATAATGTGGGTGCATGCCACGCCCCCTGAACTGAAACTTCCAATTTTTCGATTTTTTTCTTCTAAGTACTTCAAGGCCTACCGACCTACCAATTTTCATCGTTCTACAACAATCGGAAGTGCTTCATATAATTTATAAGAATTTTTGATAATGTGGGTGCATGCCACGCCCCCTGAACTGAAACTTCCAATTTTTCGATTTTTTTCTTCTAAGTACTTCAAGGCCTACCGACCTACCAATTTTCATCGTTCTACAACAATCGGAAGTGCTCCATATAATTTATAAGAATTTTCAAGAATGTGGGTGGATGCCACGCCCCCTGTATGGAAAATTCCAATTTTTCAATTTTTTTCTTTCTAAGTACCTCAAACCCTACCAACTTACCAATTTTCATTGTTCTACAACAATCGGAAAGGCTCCATATAATTTATGGAATATTTATGAAAGTGGGTGGATGCCACGCCCCCTGAATAGAAAATTGCAGATTTTCGATTTTTTCCTTTGTATGTACCACAAGGCCTACCGTTGAGCGAAATTTCAAGTTTCTACGATGCCGGGAAGTGCTCCATAATTTTGATGATCTGTCAGTGAGTCAGTGAGTCAGGGAGTCAGTCATTTACGGTTTTTGCGATTTTTGAAGTCCTATATCTTGTGAACTAATAAATAAATAAATTGGGTGGCGCAACAGCTCATGGAGAACCAGGGCCTAGTGACTTACAACTCACAACCATTGCTGTGTGCGTGTTTGTTGGCAGGAATGGAGGGGACCTACAGTTTTTTGCCGAGTCCGAACGGCTAAATGAGAAGCACTTTTTCATGACAAGTATACTCTTGGAGGATTTGTCAGTTCCTCGCAAGAGGCAGTACCTCGAATAAGACATTTCTGTTTTAGGTGGCACGGCTGGGAATCGAACCCACGCCTTCGGCATGACAGTCCTACGCACTAACCATCAAGCCACGAGGTACTACTTGTCTTGTGAACTACTAATGCTAAAGAGTTGAAATTTGGTGAGCCACCTGTGTTTGATCAGTTCAGCAAATACTCCGAGTTTGAAGTTTCTGGCTTTATTGGTACTGAAGTTAGAGGGGTATTGAAAATCGCCTGAGTTTGTTCCTGTAAAAATGGTGTAGTGCCGCGAACTTGGCTGGGCACTAACGTGCCCTTTGATAGGGTAAGGTCGGGATGAATTGACATGCAAGAAGAATTTACATCACTACTTTTCTCAAAAATTAAGACCTTCACAGCATTATAAACGATGAGGAAATGAAGATAGTATCGATTGGTTTGGGTGGTAAATAAATAATCACTGTGTTCTGAGCGCTGAGGGAAGTACAACTGTTTGTTGATATTGGGCCCGATTGATGTAATTTTTAATTATTATTATTAAGTGTGATGTAATGCATCTTCTTTTGTTTCAAATACTATAATATACAATAGCTTAGCCCTTAACACTAAGGTCAAGTATTTGTAGTATTTTTTCCCAAAAGTGAACAAAAAGGAGGTTTTGACAGTTTTGATAAAGGAGCAATTGACAGACTGTCAAGTCCTTCTTCATTTGTTGAACAGAAATTTTTTTGAAAAATAACTTTTCCGTCTAATTTAGAAAAAGGGTATTCATGTACAGCTTTTATTCGCGCTTCCAGAAATCCCTTTCAGTTTACCCTTGAGTCTAATTTCAAATACAGAGATTCTTTTTTCGACCGCACAACACGAATTTAGAATGCTTTACCCTACTCTATTTTTTCTTCCCATTATTGTGGTATTCAGAAATTAAAAACGAATGTGCATCCGGTATCTCCTTTTAAACCCTGTCCTACTTTCCTAACCCTCGCACAGTGTTTCATAACACCAATACAAAAAGTTTTCTATACGTTTAGTATCATGAAGATTAGGGCGGTTTATGACACAATTTCTCGTCGGAAAATTTCCGCTTTGTTGTTAAAGACTTCCATTACTAATTTTAACAGTTCTTTTACTCCACGATTTTTACTTCGTTGGATGGAATACTTAAATAACAAATAATTATAAAAGGAAACATCCTGACCATCAACAGCTATGATATACCGTTCAGAATGTTACTAAAGATATTGGACCATATTCATAGATATTTTCCCACCAAATCAGAATCCGGGATTTCGGTTAAAAACTTTTGATTTTTTTTCAATTGATGGAACAAGATTTAATGGAAATGTCTTGCCAGTTTGGCAGTATAGGCGTCGAAAGCTCCATTAAAAGCTATTCAAAAAATCAAAGTCTTGCAGTCCACAACTGGAAGCCTTTGCGAGAAACAGTGCATCGAAAAAAAAATAAGAATGCAACTTCGAAGATAATCGTTTTAGCCGAAATTGGTTTTCACACCTCCCTAGATAAGCTCCTCGGATCACATATCACGGAATCTGAGAACATTTGAGTGTATAGTTAGCTCTACCAGACCGTTTAAAAAATTCAAAATTCTAAGCGAAAAACGGTTTTTTTAAACAGTCTGGCAGGGCGAATTAAACACTCAAATGATCTCAGATTCCGTGATATGGGATCCGCGGAGCTTATCTAGGGAGGGGTGAAAACCAATTTCGGCTAACACGATTATCCTCGAAGTTGCATTTATATTTTTTTTTTTTCGATGCACTATTTCTTGCAAAGGCCCCAGTTGTGGACTGCAAGACTTTGATTTTTTGAATAGCTTTTGATGGAGCTATACGCCTATACTTCTTTTTTGCTATCGATCACACCCAAAATCTGCTGTGGGCTCTTAGTCTATAAGCTAGTTTTGCCTAGCAACAGCTCAACGAAAACTGTCTGTCTACGACTATGCCCCATTGAAATTAAAAAAGCATCGATAAGCAGCGCTGCTCGAAAATTGGATGTTTTTCGATATACTCTCCTAGTATCAAGCAAAGATGAAAAGCCTTTATCAATACAACCTATAAAAAAAGCCTTCAAAAATCCAGTATAATATTTTGAAACACAGTATAAAGTTGAAACCTGAATTTATTGACTTCGTGCCTGTGAAGTTCTGGACTAGGAAAATATTTTATATGTACAGGTATGATTCAAAGTGTGAGTGAGGTACGTTCCTCTTGTACACAATTAATTAATATCGTCACCTAAGGTTCCAAAGGTATGGCATTGAAGTCTGACGTTGCAAAGAAACTTTCGTTGTCAATTAATCTCCTCTTGGTAGGTTCAGATCAAGGCCAAAAATTATTTTAAATGCTGACTTTCAGGATTTTGACATTCGTTGACTTCAAATTAAATTCAAAGTTCATGTGATCTTTAGTCGAAATGCGTTTCGCCTAGGTTCAATAGTTGAGCTCATCATTCGTTGACTTTATTTATCATTTGTTATTTGCGATATTGAGTCATGTTTAATTGATTTTTATGGAGTTTGTTGTTTTATTATTGAAAATAATAATGAATAACAATCAATTGACCAATTCTCCAACCACTGTCAAAACCTCCTTACGGAGATGTCAAATCCTCCTTCATGATAGGAGGAACTGACACTTTGAAAGACTATAAAAAAAAGTTTATAACTTTGCTAAGAATATGTAAACATACAAATAAATGATGCTTCTTTGTTGCTTAAATGATGCTTTAAGGTATGCAATTTTTTTAAAATTTTAAATTGGGTTTGGATTTTAAGATATTTCCCAAAGGCTGTTAACGTCGTGTCAAATCATCCCGACCTTGACCTACAAGCGCTGCTGGCGCTGCGTTGGCTGGATGCTGTTAAAAAGTTTTAGACTGCAAAAACGTTTAAAAATTTGTATTTTCATTTCATTGCAACAAAGGTTTACTTACAATAATATTAATATCTAAGCGTGCTCGGTCCAGAGTTGTGCCCCCCACTCGAGACTTCTATTATTTATGTAGGGCCTACTCGGGAAACTAATTTTATCTTAATTTTGCTCATCGTCCAACATACTAAAGAGCAAAAAGCACAACGAAATTCTTAGTTTATGATACTCTTGTATCATTTTGGTATATAGGGTTTATAGTTTGTTCAAAGTTAAATTAAATAGCAAAACAAATTTTTCCTTGTTTGCAAAGCACCCTGTCGAAAATCGGTTAAAACTTCTTATAACTGATGGTTAATAATTTGCCGTTAATTTGTCGTTAATTAACTGTCGAAAATTCAATTTGATTTTGCAATATTTTCTATGTTTTTTGGGTGCTTTGATAATTTGAAAAATGGATAGGTGCATAGTTTTTTGTTAATTAGATGTGGCAGTTTCGAATTTGTCATTCTATGTTTTTTTTTTTTTGAAAAGTGCTAAAAACTTCACAAATTTAATATTTTAATTTAATTAGTTGAGAAAAAAATCTATTTTTACCGTGCGATATTTTGTATGCAAAGCAAATGGATAGGTGGATAATTTGCCATTAGTAAGTCGTCAATTAGATAAATATGACAATTATTTTGAATTTGTCGTTCAATATTTTTTTGGGTGATTTTCTAAATTGACATAACTCAAAAGCGGTAAAAACTTTTAATTCTTCATGTTTTAAGGCTTAATAATTGGCTTTTGGTTGGTCTTTAATAAGTTGTAAGAAATTGAATTTTATTGTGCAAAGTATTCTGTTCTTTTTAGATCCTTTGATAGCTTTGTAGATTAAAACTGCTCTAAACCCAATGATTTATGGCTAGTCTTTAATAAGTTCTGACGATTTCAAATTTGTCGTGGAATATTTCTTACGTTTTTTGGGTTCTTTGCTAACTTGACATTAAATCAGCATAGCACCACCTCAAAGAGTGGTAAAAACTGCTTAAACAGAATGGTTTATGGCTAAATAATTCATGATTGATTAGTCGTTAATCAGTTTCGGCAATTTCGAATTTTTTCTATGTCTTTTTTTGAAAGTAAAAACTTCAAAAACTTATCATATTTCGTGCGATGTTTTCTATGTATTTGTCAACAAAAATATCGTTTTGGGCAAAAACTTAAAAAATGATAGTAAAAGGTTAAGTGTGAACGGGTTCATCTCTGTCAGCTTTGAATAAAACTTTTTTTCGAACATGTCATATAATTTATTTCGTTTGATCAGGTCTTGAGCCTTTATTTGCTTCAAAGATTTGTTTTTTCGATTTTTGTTTGTGTTTTTTTTTTAAATTATTTTTTCGTGCTAAAATATCTTACAATTTTCTTTAAACCATCCATTTCAAAAGGAAAGTTTTTAGAGTAAAATGGTCAAATTCGGTTTAGTTTCCGAGTTATATCAAACATAATTTAGAGTGACCATTCTGTCAGAACTGCAAGGGTAAATATAGTAGCATTTTTGGTTTTAGGCATGCTTATGCCCTTAACCAAACCCTTTATTCCCTTCATTTTTTGGTATATTCAATGGCCTTCCAAAAGGGCGTACATCCAATTTGGTAATTTTTTTTGTAAATTAAAAAACAATATTGGTGAGATTGAAAATTAATTTAGCAGCAGAGGAGCATTATGCTCAAACTTCCACAACTTGTAACTGTCTTGTGGATACTTAATATTTTGTTATTGTTTAATATAGCATCAAACATTGGAATTAAGTTAAAATATTTTCCAAAAAATAATTCCAAAAGTATTTTTTCGAAACAAACAATCACAAGCGGTCAAACAGTTAAGTTTTCAAGTATGATTCACATGATGAACACGTACATACGTACATACATACATAAGTATAACATTCTACGAGTATACCATGGACTTTCGCCCAAATCCGATAATCGATGGATATTTCTTTGAATGAATTGCTATCATTACACCATTGTGTGACGTACAAAATAAGCTTAAAAAACAAAAGTCATGTAAATAACCCAATGTATAACTAAAACCCCACGCCCCAAACAAATTAACAACAACACTTCATAAATGAATCGATGAATATTTCCGTGTATTACTTTAAATGGTAATAATTATTCAAGTTTGACAACATATTTTGGTTTTTACCAAAAATCAATTCAGACAACAAATGAAATATCTCAGACATGAGATTACCTTATATGCACCTGTTTTTATTTATTTTTTTTTTATTTGAAAATTTTGCATTAACAATAATAAACGGCAATAACAATACATGGAAATATAATTGAGCCAATTTGTTTTTTTTTAGGAATATGTTCTATTGGGAATGAATTTATGGTGAAATTAAAATTTGTAAATGGTTAAATTAAAAACAAAAATGTAGATTCAACAGAACCAAAAATTGCTAAAGAAAAAACTAAAACGATTGAGAGATTGGTCAGACATAAAGGTCTAGTGTGTTGAGTTGCTCCCAAAGTTAATTGGTGAAAACTAAAAATAATCTCTATCTAATTAAAATTAAAAATCAAACAAGCCAAGTAAGTTTAATTACGATTTTTATTGATTCTAATTTTTGAATTTTGGAACAAAGGCTTAAGCAATAATCTATAGTACGCCATCACTTCAAATGAACACATGATTCGGTAATTCTTTGCGGCGGCGGGGAATTCGCGGTAAACAAAACAAAATAATTATTAAGAATCGTCATAGAATTGATGAAATAATCGTTTCAATTAAATGACTATTTATATCATTTAGCTGTTTTGTCAAGCCTTTTGATCGAAAAAGTCAAAGAGGTTGGCGCTAAACGAAAATATTGCGAATATTGTTGCGGAGCTGGAGCGGTAATAATCGACGACAAAAATTCTACAATCGGGCGATAAACTACGTGGTAATAGCATAACATAGAGAAAATTTGGTGGGGGTGGAGGAAAGATGACGAAAAAAAACCAAAGAGAAATGGAAAAAAAGAAAAGTGTCTGAGATACCATTAATACTTGAGTTACGAAGTTACCAGGATGCTGGAAATTTTTCAAATTCCTGTGTCTCAGCGATAAATTGTGCAGCCCACTCTTTTTGATCAAAACTGAGCAATTGCAAGAGAGAAATCATTAATATAGATACATAAAATGAAGTCTGATAATTTATATTCATTTAAATATCTTAACTTTTTCTATGGTGTATGGTGAGCATTCAATTTTTCGAATAAAATAAAATATGGTTCACTGTGGCGTATGTGGAATATTTTTTGTTCAAGTGAATAACCATATAGAGCAATATGTCACAACAGCCAAAAGAAGTCTGTCTGTATCGTGTAGAGGACAGTCTAAGCATTCGTTTGATATCCCATTTATAGAAGTTGCTTAATAGGTACCTACACTTAGCCGAAAATGCAACCTGAAATGTGCATTTTCTAACCATTTCCATCAGATAAAGCTTGTGTCTCACCTGTAGTTTAAGAAATATTTGGACTAAGGCTATCAGTTGGCATAGGGATCATGACGTTATCTCGAATGACAAAAATCTCGAATGCAAGAAATCTCGAAATAAAAACATTAAAATCTCTAATGCAAAAATATCGAACGCACAAAAATCTAGAATGTACAAAAATCATGAAAGACATAATCTCAAAAAAATATCGAAAAATAAAAACAAATTCGAGATTTTTTTTCAAGTTATTTTAAATGTTAAGTCTCTAATAACACTAATTGTATGTTCAGTTTATCAAATTATTGACTTTTCTGGGCAAAACAAAGGTAAAACAAAATTTAACAAATGAAATGCAACAAATATATTTCATAACAACACAACATGAAAAATATATCAAAAAAATAAATAAAAATATAAGCTTAATAGAATTGAAAACTAATAGCAGTTATTCGAGACATGCCAACAGTCTGACATTCTCACAGAGTGTCGAGTTTTTCGGCTTTAAGTTTGGCAGTGGGAGTGGCACATTTTTAGATAAACTTTGTTTTGAGTGTGACAGTGCAAAAGTAAACTGCTGTCTAAGAAAATTATTCCCCTACGTGCCGCCCTGGCAATTGAACATAACCTTAACGGAGCAACAGAGTTTCCTTAGCGGTACAAGGGATCCAAGAAGAGAATTAAAGACATTTGAACCCGAGAACCAGGCCACTCAAGGTACTTTTGCTCCACCTCAGTCAGTCGTACTCTTATACCCGTCACCGAGTCACAGCCCCAACAAAAATAAAGCCTTAAAAATATAACAAAACAGAATCATAAACTTATTTAAAAACAATTACTTAAGTTGGTAAATGTCATTCTAAAATTTCCAGTTGTTTGCAAGGCTCAAAATTGTAACTTCTGTTAGATAGACAGATAGACCTGATGAGATAGGTAATCACCCGGTCCAATATCATTAAATAATGAAATTTATTGTTTTTTCTTCATAAAGCCTGTTGTGTTAAATTTATTTTAAAACCTTAAACTCAAAGATCTGACTCAATTTATTAATTGTTATTGCTAAGTTATTAACTTTGCAAGGTATGCCGAAATTACTGTTTTGTAACACCTTTCATTGAAAACACATTTGTGACTAACAACAGGTTTTAGAGCTCTTGTTGTTTAAACTTTGTGATTTTTGATCGATAAGCAACAAAAAAGTATTTTCATAGCACCCCGCTCATTGAAAATACCTTTTTGATTTATTTCAGTCCAAAGAACACGTTAAAGCATCCTTCTTGTAAGTGTAAATTGTATATTTTTTTTATTTGAAAGGTATAGCTAATTGCCAATCGCTCTGGCAGAATTTAATTTTTAGGTTCATATATTGCCGTTAAAACATTAATAGATTTAGGTCAAATTTCGACCACTGGGAGATATTAGTGTTAATATGCCATTCATTCCATGCAGCTACATCGATAATTTTATAACATTTGCTTGTTCTTGATTAATGACATTAAAATTAATTACTAAAGATTGCGAGCAACGCACAGCTATACCTACATAATGTACATGTTTTTTGTTGTTATTTGGTAAGCTATTTTAAACATTCCGACAAAGTTTGATCAAAATCGTAGGAGCCGTTTTTGAGAAAAGAAAATATTATTCTTAACGGTTTTTATAACTTTTGTTTGCAAGCCCAACTAACAATTTGACTTGTATAAGGTCCGATTTTTCAAATTTGGTAGGCTATAGCTCGCATAGACCTAACATAAGGCTTTATTATTCAAGCCAACCGTTTTCCGCTATTAATTTTTGAAAATAGCTTGTTTAATGACTTTTAAATTGAAATTGGCAAGCTGTATGCAAGACTTGTATGCTTAAGTATGAAAAAGCCTATTTAAGGCCTGTCCAAGTTGTTTTCCTGAAAGTAAATATAAATATTTTGTATACGGCTTGCTTAAATAAGCTTGTTACACACAGCAGCAAGACTTGAGATTTCTCTGTAGTTGAAAGTATTCTGCAGCGGGTTAAACAAATATTCGAAAGTGTTCGTCATTTATAATTACCAGATGAAAAACAAATATATTACTCAAAAAACGTTTATATCGAAAAGTTGTGAATAATTAGTAAGAAGTTATCGAAATATCAAATGAACTTCGATTTCTAGTGCCCAAAGTCGCTTAACGATATGAAGTGCGCGCTCGCCCATGTGTTAATCGATTGATGTGTTTCTTCATGAAGTTTGTGTTGTTTTTTTTTAACTTAAATGAATGTATAACTATTTTGTTTAGTTTTGTAAACTTTTGTCGTAAATGTATTTGTTTTTAATCCAACAGAACTACGCGAAACAAATGAATGCACTTTTGAATATTTGTTTTGATTTTGTATGAGCATTACCTTTTTATTTTCTGCCTCTAATCTATTGTCAAATGGCACACACACATTCCCAAAAAAAACTGATTTTTACAAATATCTTCCAACCAAAAAATCGTTTTGAGATCGTCGTAAGGAATTCGGCATTAAATCATTATTTATAACTACTATGTTTTGTTTAGTTATTCTGATTTTTTTTTGTAATTTGATTAGAAAGATAAAATAAAATGCTCAAAGCAAACCTTTGGTTTTTTTCTTGAACTATATTGTTTAACTTGTGACAGATGTTACCTACTTACCACACTGTCTGAATTTTAGCAACGAAACTAAAAACGATACAAATAAAATGCACGACTGGGTCGCACGTACTTGCTCTTATGTTCAAGACACTGTGGGATTAAGAAAATTGTAGAAAATATGAGAGAAAAATGTAGAGAAGCATGAAATACGACATTGAAATTGGCTAAAACAACTCTTTTGACAGTTTGAGGTGAAAAAGAAGAATGCCATATTAATTCTTGATTGAATATGATTGTATGGGAAAAAAAATTTAAAATCGTTGGAGCGGTTTTTTAAAAAATTAATTTTTTATATATTAAATTCTTAAAACAATTTTAAGAAAAAATTTTGGTATGCAAATCTTAAGTAAATATTTATGTGTATATAAAAACAAAATTTGAAAAAAAATTGTCAACCCGTTTTTGAGATATCGAATTTTCAAAAAAAAAATTGAAACTTTTTTTAAAAATCCAAAAACTTTTTTTTTGAAAATTTTGATATTCAATATTATTGAGTCTTATCTGAAATTCGTATATAAAAAAATTCATCTAAATCCGTTTAGCTGATAACGAGAAAATTCAAAATAAAAAAATACGTTCTATGACAGGTACTGTTAATAGTTTCTAAGTGTAAAATTTTATATTTTTTTGTAGTAGATCATACTAATTTTAGTATATAGAAAAAGTTTTATCAAAATCGTTGGAGCCGTTTTTAAGCAAAAAAATATTTTCTTGTGTGGTTTTTTAACTTTTGTATGGAAGGTACCGTTATTTTTTCATAAATGTAAAATTTTTTCTAAAAATATTTTAGAAAAAACTAAAAAACTCTTAAATATCGAGTTTCAAAAAAATCGATCTTGTCATTTTCGAAATATTTGATTTTCAAAAAAAAATTTTGAAACATTTTTTAAAAATACAAAAAATATTTTTTCAAAAATTTTGGTACGCAAAACTATTTACATTTTTTGGAAGCTTCTGTATAAAAAAATAATTGAAATCGGTCTTACCGTTTTGAAGAAAATCAAAAATTAAAAAAATGGTTCCTTGGGAGGTATCAGTTATAACCATTTTTGAAAAATGGTTTTCCACTTAAACAAAGCCTTTACTAAAATAAATTTTTTGAATTTTTTTTAAGAAAAGTTGTCGAGCCGTTTTTGAGAATAATACGATTATGTAAAATTGCTAAAAAAAATCGTATGGCAGGTACCGTTAGTTTTGGTTCTAAAAAAAAAATGAAAAAAACGTGTCGGCAGAATCACCAAAAACCACTATGTACCAAGTTTGAAGAAAATCGATCAAGCCGTTTAGGCTGTAGTCGAACAGACAGACAGACAGAATTGTGCCACCCACTTTTTTCGTGTCCTCTATCATCGTAATATCATGTTTGATTGTTATCTAAAATTTTTTTTATTGCACGAATCCAAAACTTGCCTTATAGTACCTATAATCGCAAGTAAAAATCTAATGATGCAGTGTTTTTAATAATATATGCATCCTTACTAAAAAGTAGTTAAATGATTTTTAGTTGCTTTATTTTCTTAAATAGGTGCTATTAAGTAAGTGTCCCCCATAAATTGATCATTTCTATCCCACCAATGGAAATGATTTTGTTTTTCGTCAAGCGAAATTTTCATTCCTCTAACGCGTGTTTTTTCTAAACCGTGTGGTATAAAAATTAAAAAGTTTTACTCGTCTGTGTCTTTTACAAGGGCCTTCGTGAATAATAATATAAAACATCTAATTTTCTACTAACCTCCATCTAATTCTCATAAAACACCCTTCGGAGTCATTCCCCTAACATCATTTTTTGTGTCATTCCCCTGACTTTCAAGTTTTCATTAAAATGATTGATTGGTAGCTCTAGAAGAATCAATAATATTACATTTAAACATATTTACTGTATTTTTAGTAGTTTTGAATTTTTCACATTTTCTCGGTCAAAATATCATAAAAAATACGATTATTACTTTAAAATGTTTAGTCACGCAAAATCCTTGAATCACGAGAGCAAGTTCGTGCAACATAGTCGTGGATGCTATTTTTCATGTTAGTATTTGTTCTTTTTTTTTTTTACACTCCTGAAACCATTCGCAAAATTAAATATCCATCTAATCAACGGAGTAAATATAAATTTTTGTCATTCCCCTGATACAAGTATCATTTCCCTGACTTAAAAAACCGTTAGATTTGATCAAATGTTATGACTCCATGTTTTAAAGTGGTTATTATAGAGTTCTACCAAAATAGGTTCTTTTGAGCGAAGGTCCACTTTGGAGTGAAAAATATTAATGTTTTGAAATATTGACCCATATTGTTTTTATAA
Organism: Dasysyrphus tricinctus; assembly: GCA_963921185.1. Lineage (NCBI taxonomy): Eukaryota > Metazoa > Arthropoda > Insecta > Diptera > Syrphidae > Dasysyrphus > Dasysyrphus tricinctus. The sequence goes on along the minus strand of OY992530.1, from coordinate 20,006,258 downwards.
AATGGTAGGAGCGACTTTTATAAATGATTGCCTTCTTCCATGAGCTATTTCGTTTTGCTTCTGAAAGATGCATAGATATTGCCCTCTCTAAGGAAACATATAAATGTTAGAGATTTAAACATAACCTCGTATGTTCTTGTATATTGTTTTTTTTTTCAAACACTTCAAAAATCAATTGATTCACACTTCAAACTAAGAAATGGATACCAAGATTCAAGAAAATCGAACGAGTATTTACGGTTAAGGCTAGGTTGAGGTACAGACAATAAAGAAGTTAACTTATCATTATTTAATGTATAGTGATGGGTTCAGGTGTTCTCTATTAGGTACATCGTTATATAAGAATTGACTTAAATCTCGAGTTAGATTTTTTATAAATCCAACACACATGGCATTTACTTCTCATATATTGCTGCTAAAATTGTTCAGACTGTGAAGTATACGTGAGGTGTATCAACTTGTACAAATTTTTACATCTAAATTGGAAATAAAATAAAATTCTTTACATTTCAGAACAGAGAAAAACGCAGTATAAAGCCCCCTCGCGTGGAGAAAATAAGCAGATAAAATAGATTAATAAAAACTGAATAATTGAAAGCAAGAAATTGTTTTTTTCAATTCAACTGCATTGAGTGGCTTTTATAAGGCCTTAAAGCAAAGACTACATATGGCCTTTCAAAGGTCTTATTATACAAGCCATTTGCTTTCGTATAATAGCTTGTTTAGTTGCGCAATATTTTGCATTTTTAAGGCCTTATTACATAGTTGATAGGGAGCTATTTGACTGTATAGCATTTGTGATGACGGGTTTTAAGGGAATCAAATAGCTTGTTTAATGTCAGCCAAAATGATTAGCATAAGGCCTGTTTAAGTTACTATACAAGTAAGAAAATAGCTTGTATTAACACTTAAACAAGTTAAATTGTTAGTTGGGAGGTACTGTTATTTTTGCATAAAAGTAAATTTTTTTCTTAAAATATTTTAAAGAGTGCTGAAAAACTCTTAAGTATCAAAGTTTCAAAAAAATTGATTGTCGCTTTTGAAATATTTACTTTAAAAAAAAATGTATCTAAAGATTTTTTAAAAACTCTAAAAATATTTTTGAATTTTGGTGCACAATACTATTTATATTTTTCAGAAGCTTATGTATAAAAAAAAATATTGAAATAAGTCATACCGTTTTGAAGAAAATCGAAAATTTAAAAAATGGTTCATTAATAACCATTTTTTGAAAAAATGGTTTCCCATTAAAGGAAATATATTAAATTTTTTTTTAATAAGTTGTGGAGCCGTTTTTGAGAAAAATACGATACTATAAAATTGATAAAAAAAATTGTATGGCAGATACCTTTATTTTTTGGTTAAAAGTGTGGGCAGAATCACCAAAAACCACTTTGTACCAAGTTTGAAGAAAATCGATAGAGTCGTTTAGGCTGTAGACCAGAGGTTCCCAAACTTTTTTTCCTCGTAGGCCACTTTCAAGATTAACCTGGTTTCGGTAGACACCCAGCTACAACATTTTTAACATATTCCCAAAGCTCGTCAAAAGATGCGAAGATTCTAAAGATGGAAATCTGCATCGCAGCTGAGTTCCAACTTTAAATTCAGGCGCCGCTTTGCAAGTCTTGACACGCGTTGCACTGAATATCGAATATTGTCGGCTTTCTGTCAAAGCCTCGTAAGTCTGTTTTGAAAAATTGCTTAGAAGACACAAAAACCAAATTAAAAAAATAAAATAGAATTCTTAGATCGTTAAAGGTTTTTAAACTGGTTGATAGCCCCAAAAGGTACCATAACATAGTTACGAGATATTGATATTTGAATTCTGTCATTTGTTTTGATCTGAAATACATTGAAATGGCATTTTAAGATTTATGAGGTTTTGACAGTGAGCCGATGATATGCAAGTTTTTACAAGTAACAGTCGCTGATCTTCTTAAAATATACTTCTCAAAAAAATTAAGGGAGGTTTTAAAAAAAACGAATTAATGTTAAAAAAAATTAAGCTATCTGATCCATATGCCAGCCAAACTGAAAAAAAAAATGTTCAAACCCGCAGACGAAAGCAAAAGCGAAAAATTAATAATATTATTTTTAGAATGTTTAGATCTAAGCAACATTTTTGAAAATTAGAATCTTATTTCTTTAAGCTTCAAAACCCTTCTTTTGAAAGTTGCAAAACGACCATTATTCACTGAAAAACAGCCTGTCAAAAATTACCGAAAAATTTGGATTTTTTTTGTTCCCTTAATTTTACTTGCGATATAGGTAGGTATCTACTATATAGGGCAAGTTTTGGATTCGTGCCAAAAAAAAATTTCGAGATAACAATCAAACATGACATTAGGATGATAGAGAACACGAAAAAAGTAGGTGGCACAATTCTGTTTGTCTGTCTGTCTGTCTGTCTATCTGTCTGTCCGTACCTCAACCTACAGCCTAAACCACTGAAGCGATTTTCTTCAAATTTGAACTGAAGGTTTTAGACCAAGAGCCGACAGCAAATTTTGGGAGTGGAGGTATAACCAAAATCGGAGTATGAGGGGTTATAGGTACATGTATCGTGATATGGAATATGAAAGTCTGGCAGATTTTTTACTCATCCTTTGGTGGGTGTTTAAAACCAGCTTGGATTCCTTTTTTTATGGTAGTGTTATTAACACTTCAATTCACTTTTAAAAGATAGAATATGATGCCCTGTCATTTTCCCTAAGTCTGAAGACTTATATCTTGGTGATCCGATAAATAGGACCCATGATTTAACCTTTTTAAGCAAACCTTATTGGCGTTTTTTGTGGAGACTTTATTTGTTGATTTTCTGTTTTGCTGAAAATCTCCAAAGAAGGGATGATAAGGTTCACGTAAAATGGTTATATCTTGAGTTCTGTTAATCGGACCGACAAGATTGTGGTGGAGAACAAATGACTGGGAATCATATCCGACTTTTTTTAAATGAATTAAATGGTTTATAGCCCTGAAAATAAATCAGGGGATCTAGCTCTTTTTAACCCCCCACCCCTCCTAAAGGCTGAAAACAAAACCTGCCAGACTTTGGTATTTGATATCACGATACATATACCTACAATCCCTTATACTCCGATTTTGGTTATACCTCCACTCCCAAAATTTGCAGTCGGCTCTTAGACTATTTTTTTGTAACTCTCCAGAAGGGAAATTGAAATTTTTTTTAGCTCAAAAAATAACGGTACTTGTCATACAACCGTTAAGGAAAAGCTTATTTATCTCAAAAACGGCTTCAACGATTTCGATTTAAAAAAATCAGTGTATTATTGTAGATATGATGTACCTATTTAGTAAGAAAAAAATCACCAAAAACATTTATTAACGGTACCTCCCATGTAACGGTTTCTTTGATTTTTGGTTTTCTCATTAACCGCTCATTCAATTTCAATAAAATGTTTGTACAAACGCTTTGTTAGAATATTAATAATACTGCATACCAACATTTTTGAAAAAAATAATTTTGGATTTTTAAAAAGAAGATTAAAATTTTTTTTTGAAAATTCAATATTTCAAAAACGGGTTGATGAATTGTTTTGAAATTTCAGTTTTAAATGTATATTAATATATACTCAAAATTGGCATACCAAATTTTTTTTTGAAAAATGTTACAAAAATTTTATATATAAAAAATTAATTTTTTAGAAAACGGCTCTAACGATTTTAATTTTTTTGTTTGCATATATTCATATTTTTCAAGTAATCAAATGGCATACTTTTTTTTGAGCTCTAAGTTATTTATCAGACTGTTTAAACAATTAAAAGAACAATTGAAATGCATTTTATACTTTTTCTATAATTACTTGAATATTTTTTAAAGTTCTTAAGTCCCACACAACTTGAACATAAGAGCAAGTACGTGCGATCCAGTCGTGCATTTTATTTGATAAGGGTAGGTAAATCTGCCTTCATTGACAGATAAGGCCAAGCCTAGATTTTTGTTCTTTGCTTTCAAACCAGATACTCGTACATTATCGTGGACCCCCACTTACAACTGGTGAACCCCCATTTTTATTTCAACGTCGACCCTCTGTCGAATCTTCGGTGAACCCTTGGGGGTCCACCTGGACCACTTTGGTAATCACTGCTGTAGACGAACTGACAGACAGAATTGTATCATCCACTTTTAGGTCTTCTCTATCATCCTAATGTCATATTTTATTGTTGCACGAATCCAAAACTTGCCTTGTAGTACCTATATCGCAAGTAAAACAAGTGGAAAAGGCCATTTTCTCTTGGTTATTTGATATGATTATACTGTTAACTCTAATGTAAAACGCAATTTAAATTCAAAACCCATTTTTTATAAACAAAAAATTGGTCTCGTCACAACACCCAAAAAAGGTTTGTTGTCTGTCGCATCACAAACCACCTTCTTCCCAGCAGCAGCTTAAACAACATCTATGAATATGCCCTAATGAAACTTATATGATAAACCAAACATACGACAAAATGATTTGCAAACTAATCTTTCGATTATGGATGGCTCACTATAATGTGGATTTTACTGTGCATTTTGATACCTATTACTAATTATTCTAGAACAAGTCTCATATAAGCCCATTTTGGTAAATTTTTTAATGTATTATAAACTCATAAACACATTAGTTATGAAGTAGTATACAAAATGTCTAAACTATTGATAGTAATGTCTACAACATGTTCTTTAAATAAAAAAAAATACTCCCACAACATAGAAGCCAAAAATATGAAAATTCTAGTGACCTTTACTTAAATAGAGTTCATTGATTCTATAAAAAATTAATGTTCTTTGTATTGATTTTGTTTCAATTAAAATAGTTGTTTTTTTTTACAAAAATTATGAGGCTGTTGGGAAATACTCTTATGGCGAGAGTGATTTGCTATACTCCACGTTTTAAATTGCTTTATTTTGATATTTTTCACGCTATCCATTTAAATTGAGGAAGTATGATGCAATTTTTTGAAGATTGTTGAAACAATTAATATTTTAAGCCCCATATTCTGAAACGATTCTTAAATTTGTCAGCTTATTGACAGTTCACGATGAGGAAATACAAGAACATAAGCGTTTTAGTCCCGGGAACCTTGTCGTATCATAGGATGGGGATCTTGAGTCAGATCCGATAGTTCTGAATTTGAATACTTTGGTTCTTATAATATTGGTGTACTGAATAATCATAGTTTTCAAACTCGAACGCTGAACACAACAGTTTTCAGTTATTAAAAATAGATACTCGATTAATAAAGTCGGTTAACAAAATCAAACTATGTATTAGGTACGTAGACTTATTTTAAGTTTTTGTTACAAAATATCTTTACAATTGCACCTATAGTGAAATAAACTGTCAACCTTAAACGTATTTTTATGTAGAATCTGCTTATAAATTAAATAGGAGTAAATCCGACTTATTCCCAAGCTAAAATTTCCAACTACTCCAATGCAATTTAGAAACTCAATCTTATTGAAAAAGTTCATTTAAGATAAACCAAACAAATACTTTTTGTGTATTAAGATTTCTCATTGTCAATTGGCAATTTTAAGTGAGAAAACGCTTAGAATTAGGATCAATAAAATCTAATATAATTATTTGGTCTTAAAAATAAGAAAACAATAAGCAAAATAATTGTTAAAATGTTTGTATAAGAATCTGGTACTTTTATATTTTCCTACATATGTATATGTACATTAGGGTGGTCGTTAACAAGCGGTTCTAAATGAAGAAAAAAATCCCTAATTTTTTTTAGATTTTTATTGTCATCCTTTATATGTAGTTGCTGCGAGGTTATTTAATTGCCTATGTTTTTTACTTGCGATATAGGTTCTATAGGGCAAGTTTTGGATTCGTGCAAAAAAAAAAATTTCGAGATAACAATCAAACATGACATTACGATGATAGAGAACACGAAAAAAATGGGTGGCAAGATTCTGTCTGTCTGTCTGTCTGTCTGTCCGTACCTCAACCTGCAGCCTAAACCACTGAAGCGATTTTCTTCAAATTTTGAACTTAAGGTTTTTTTGTAACTCTCCACAGGGGAAATTGAAATTTTTTTTTTTTAGCTCAAAAAATAACGGTACTTGCCATACAACCGTTAAAGAAAAGCTTATTTATCTCAAAAATGGCTCCAACGATTTTGATAAAAAATCAGTGTATTATTGCAGTTATGATATACCTTTTAGTAAGAAAAAAAATCACCAAAATCATTTATTAACGGTACCTGCCATATAATGGTTTTTTTGATTTTTGATTTTCTCATTAACCGCTCATCCGGTTTCAATGAAATTTTTTGAACAAAAGCTTTGTTAAAATATAAATAATACTGCATACCAAAATTTTTGAAAAAATAGATTTTGGATTTTTAAAAAAAATATTCAAATTTTTTTTTTGAAAATTCAATATTTCAAAAACGGGTTAATGAATTGTTTTGAAATTTCAGTTTTAAATGTATATTAATATATACTCAAAATTGGCATACCAAATTTTTTTTTGAAAATGTTACAAACATTTTATATATAAAAAATTAATTTTTAAGAAAACGGCTCCAACGATTTAAATTTTTTTTTTTTGCATATATTCATATTTTTTCAAGTAATCAAATGGCATACTTTTTTTTAACTCTAAGTTATTTATCAGGGTTTATACAATTAAAAAAACGATTTAAATGCTTTTTATACTTTTTCTATAATTACTTGAATATTTTAAAGTTCTTAAGCCCCACACAACTTGAACATAAGAGCAAGTACGTGCGATCCAGTCGTGCATTTTATTTTGTTTGCATTTGATTTTCGTAAAATCAGCCAAAAATTCACGTGTGTGAAGTTGGCATAACATTTTTGAACTAGACAAATGGGACCATGGCAGGAACTTGCAGTTTTTTTGCATTTTGTATGCATTTCTATTCCGGATTTTGTAGTTCACCAAATAGTGGGTGTAACTGACTGTACTGCTAACTTCACTGTGAAGTTAGCAGTGCCTGTTCTTTTCTCAGCAACCGGGCTAGCTAGGAATCTGGAATGAGGCTCTGAATTTGCAGTTTAATTTGCAGTTCAAGAAAAGGAGAAAACCAAATTTTTAAATCCTTATATACAAAAAATTTCAGGCTGGACTGCTAACTTCACTGTGAAGTTAGCATAACAGTCCTTTTCTCAGCAACGGTGATACCTAGAAATTTGCAGTTAGGCCTTAAATTTGCAGTCTAATTTGCATTTCAAGAAAAATTAATGTCCAGATTTTGAAGTCCAAATTTGAAAAAAAAAAATCGAATAAATTAATTTTTAACTGTTAACGTCACTGTGAAGTTAGCAGTACATACCCCTTTCCCAGCAACTGAGCCAGCTAGAAAATTGCAGTTAGGTCCCAAATATGCAGTTTTTCATGCATTTTAAGAAAAAATGCAGTTCAAATTTTAAAGTCCAAATTTGATAAAAAGCTCTGCTAACTTCACAGTGAAGTTAGCAGTACAGTCGGTTACACCCACTATTTATGGTGAACTGCAAAATCTGGAATAGAAATGCATACAAAATGCAATTAAGCTGCAAATTCCTGCCATGGTCCCATTGGTCCAGCTCAAAAATGTTATGCCAACTTCACACACGTCAAAGATTCAAAGCATAAACGATGAAAGTAGATAAGAACAAAAAATCCAAAGGGGGTGGGGGGAATATGCTGTATACGTTGTGTGTACGTAAGAGAGCTTAACGAAAAGGAAAAAGTAAAAATTCGCGATAAATAAAAACAATATTCAGTGGATCACACAAGTGGCTTGGACTTGAATACATCGCAAGGTTCTACTTTCAAGTCTCTGAACTGGCAGCTGCCAAAATATCCCTCAAAATGAAGGCATTTTTTTAAGTGTACTGGAAAGTATTTCTAGAAAATAGAGTCTTTTGTGTGCACTCACCGGAAAACACTAAAATTGGTTATTTTTCAAATGAAAATAAAATGTTCAAATTTATGAATTTTTATCGGACATGTCAATGACTTGGAGTGATGCTCTTGAATCTTTTTTGATACAAATATCAAAGAATACAACGTTTTAATAACGGGTGATTTTTTAAGAGGTTTAGAACTTTAAAAAAAAAAAAACACAAAAAATTCGAAAAAATGAATGAAATATTTATTTGAATCGATAGTTTGAACCTTGCAATTTAATGTTTAAAGATAATTTCATGCAAATGTTGACCGCGGCTGCGTCTCAGGTAGCCCATCCGCTGAGTCCAATTTTGGCATACACTTTCACACATATCGGCCGGTATCTCACGAATGAATGCATGGATGTTGGCTTCCAGTGCGTCAATCGAAGCGGGCTTGTCCCTATAGACATTAGCCTTGACATACCCCCACAAAAAATAATCTAATGGTGTCAAATCGCACGATCTAGGCGGCCAATTGACCGGCCCGAAACGTGAAATTAACTGTTCACCAAACTCGCCTCGCAATTGCGCCATTGTTTCGCGTGCTGTGTGGCATGTGGCACCGTCTTGTTGAAACCACATATCATGCAAGTCAAGAACTTCCATTTCGGGCAAAAAAAAGTTTGTTATCATCGCTCGGTAGCGTTCACCATTGACAGTAACGCTGCGATTCGCATCATCTTTGAAGAAATATGGCCCAATAATGCCGCCGGCCCATAAACCGCACCAAACAGTGGCTTTTTCGGGATGCATTGGTAGCTGTTGCAATGCTTCTGGCTGATCTTCACTCCAAATGCGGCAATTATGCTTATTTACGTACCCATTCAACCAAAAATGAGCCTCATCGCTGAACACAATTTTTCGATAAAAAAGCGGATCCTCGGCCAGCTTTCCAAGAGCAAGCGTTTCAATAATTTGCAAGCGTTGTTCATTTGTAAGACGATCCATGGTTAAATTGCAAACCAAACTGAAGCTGTTTGACAGTGACACAAGGTACTAAACACACGTCAGCTGTCAAAACCAGTGTTGCCAAAACCAAACCAGCTAAAAAATCACCCGTTATAAGAACCCTTTCTGGCTATTACATTTTGGTCTATGTTAACTTTTAGTTCAAGGCGGGAAGGGCACTACGAAACAAGGTGTACAAATTGGCCAAAAACTCTTGAATAGATAAAATGAGATTTTCATTTAATTTTAAATTACAACTTGTTTTTTTTTTTTTCTAGAAAAAAATAATGGCAAGCTGCTGGAAAAAAATGGCCATGAAAACTTTTTTTTTTTGATTGCAAGGCTTGAGACAGCAAATTAACAGGACTGAACATTGTTACAGAAAGCAAGTCCGCTTACGAAAATCAAAAGAACTGAATAATATTCTAATGAAAAATATATATATAAACTGTATAGTTCACCAATAAGTAAAATAAACATTACAAAAATATGAGCTCTGGACCTTTGATAAGAAAATGTCATCTAATTGGTCAGTAAAGGTCAACTGGTCTCAGAAATCGGTCAACCCTAGAAAGCTTGTAATCAAGGCTTAAACTTTATCAAGGTCACTGAAGGTCACGTGCGATTTTTGGAATCTCATTTATGGGAAACTAGCAATAGGTGTATTATATCCGAAAGATTTCTAGATCGTGATAAAAGGTCAACTATTTTCAGTAATTGGTCAGCCATACATTTTTTTCTATGAATTTTTGAAGTTCGTTTCAAGGTCACAAAGATCTTAGGGCCTTTCAGATGGTATCAAACTTATATAAATTTCCCATAAATGAGGTGCCAAAAATCGCATGTGACCTTGAATAATAATATAAATATTCATTAAAAAAAAAGCTATGGCTGACCAATAACTAAAACTAGCTGACCTTTTATGTAATTCTCAGGGCCTTTCTGATGGTATTAAAATTTTGCAAATTTCCCATAAATGAGGTGGCAAATATCACGCGTGACCTTGAGCTACCTTGAGAAAGTTTAAGCCTTGATTACAAGTTAGGGCTGCCAAATTTCTGGACCAGTTAAACTTTTCTGACCAATCAGATGACATTTTTTATATCAAATTTCCCTTATATGAGGTGCCAAAGGTCCAGAGCCAAAAGTATGTGGTAACAAAACGATCGTAAACACTGACTTGCAGTTTGTAAGCAACTGCTTCTATTATTTTATTTTCGATACTGAAATGTGAGAAAGCTATACATCTGTATTGTGGGCGCGTAAAAAAATAACAAACGACATTTTTTGACAGTTGTTTCAGCTGCAGCTCTAGTGTCAGCACTCTACTCTGTTCAGGCAGTTAATTGCGGTTCGGGACATTTCACTTAGTTTTGCTAACTTTTGCTTTTGGATGTGAAAAATTGTTAAATAGGAATCCCAGAGATACATATGAGGTGATGAGAACAAAAACTGGCCATATCCATGTGAGAAAAAGTTTCCATAACCTAATTTAATTGCTAAGTAACTCCAAAATGAGAGTGCTTAGAAAACAATTTTTGTATCCAATCAAAGATTTCTTAATTTACTTTTTATGGTTTAAAGGAAAATTAAAATTAAATTAATTAAAAAGTTATTTAACAATTACATTTGGCTTTGACGAGTTTTTCTGGCATGGATATGTCGAGTTTTGGTTCTCATCACCTCATAGAGGAATGATTAAGAATAGGATATGAATGTTCACCGTAGTACTTCGTGGCATAATGGTTAGTGCGTTGGACTGTCATGCCGAAGGTACTGGTTCGATTTCCAGCCGCTGCCACCTTAAAACCAAAATGTTTCTTCCGAGGTACTGCCTCTTGCGAGGGACTGAAAAATTCTCCAAGACTATGCTTGTCTTGAATAAGTGCTAGCCGTTCGGACATGGCAAAAATTGTAGGTCCTCTCCATTCCTGTCAACAACACGATCCAGTCGTGTGAAATTGGCAGATTTCGAAGGAATTACTGAGTTTCAACGATGGTTCAAGGTTCAAGTATGCGATTGTCATCATCATCATCGTGTCCTGTAACACCGGCTGGGGCATAGGGCGTCAACAAAACGTCTCCATCCTTCACGGTCTGCTGCAAGGTACTTTAGCTGTGGCCACGTCTTTCTCTGGGATTCTGCTTCCGCTAAGACAGTTGATCTCCATGTTGTTTTTGGTCTTCCAACCCGCCGTGCACCCTGAGGATTCCATTCAAAGGACTGCTTTGCAATTTCATCGTTTGGTTTCCTCAGTGCTATTGTAGCCTATTTAATGCCTTAACTATCGTTGAACCTCGTAGTACCTCGTGGCTTGATGGTTAGTGCGTAGGACTGTCATGCCGAAGGTGTGGGTTCCATTCCCTGCCGTGCCACCTAAAAACAGAAATGTTTTATTCGAGGTACTGCCTCTTGCGAGGAACTGACAAATCCTCCAAGAGTATACTTGTCATGAAAAAGTGCTTCTCATTTAGCCGTTCGGACTCGGCAAAAAACTGTAGGTCCCCTCCATTCCTGCCAACAAACACGTACACAGGAATGGTTGTGAGTTGTAAGTCACTAAGCCCTGGTTCTCCACGAGCTGTTGCGCCACCCAATTTATTTATTTATTTATCGTTGAACCTCAGAGCCGAAGTCAGTGGGTTAAAATTGCTGAACCACGGATTAAATATTTGTACAACTAGCACTTTGTATTAGATTGAGAAGTTGAGAATAGCACGCAACCAGAAATTGAGATTAAAACCTAAGAATTATAAAAAACATAGATCAACCCTCTTGCAAACTCCATTATTTTTAAAATCTAATTGCTTTTATTCTTTGCTTATCATTCTTCAAGCATTTACCAAGGCTTCACTTTTGAAATAATATTAAATTTTTTAGATCGTTTTTGGTATCTATTGAGCATTTTTTTTTTTTTTTTTGTTTTTTAACTATACGAAGTTTAGTGATGATGATCGACGACATAGGTAACAGGCGTTTTTATTTTTTAGCATATGTAGCATGGAGTAGAGCTTAAGCTATCAGAGTTAGCTCCTTAGCAGAATATGATCAGAGAGCTCTCCGCACTTCTCTATAATTTTGAAACACATCTGAGCACTGAACTGTCATATGATGCATTCAACTCAACAAAATTTAGCACTGAATCTTAAATTTCAACCAATAAAAAACTCAAAAAATTAAATTCAAAATTGTGAACTGAAATTGATGTGTTGAACGCACTCATGTGAAATGAGTGAAAAAAAGAGCTAAGTTGGCTGCGCTCAGCAATTTTCACCATTCGCCCGGTGTGTTTATTCTGAGCTCATGGAGCTTACTATGAGCTAGCTCTGATTTAAGAAAGAAACACAATTTAAACGCTCTGAGTGCTATGAACTAAAAAAGAAACACAGATTTTTTTTGACAGCTTAGTGCTTGGCTTAGAGCCTAAATCGAAAAACAAATGATGAATATTGAATTTAAAGTTTAAATGAAAATTTAATGAAATTGCAAAGAATTAAAAAAAGGGCCCCAGAGATTAGTGAATAAATAGCCTCAAACACACTAAATTTTGTTGCTTCTTTGATAAATCCTAGACTTAAAGAGCATACTTCAGTCTATGACAAAAACCATTTTACAGGGTTGACAACTGCGGAACACCCTAGGTCAAGCCTTTCATGCAATATGTATTTAAGGAAGTAGCCGAAAAAAGTCAAAATCCTATTTTCCTAATGTGTACTTTCAACCGAACCCTAGAATTTCAGATTTGTTACAGTCAATTGAGGCCCAAGAACCAAATGTAGTAAAAATCATTACAGCAGTTTTGAGAGAATTAAAAAAAAAAATATTTTGTTTTAGAGTTGAAGTAAATCGCTCTATCAGTTATAACCGACATTTTAAACTAAAACGAATTTATCTCGAAGAGCTTACAAAACAAAATTAAAAAAGATAAAAAAAACCTCCACTGCACTATTAATCCCATTAACATCCCTCTTTTTAACAACAAGTTGAAAACCTTATACAAGTTTCTTAACAAGCAATAATGATCCCTTTTCTGACCGTGACCCTATCTCTATTATAGTGCAAAATACAAAAACAAAGAGAATACAATTCAAAAACCAGTCACAATTATTAAAGATTTCCACAAGCACAAGGCCTCATCACATCATTGCGTCGCGTCGTCTAGAAGTCATATCAAATCAATGTGAATAATTAAAATTTCCACCCAATTAAAGTCACTTCTGTTCTTTTTTTTATAGACATCAGTAGGTACCTACTTAATAACTACTGTTAAGGCCTTCTTCTGCCAGTTATTCTTGATCAACACTCAAAAACAAAACAAAAATAAGATAAAATAACAATAAAACTGTACTCAGACTCACCTTAATGTTATCCATTTCCTTGGCCAACTCAATCAGTGCCAATGTTGCACGTACATTTATTTCCAAGGCATTTTTAAGTGGTTCTATAAATCGTACTGTTGCTGCACTATGTATAACCACACTGGCATTCTCCTTAAGTAACTGTTGATCGGCCTTGGATATGCCTAGATGTGGCAAGGAGCAATCACCAACAATTGGATGGACCCTCATAAGAAAATCACGTTTCTCTCTGTGTAGAACTTGGAAGAGCTACAATTTTTTCGTATGATTTTTTTTTTTAATTAATTAATTCACACACATTAAACACTTGAGATTTTTAAATTGAATTTTTAAAAAATAAACAAAAATGATAATGAAAGAAACTCGCTTACTGGATCTTCAAAGACATCGGCAACTCTTTCCTTAATGTCCTTATCTCGTTTCTTTCGAATTAATATGTAAACCATTTTTACATCCGTTGTTTGGAGCAATTTTTCCATAATCACTAAATTTTGAACAGAAAATTTATTAGCACTTTTTTTAAGGATTTTATTTTTTTATATTTTAAAGGACTTTTGATTTTTTATTATTTTTCTATACCTTTGCCAAGGAATCCTGTGGCACCAGTTAGGAAAACACTTTGATTTTTAAAAAACTCTCGTATACTCGATTCACTGAATTCATCTACAAAAACAAAAAGAATATAAAACAGGGATTTAAACGATGATGTCTCGAGGATATTTGAGATTTGTTTGTAATTACTTTTAAACGATATTTGCTTGTCGCTTGCCATGATTGTGATGTTATGATAACTTTACACGATAACGATTAAAAAATAGTTAAATATTTATAAAAATTCAATTAGAATTGAATTAAAATATAAATTAAAAATAAATCACCAACAATATATCTATTTAATTATTTTTGAAATAATTTTTTTTATTTATTGATCTATGATTCACGCACTAAACACTGATTGAACCATCTGATGAACAAAACGACAAAATGGGATGCAATGCTCTTTATATACCCAACAATATGTGGCTTAATGGTTTAATGGCTAAGTGGCTAATAACAACCTGACTTTCTGCCTACCCACGGTAAGCGCAGCCGTAGTATCTTTCGATTATTTAATAAGACTCAAACTTTACACTCAACTCTGAGTTGTAGCCAGGTGTTATTTGCAAAAAAAAAAAAAAAAACAATAAATAAATAAAAATATACACTAAAACCAGTATCTCTTTACTACAGAAAATCCACTCAATGATGTGTGTACTGTGTACAAAGAAAAAAGATTGAAATCTAAATTGAAATTCTATCCAAGAAAACTGGCAATCGCGAGACGAGATTTTGTTTACACTCTTCTGAGATGATTGAAAATTCAATGTCAAAGGATGTCGCTTGTGGAACACACACCACACTTTAGGTTCGTTTAATTCATCTACCAACTGCCATCAATGAGTTTGTAAAAATAAATAAATAAAATTTTGTGTTCTTCAAATTTTTCGATCTCATACTAATTGACCTCTAAAGATTATGGTTGTAGGTTTCATACTCGTTCGTTAGAAATGTTTATTTGAAATTAATTGCATTACAGTACATTTTTAATGACTAATATTATTCAAATGACAATTTGAGCTGAAAATTAAAAATTTCCATTAAAAAATCTGCCGTTCATTGGAATTATTTGATTTTTAAAGTTGTGGCTACAGGGTGTTTTAGTTTTATGATTGACAACATTGATTGTTGCGCATTTCTTTTCAATAGGAAGACTTTTTAATACTTTTTGGGTTGACACGTGGAATGAGAACAACTTTTAATGTGTCAATACTTTTGCCAAGAAAAACAAAAATGTACTTTGAAGCTTCTGCTCTACACTTTTTACTGGCTCTACAGTGCAAGTATTGGTTTCGCGTTCAAAAGAAAAGTCTTTTTAATCAAACGTAACATAAGAAATATGGAGAAGTCCAATAAGATCTTTGTTTGTCATACCGTCGGAAGGTGCGTGACATAGCGTCTATGCATCGGTGCGTCTGCGCCTCAATGTACATCCAACTAGAGCCTGAGAAAATGAACGGACTCGCTTCAAATTCGTTACAAATAATTTTTATTTAATTCACTGCCTTTCTAGATATATGTATGTAGAAGTTGCTTTGACAATACCTCCCATGATGTGGTGAATAATGAAGGAAGGGTGTGTACACTGTCCAGGATCATATCCGCATGGATTGGTGAGATGTTAGCCACAAGAACAGCTGAGGCATTACTTACTTACTTACTTATCCGGCTCCCGATCCATGAAGGGTATCTGCCTGAGATATTGCGGTCTTCCATCGGTTGCGGTCCCTCGCACGCTCCCTTCAGTCGTCGAGACCAAGCGCTCTTGCGTCTGTGACCGCCTGGTCCCTATAGCGGAGGCTCGGTCTTCCTGGTCGTCTCGAACCTGGGGGCTGGGATTCGAAGATTTTCTTGGCTGGAGCGTTGTTGTCCATTCGCTCGATGTGGCCGAGCCAGTGTAGTCGACGTGTTTTGGCTCCTTGGACTACATCCACATCTTGGAACAGCTCATACAGTTCACGATTGAATCTTCTCCTCCAATCGCCCTCTTCGCATATAGGACCAAATATCCGCCGAAGAATTTTTCTCTCGAAAGTGCCCAGTATCAATTCCCCTTTTTTACTTATCGTCCAGCACTCGGCGCCGTAGAGTAGAACTGGTAAAATTAGCGTTTTGTATAGCGTGCACTTTGTCTTTCGGGAAAGGAGTTTTGAACACATTTGTTTGGCCAAACCAAAGAAGCAGCGGTTCACTAGGGTAATTCTGAGGTGTCGTTCGTGGAATTGATGTTTGTTCCGAGGTAGGTGAACTCTTTGACTACCTCGAAATTACTGCTACCAACAGTGACGTTTTGTCCTAGGCGATGGACAGATGAGGCTTTGTTTGTTGATAGCATATACTTTGTTTTGTCCTCATTCACTTCAAGACCAACGCGTTTCGCCTGTTCATCAATAGCTGTGAATGCTTCAAGTACAGCTCTCTTGGAGCGGCCAATAATTTCGATGTCTTCCGCATAGCCAAGCAGTTGAGAAGAACTGTTGAAAATAGTGCCTTACATGTTAAAACCACTCTTGCGCACTGTCTGCTCCAGGACTAAGTTGAAGAAATCACATGATAGCGCATCTCCTTGTCTGAACCCTGTTCACGTCTGGATTAACTCGGATGAGCTGTTACCCATTTGCACGTTGCACCGCGTATTTTGTAACGTCATGCCGCATAGCTGGATCAGTTTTTTCGGGATCCCGAGTTCCGACATCGCCAATAGAAGCTCTTGGTGACTTATGCTATCATATGCGGCTTTAAAGTCGATGAATAGGTGGTGGGTCTCGACTTGAAATTCGTTGGCCTTTTCCAGGATTTGCCTCAGTGTGAAGATTTATTCTATAGTTGATCTGCCTGGCCTGAAGCCACACTGGTACGTGCCGGTCATAGTGTTGCAGAAAGGTTTTAGACGCTCTCATAGTACGTTAGATAGGATCTTGTAGGCAATATTAAGCAGGGATATGCCTCTGTAGTTCTTGCAGGACATAGGATCGCCTTTTTTGTAGATTGGGCATATGGAGCTATTCGACCAGTCGGCGGGCATACTTTCCTCCTCCCACACTTGGTTGATGAGCTGGTGCATACACCCTACCATCTCCTGCATACTTAAAGAGTTCCGCAGGTAGGCCATCTGAGCCGGCGGATTTGTTGTTCTTAAGCTTGTGAATGGCTTTCTTAACCTCTTCAGTTCTGGGCGCTGGGACTGGATCTTCACTGACTGGTCTTATGCTTCTTTGTTCCTCTGTTGCCTCCTCTACATAATGCCCATTAAGCAGCTGCTGGAAATGATGCTTAATCACGTCTACAATTCCCTGTGCTTCGGTGAACCTTCGCTGTTTCGAAGAGCTTGCGTGCCAGTCCTATAACCAGATGCCAGTTGCTTGGCTGTTTTGTAGAACCGGCGGGTGTTGGTGGCAGTGCTAGACTCTTCGAGATACTTGAGCTGAGAGGCTGCGGTGGCTCTTTTCTTTCTACGCAGGGTTTTTTTCTCTTTCCTTCTCTTTTCACGGTACTCCTCTCTTGCTGCTCTTGTTTTCCGTTGCAGCATTTGCATTCGTGCATTTTCCGTCTCCTGCTTCAATACCGCGCATTCATCGTCATACCACGGGTTCTTTTTTCTGGGTGGTTGATAGCCTATGGTGGTCTTGGCTGTCTCCTTAATGATTTCGCGATATTGGTTCCACTGGTTGTTGACGCTTGTTTGGTTTACGGCAGAGAGTTTCCCGCTCAATTGCTCACTGTAGTCTCTGGCTTTCTCAGATGTGCTAAGGCATGCAATGTTGAATTTCTTCTTTTGGGCGGTCTTCGTTTTCTTTTCGTTGGACAGTCGGGCTCTGAACTTTGTCACAACAAGAAAGTGGTCAGAGTCCACGTTTGCGCCTCGGAAAGTTCGCACGTCCAAGATGTTCGATGCATATCTTGCGCCAATTAGCACGTGGTCGATTTGGTTGGCGGTTCTACCATCTGGAGATCGCCAGGTTGCTGTGTGTATCCTCCGCCTGGGGAACCTAGTGTAGTGCTGCTTATCACCGTATTACGAGCTGCAGCAAAGTCGATTAGTCGGAAGCCGTTATCTGGTGTCGTTTCGTGGAGGCTGTGCTTTCCAACTAATCCGCCAAAGATGTTTTCCTTTCCGACTTTAGCATTGAAGTCTCCGAGCACAGCTTTGATATCGTACTCCGAACAGGCTCCGTAGGCTCCGTCCAGGAGGTCGTTAAACTCCTCCTTGTTAGACTCCTCAGCTTCATCGGTAGGGGCGTGTGCACATATTAGGCTGATGTTTTGGAAGGTAGCTTTGATGCGGATCACAGCCAGGTGATCTCTAATAGGCCTAAAATCGATCGTCAGCTGAGGCATTAGCCGGAATAAATACGCGGAAAATCTTAACAAAAAGAGGTTGTCCACCAGGGAGGGTACTATTACCTTTGCTGTGGAGTCTTGTAGTTGATGAACTGCTAGAAAAACTTACTTCCCAAAGTCTACACTGCAGCAGTTTCGCTGATGATATCATTATTACAATCTTAGGGAAGTTTGAAGACACCCTCAAAGAGAACTAACTATTAAAAGGAAATAGTGGATATCTGTGGGATTATCAACAAGCCCTGCAGTCATCGAACGGATTACTATTGTAATCCGCGCTGATACCCTTTTTACCTAAAATACGGCTGATATTTTGAATATTTTTTTTTTTATTTTTTTTTTGTCTTTAGATGAAAAATGTTATGTTTGTATAAAAGCAAAAAATAAGTCCTTGTATTTAAAAGCAACCACAGACAGATGCCCAGACGCGACCACAAGTGTAATTCTTTTAGGCGCGGCGAATACAGGGTTAATTGTGCAATGACGACGATACTATTACATATTTACCATAAGAAAAGACCTCTGCCACGCATGAAACCCATCCAGTTAAGGGGCGAAGTAATCCAAACAAAAATTGAGATTAAATTTCTAAGAATCACACTTGACAGTTAACTCCTATGGAATAAAACATAGAAATAACTATCAGGAAAGCCACAAAAGCCCTCATGATTTGCAAGAGACTTGCAGGCAAATTATATGGGGCTGTAAACCAACGATCCCTAGGGAAGGATGAACTGCATGATGGTAATACCCATCATTACCTGTGGTGCGTTTGCGTGGCACAAAAGAATCGAATTCCTCACATCTATAAAAGCACTAAAAAAAAGTCACAAGATTTCACATGCTTACCTATGCATAACTGGAGGAACTTGCCAACAGCAGCAATGGAAGTTATCCTTCATCTGTCACCCCTTTATATGAAGCAATAGAAAGTGAAAAGAATCAGAACTGGCAAATGCGCATAAGTCTCAAAGTTAGGGACTGCATTCCAAAGTCAGCGGTAACAAACCTTATCCCAAGATATGGCATGATTCAAAAATACAACTTCGAGAAAAGCTTTCAAGCTAAGTAGCAAAAAGGAGTGGTTAGGCGAAACAGTAAACTACATATATTCTCAAACAAATCGCCATGAAGTGGTAGAGTGATGGATCGAGAACAACTGAAAGGACTGGGGCTGGAGTATTTAGGCCTAGAAACAAACTTTGCATATAAACTACGAATGAGACAGTCTACTAGAATCTTTCAGGTGGAAGCTCACGCCCGTCATAGCGAAATGCAAAACTATCAAAACCAAAATATTGCCATTATGCCAGATATAATCAAGCCGCACTCAAAGCACTGAGCTCTTATACCATCAGGTCAAAAGCGTTTTGGGAGTGTGTAATAAGTGTCAATTGGTCACGTTGGTGTCCATATGGAAATGAAGAAGCAGGTTCCTTAGCGAAAATAGGGACTTGAAGTCAATTGTGACGTAGGAGAAAATGTGATAAGAAATTAAATAAAAGAACTAGAGGCAAAAAGATCCAAAAATTGGTAAGAGCTCCCAAAGCTGAGTTAGGCGAAACCATTACTTGGTAACTGCTGTCGTGTTTGGTGTTTCGAGGAAAGACATAAGAAAATAAAATGCACGACTGGGTCGCACGTACTTGCTTTTATGTTTCAGACACCGCAGATTTAAGAAAATTGTAGATATATAAAAAAATAGAAATTATGAGAGAAAAATGTAGAGAAGCATCAAACACGAAATTTAAATACGCTAATACAACTCTTTTGAGGTGAAAAAAAGAATGCCATCTTAATTCTTGATTGAATATGATTGCATGAAAAAAAAGTTTAAAATCGTTGGAGCTGTTTTTTAAGAAATTATTTTTTATATAAAATTCTTAAAACATTTTTAAGCACAAATTTTGGAATGCAAATTTAAAGTATATATATATGTGCAGATAAAAAATAAAAAAAAAACTCTTAACCCGTTTTTGAGATATCGAGTTTAAAAAAAAAATTTACTTTTATTAAAAATCCAGAACCTGTTTTTTTTTTCGTTGAAAATTTTGATATTATTTAATCTTATCTGAAATTTGTTTAGCCATAAAAAAATCTATCTAAATTCATTTAGCCAATAGTGAGCAAGTTCAAAAAAAAAAAAAAATTATAATTTTTGTTAGTAGATCGCATTAATTTAAGTATGTATGGAAAAACTTTAATCAAAATCGTTGGAGTCGTTTTTGAGAAAAAAAAATATTTCCTTTTGCAGTTTTTTAACTTTTGTATGGTACCGTTAGTTTTTCATAAATGTAAATTTTTTCTAAGAATATTTTAGAGAGTATTAAAAAATCGATCACATAGTTTTCGAAATATTTTATTTTCAAAAAAAAAATTGAAACATTTTTGAAAAATTCAAAAAATATTTATTTCAAAAGTTTTGTACACAAAACTATTTATATTTTTTGGAAGCTTCTGTGTGAAAAAAATATTGAAATCAATAATACCGTTTTGAAAAAAATTGAAAATTAAGAAAATGATTCTTTGGGAGGTACCATTAATAACCATTTTCTGAAAATATTTCTCACTCAAAGGAAGCTTTTACTAAAATTAATTTATTGAATTTTTTTTAAGAAAAGTTGTGGAGCCGTTTTTAAAGAAAATACGATTAGGTATGTAAAATTGCTAAAAAAAAAAATTTATGGCAGGTACCGTTATTTTAGGTTCTAAAAAAATTAAAAAAACGTGTGTGCATAATCGCGCAAAGACAGTTCGCCCAAATTGCAAAATGACATATCGCCCAAATATTTTGGTCTTCTTTTTTAATGACACAACGCCCACAATAATAATAAGAGTGTGAAAAAAATACCCAAATATTTTTTTTTGTATTTATACAAGATGACAAAACGCCCAAATTTAAAGGGCCCTGGAGACGCTCGAACATGGTGCGAGTGAACATAGTTTGAGTACTATGTTCGAGTTGATTTTACTTGTCTGCGGGCTGGTTCGAGTACCAATTATTTGGTGCCACTAAACAAAAATTTAGTCTCACCAAAATCAAAAGGAGTTTGATATTTATCGATGTTCGAGGGCGGAGCTAATTGCTTGTCGTACCAGATTCGACTGTTTGCGGAACGTTTTCGTATGTTTACTCGAACATTTCGGTTTAATTTTGAGTTTTAATATTAAAAATAAAAAGAAAAATGTCAAACAACCAATAAAAATAAAATAAATGTGACAGTGAATATTTTTAATGACATATAAGTCGTAAGAATAATGAAGTTCGATTAGTTTGGTTTCTGCTTGGTTTCAGTCTCTGCGGAGTTTAGTCAAACTATGTTCACTCGCACCATGTTCAAGCGTTTCCAGGGCCCTTAAATATATAAATTTTATTTCGATAAATAATTACAAATATACTAGCAATATTTTGACAATCTTCCTTACCAAAGCTATTACCTGGACTTGCAATTGCACTCGAAACAAAAACACAATAAGCAAAGCCTGGCTCAGATATGCATGCTTTGTTAAATGATCAGGTTGTCATGTCTACTCTGGCCATAGTTTTCCCAAACAGTTTGATTTTGGAACGCTTCGATTACTTCTAAGGGTGTCTGTGGTGATTTAAAAAAAAAAACATGTGACGCAAGTCTTTCCAGATTTCTTTTCATCTTCGAGTACACAAAGTTTCTCGAAGCCGTTTGATTGCTGTAGTAAATTCGAAATTGCATTTTGTGTAATCGCAAAATATTGATTAAATTGAAAAAAATTTAATCTTAAAGGACTCTTCAAAGATTTGTGAGTGATCGCATGAAGGTGGGGGCGCCACGTCGCACCACGTTACGTGATGGGTTTTCTGTTCTACACGCCCCCTTAGCGTATCTCTCTCCTCACCATCACAAAGTCATTATTACAAGATGTACCTTTCACACACGTTTTTTAATATTTTTTGTATTCCACTTGCTTTTCATATTTTACATTTTAAGAGCATGACACAAGGCCCAAAAAAAAAAAATTTTGTTTGAGTGATAGGGTTATGACACAACGCCCCAGATAAAATGACATGAATCCCAAATTTTATGACAGATAACCCTAATTACAAATACAATTATTCTACATTAACAACTTCTTCGCAGGGTTTTTGGACGCTGTGTGATTTTGTGATTTGGGCGATCTGTCTTTTGGCGTTGTGTCGCTACGCCCCAAAAACCGCCAAGTTTGAAGAAAATCGATCGAGCCGCTTAGGCCGTAGATGAACAGACAGACAGACAGAATTGTGCCACTCACTTTTTTGGTGTTCTCTATCATCGTAATGTCATATTTGATTGCTATCTCATTTTTTTACTTTGCACGAATCCAAAGCTTGCGCCTTATAATACCTACATACACTGCGCTTCAACTGAATAGACACACACATTTTCAAAAGAACTTTGTCCATTTTCTCCAAACATGGTGCATTAATGTTTCATTTGATGATGCTTATTGTTTGTTTATAATGTTGGGAACATAAATCAGAAAGAATAATTCAAAAAGCACCGTTATTTTTTCTCCGGCTCTCTTGCAAAGTTTTTCACATCGAAAAATGCAGTTTTTTTTTCGTCAACTGAATAGACACACGTAATGAAATTGGTTTTAAAAGCTAATTGAAGGAAATAAAACAAGTTTTTTTTGGAAAAGTAGTTAATTGCGCAATTCTAGTAGCGGGTAGTGTCACTTTTGTTCACTAAAATTTCATAAATTTGATCCAGCATGGCATCGTAAGGTTTTCCTATGTAATCCAGCTAAATTTCTATCTGGGCAAATTCCATGGCTGAAATTTGGGATTTTTTGGCCGTAAACTGATAGCCAGGCTTGTTAACTACTTGTACTAAATATCCCAAAAAGTTTTCAATTAGGTTTTGGTAGGATGAGTACGGTTTTCATCGAAGCAAATCGATATTTTGCCCCACTTTCAAGTCTTTAACTATGCACGCCGTTTGGATGGGGGGTTTGTTCTGCTTAAAAGTCCCATTTATGGGTCCAAAAATATCCAAAATTTAAGGAAAGCCTCTTTCCAGTATTTTTGTAAGTTATTGCAGTCAAATTTGAGCTCTGAAACTCAAATTTAAATGGTGGGTCTTTCAACACCTAAAATAGAGTTTTATACTTGCACTGAACCCCCTTACACATCAAAAGAGAAAATTTTTGTCCAACCCAAATTTGGAGGTTATTGTAACAT
Source organism: Dasysyrphus tricinctus (assembly GCA_963921185.1). Lineage (NCBI taxonomy): Eukaryota > Metazoa > Arthropoda > Insecta > Diptera > Syrphidae > Dasysyrphus > Dasysyrphus tricinctus. Next base: position 19,982,901 of record OY992530.1, on the reverse strand, counting down.
TTTGATAGACATTTTGCCAAAATGTTAAAAGCAGCTTTATTAGATGATTGACAACTTTTCTTGGTTATTTCGTTAATACACAAGCATGTGTTATATAATTTTGAAAAGTGCATTAAATTGACAACTTTTTTAAGCAATTGGCCACTCATGTTCTCATACAATTTTAATTTATTAGAGGTGGTCAAACTTTTTCGAAAATAAATGAAAAAAATATTTTTAAAAATTATAATAAGAAAATGCAATAACTACTGTTAAATTTTACCACCCATCTATTACAACAGTTATTCTAGAATATTACAAAAAAATAAAAATAGTTAAAACTGTTCATCCATGGTCATAGCGTTCACGTATTTGAGGAAAGTAGTACTTGTTAACAACTTTTGGAAAAAACATCATAACATAGTAACCACAGGGAAAATATTTTTTTTTATTTTTGTCTGGAAAGGTCATAAGGCCTGCTACAACCAGTTGCAAGGTTATCCATTATTTATAGGACACCCTGTATATGCTTTGTAATATTTCACGTCATGATTGAGGTCATTCCCACTTACATTCAAGTACTTAATAGGTAGATACCTCGTTGCATCATCCATCACCGACCGGTCGTACTTTGGTATTAAAAAAACGAAACAAAAGTCGATTTTTAGAATGGCAAAGGTAAGAAATAAAGTTTTTACCAAACGGTAGTCCTTAGATTAAAAAACTGAATAACTTTTTTTTTTAATTTGTCCACAGCACTAGTTGAAAGTAAGTGAAAAACGAGAGCATTAATTTTGTTTGCACCCAGCAAAGAAAAAAAAAATTAGTTTCAATTAATTAGCTATTTCTTAAATATTTCGCTATTTAATTTAATTTTAAGCATGTATGATTCAGATGCAGGTGTGTTTTAATTACGTCAAAATCAGTTATAATGAACTTGATGGGGACTAGAAAATTTATTCGTTATATCCGATGTTTCGTTATAGCTGATTTTCCATTTGTTGTTGTTTATTAAAAGTAGATAAACTTTTTTTTTTAGTAAAACTTTTCTTGGAATCATCAACTTCGAGCCTTGTAAATAAAAGTAGATTTGTCTCCAATTGCAAAAGCTCTATGTTTGGAATTCATTTAAAAAAATATATTACTTTTAAGCTTTATTAACTAATTTTGTTATTATTTTTTCTATTTTATTAAAAATGATTATTCCAGTTGTTCTCAGAAATAGAATGCAAAATTTACGTATGAATGGGAAGTCTCTATAATTATCATGTTAAATGCAAGGAATTTGCAATTCATGTGTATATTCATTAAAAATATCATGTTAAAAAGTAGTGTTTTAATAATTTTTGTGATTAAATTAATGAAAAGCCTATTAATATACATATAATGCTTATGTAGAAGAATAAAGTGAATCATAAAGTTTTAATTACAAAAAAATCATGGGTGCAGGTTTATTTGTGTTTGGTGTTAGAAAATGTGAAGTTTTATGTACTTATTTCTTAAACCCAAATTTTGATGATATCGTTGGCTTAGAGTAAAAAGCAGCAAACTCCTATTTTGTATTTTTTACAAAAAAAAAAAATTGAAAAAGTGTTCGCATTTTATTTGAATAAAACCAAAATTACTTTAAGTATTTTTCATCACTTTTTATTACTAAATTCAGTGAAATTTAAAATATTTGAAAGATTTTTATATTTTTTAGCAGTTTTGTGGATTAAGCCGCTTTTCACTCTAAGCCGACAATATCATAATTTAGACTGTCACCAGTGGCGTAAAAATTGGTTGATTTTAAGAAATGTAATGGCATTCGATTTGTCACGACAAAATCTCGATACGCCATATTTATTTATATTTTTACTAACCGTAAAAACAAATTTATTATAAGAAAGTAGGAAGTGCCGAAAAAAGCTTTGAACTTTTTGGACTGGTGCCGTAAGAATTTATCGATTTTAAAAAACTAAGCGGCAAACGATTTGTTACGGCAAAATCTCAATACGCCATTTTTGTTTTATTATTGAGATTTTGCCGTAAAAAATCGATTGGTGTTTCATTTTTCAAAATCTATGCACTTATACGGCGCTGGTGGCAGTCCGAAAATGTTCAGTCTTTTTTTCGGCACTTCTTATTTTTTTCATCATAACCTTTTTACTTCGGTAAATAAAAGAAAATAAAAATGGTGAATCGAGCTTTTGTAGTGACAAATCTTGTACCGTTATAGTTTTTTAAATTGAACCAATTTCACGCCACTGGTTACAGTCCAAAATAGATATGATATTCAAATTGTCTGCAAAGTTCAAGGTCATAAATTTTTATATATTTGAAGGATCATCCGTATTAATAGTTTTTATTAAAAAACGCTTGTATTTCGCAATGAAGATGTTTTCTGAAGTTAGATTTAAAGGTGAATTGAATTGAATTAGAAAAATATTTGCTAGATAAAGGCTTATTGTGAGGAGGGTTAACTCGAAGAATTTAAATTTAAAATATGGTCGTTTAAGGTTTGAATTTGATGTTAAACTTTTAACTAAGATAAACCTTAAAACAAAGATGAAATGCTTTTTAAATACCATTAAATATCTTTCAGATGTGACATTATCTAACCATTTGAACCCAACAAATAATTTTGTCTCTTTTTTCATGCGCATTTACTCCATAGTGGGTCGACTTAATTTATTCTCGTAAAAAATCTAAATTTAATTTGATTATATTCACACAATTTTGATACCATTAATTATTTTTAATTACAACAACAACAAAAAATACAAAAATACATAACCTAATTTTATAACAATTACTTTTTCGAAAAAAATATGCAGTGCTAATGCCATAACAATAAATTCATTTGAAATTCGTTAAAGGCATCCGAATTAAGGTGCGGTGGCACATGGCGCGTGTGGAATTAACTTTTGAGTGTATCGATACTTGTGTGTTAATAAACTCAATAGCAGTGCGAGTATATCGACAGTGTAAGGTAAAAGCATTTGATTAACTCCCGCTTGATATATATGTCACGTGTACTTTTACTCTCTGTAACAATATTGCTATTATGTATATGCTATATACTCCAATTCAAATGTTACTTTAAGGTAGGCATATAGGATATGAGTTTTCAAGAGGCCTTGATTGGATTTAAGATAAGAAAACATGAATATTTCCAGACATTTATGGTTTGATTTTAAACTGTACAAAGAACATAATGTAAGTATGTTATTATATCCAAAAGTACCATGCCAAAATTCCTATTTGTATCTTAACTACCTCATCAGGTTTTTCAGAAGTACGAAGAAGAAGAGAACATAAAGTATAGTGCCAGAAAGTATAATAATAAAGGTGTTATTTATTGATACTTCTACTTAAGAAAATAACACTTACACATTTTTTACAGTGGATTCAACTAAATATTATATTTTTATTTTTGACGAAGGTACAATTAGTGTCAAACTTTATCTTTTATGGATCTGTGAAATGGAACAAAAACACAAAGACGCAGTTTTTTGTTTAATGGCTCAAGACCTCACCGGTACAAATGTTAATCAAAATCGTAAGAGAAAATCGTTTTTAAGCTTCTATAAACATTCGTATTTTTCCTCTTGAGAATTACTTAGGAATCTCTGTTCCAAATTCTAGGAAACTCGGTCCAGCCATTAAGTCTCAAGCTCAATGTACAGTGGTCATTCAGATGCACATATGCACGTAGACGCATCACAGACCCTAATATAAAGACAAAAATCAATATTTCAAAATCGAATCAAATAATTTTGAAAATTGTTTAAATTCTTTTAATGTTTGTCCATAGTGATCTCGATTTGGAATATACTTCACAGATTTGTGTGAAATAAAATTTAAACTGTTCCTTGTTACCACGATGGATTCAAGAGGAAAACAAATTCTTAATTTACGAGTAATCGTTACCAAAATTAGTAAAGAAATGTGAAGTATTATATTCGAGACCGGCTCATGTGAGCAAATAAAAATGCATGGAAAAAAGTAGGTACCTAGTATTTAAAATTAAAACGTATGAAACTTTAATCATTAATTAAATGTTAAACTTAGAGGTGCATAAAAGTAATGTAGCTTTGCTGTATGAGCTGAGCAAGGTTGTAATAAAAAATATCTTCCCTACATAAATTATTTGCATATTTTTTTTTTAATTACAAAACACATCTAATAGCTTAGTTATTTTGACAATGCCATCAAAAGATATTTTCTTTTGTGTGCATTAAAAATGTAAACACCCTGTCTAATAGCCCCATAGTATAATGGTAAGCCTATAACTAATCACCGTAATTATTTAGTGATTTTATTTTCTTCACTCAAACGTTTTTGTCTTTGATATAATTTTTCTTTAATATACAATACATGCACATAAGCTTGTGTGCATTTTCCAAGCATTTTGTTTAAATTGCTATGACAATGACTAATCGGTAAGCAGACAAATTGTCCCAAAATTGTTATTATTACTTTGGTATTACCTCTTACCACCAAAATAGAAACATCATACACAAAAATTTGTTTCCTCTTTGTTATTTTCATTCCCAAAAGATGATTCTCATACCTTGAAAGGAAATTGTAAAAAAAAAAACAAAATTAGGCGAATGTGTCGCACGAACTTGCTTGGATTTTTTTTTTTTTCCATTTAAGAGCAATGACTTGTCGGAACCAAGTTTTATGGAAAAACAATCTAGGTTTTTTTTACCAAAGAAGCGGAGAGTTACAGAGTGATTGCATATGCGGACGATGTTGCTATTGCCGTATCAGGAAAGCATCCTACTGTCTTAAAAGAACTCTTACAAAATGCTTTAAATAAGCTTACCAACTGGGCTGACCGGTGTGGTCTCGGTGTCAACCCTCATAAAACAGAACTTGTTCTATTCTCAGGGAAATATAAAATCCCTCATATTGATCCTCCTTCCATCAAAGGTACTCCACTAACATTCACTGATCAAGCAAAATATTTGGGTCTTATTTTGGACAAAAAGTTAAGCTGGAAACCTAATATACAAGAAAGAGTCAAAAAAGCCACAATGGCACTTTTCTCATGCAAAAAAGCCGTTGGGAACAAATGGGGCCTTCAACCTCGAATCACTCACTGGCTATATACTTCGGTGATTAGACCGATCCTCACTTACGGAGTGACAGTATGGTGGACTGCCCTGGATAAAGTGGTAAATTGCGACAAATTGAGCAAAGTCCAACGCTCGGCTTGTTTGTGTATAAGTGGAGCACTTCGTACGACACCTTCCGCTGCTCTAGACGTTCTGCTCCATCTGACACCCCTCAATATTTTCAGCAAACAAGTGGCTGCAAATACAGCCATTCGCCTTAAAGCTTCCTCACAATGGACCAACAACAATTTTGGCCATTCCATCATTCTGAATTCATTCGGATCAATCCCAAGTCGCACTGATTACACCATCCCAAAACTTCAGTTTGGCAAAATGATGATGGGGTGGGTGGTGGTGTGTACTCAGAAAGACTAAAATTAAGTCTCTCCTTCCGTCTTCCTAATCATTGTAGCGTGTTCCAGGCGGAACTTATGGCGATCAAAGAAGCCTTATCTTGGCTGAAAGAAAACGTGTTATCAACTACAGATATCCGCATATTCTCGGATAGTCAAGCAGCTATCAAATCTCTGGAATCGGTCTCTACTAACTCTTTAACAGCCCTAAATTGTCGTTCATCTCTGCTGGAGATGGCGCAGCAGTTTAACATTCACCTGTGTTGGGTGCCGGGGCATAGAGACATTCCAGGTTATTGTAAGGCCGACGAACTCGCTAAATATGGAACAACTCTACCTCTTCTACCTAGTAAGGCAGATATTGTTATTCCCATCGCTACATGTAAACTTATGCTGAAGCAAGATGCTTTAGAGAGAACAAACCTTAGGTGGAACAATATCACCACTTGCTTGGCAACAAAACAAATCTGGCCAGTAATGGATTTAAAGCGATCTAAGTGTTTGATATCTCTAAGCAGATTGCACATCAGCTCCATGATTGGTGTTATAACCGGACACTGTCTCATAGGCAAGCACGCAACGCGTCTTGGCGTATTCGCTAACGTTTTTTGAAGAAGCTGTATGGATGAGGAAGAGATAGAATCGATCCCTCACCTTCTTTGCACGTGCCCTGCTCTATCTCATAGACGAAGACTTCACCTTGGTGAGTTCTACTTCAATGATCCTAGTGATTTAGTAAATGTTGACATAGGTAGTCTGTTACGCTTCATAAGAAGCTCCAAATGGTTCATCGAGTAGGGAAAAAGGCTTCCCAGATTCTTGTGGTATCACAATGGGCCAACTTATGGTCTAAGTGTGTCAGTTTTCATGACTGACAGCCACTTCAACCTAACCTAACCTTACCAAAGCATGAAGAACAATTTTTTCACGTAAAAAAAAAAAAATTAAAATACAAAATAAAAAAATGTATAAAATTATATTAAAATGAAAATAGAACAGTCCTCATAAGCGTTATGTTTGGTTTTCATTTGTCATTTACCAAAACTTGTTTTTGCGTCATTTGGCAAAATGAAAAGAGGAAAATCTCCTAAATTGGTTACCAAGCAAACACTGTATATCCATGAAAGACAATACATTTGAAAGCAAAGTGGAAATAGAAAAATGATGCTAAACAAGGCAAAATTTTGAAAAAAATCAAATTAAAACAAAAAATTTCACAAATATTGACTTTAAAATTTAACTGCTCAAAAAGTTTTCACTAAAACAACTTGATTTAAAAAGTAAATAAGAAAATGGAATATAAGCTTTCGAAAGAGTTTACTATTACATTCGTCCTATAGACGGTTCACGACATATTTGATAAAAACGTGTTTTTCAAGATGGCGGCTGACGCTTGTACCACCCCGGTCCGCCAACTTGGATTTACGTATGGAGGACACCCCTGAACACATTGCAACAAGAAAATCAGTTCAGTAGAAAATTGAAGGCAAAAAATACTCGGCTCCTGGCCTATATTTCCGGTTTTTTATACAAATAAAATGCACGACTGGGTCGCACGTACTTGCTTATGTTCAAGACACTGCGAGTTTAAGAAAATTGTATACACAAACATGGAAATTATGAGAGAAAAATGTAGAGAAGCATGAAATACGACATTTAAATTAGCTAAAACAACTCTTTTGACAGTTTGAGGTGAAAAAACAGTATGCCATCTTAATTCATGATGGAATATGATTGTATGGGAAAAAAAAATTAAAATCGTTGCAGCGGTTTTTTTTTAATTAATTTTTTATAAATAAAATTCTTAAAACATTTTTAAGAAAACATTTTGGTATGCAGATTTAAGCTATATATTTATGTGCATATAAAAACAAAATTTGAAAAAAAAAAACGTCAACCCTATTTTGATATATCGAATTTTCAAAAAAAAAGTTCGAAACTTTTTTTAAAAATCCAAAAACTTTTTTTTTGAAAATTTTGATATGCAATATTATTTGATTTTATTTAAAATTTGTATATACAAAAAATCGTCTAAATCCGTTCAGCCGATAACGAGAAAATTCAAAATAAAAAATACGTTCTATGACAGGTACTATTAATAGTTGCAAAGTGTAAAATTTTATAATTTTTGGTAGTAGATCGTACTAATTTTAGTATATAGAAAAAGTTTAATCAAAATCGTAGGAGTCATTTTTAAGAAAAAAAATATTTTCCTTTGCGGTTTTTTCACTTTTGTATGAAAGGTACCGTTATTTTTTCATAAATGTAAAATTTTTTCTAAAAATATTTTAGAGAGTACTAAAAAAGTCTTAAATATTGAGTTTCAAACAAATCGATCATGTCGTTTTCGAAATATTTGATTTTCAAAAAAAAAATTGAAAACATTTTTTAAAAATCCAATAAACATTTTTTCAAAAATTTTGGTACACAAAACTATTTATATTTTTTGGAAGCTTTTGTGTAAAAAAAATAATTGAAATCGGTCGTACCGTTTTGAAGAAAATCAAAAATTAAAAAAATGGTTCTTTGGGAGGTACCATTAGTAACCATTTTTGAAAAATGGTTTTCCACCCAAAGAAAGCCTTTACTAAAATAAATTTATTGAATTTTTTTTAAGAAAAGTTGTCGAGCCGTTTTTGAGAAAAATACGATTATGTAAATTTGCCAAAAAAAAATGTATGACAGGTACCGTTATTTTTGGTTCTAAAAAAAAAATGAAAAAAACGTGTCGGCAGAATCACCAAAAACCACTAAGTACCAAGATTGAAGAAAATCGATCGAGCCGTTTAGGCTGTAGACGAACAGACAGACAGACAGACAGACAGACAGACAGACAGACAGAATTGTGCCACCCACTTTTTTGGTGTTCTCTATCATCGTAATATCATGTTTGATTGTTATCTCAAATTTTTTTTTTTGCACGAATCCAAAACTTGCCTTATAGTACCTATAATCGCAAGTAAAAATCAGTTTTTTGAATGAGAGCCACGCACTAAAAATTATGTATCTTCTAAACGAATTGAGATCCCACTCTGAAACTTGGCACGTAGTTTCTATATTGTATGAGCTAAATTTTGAAACGTTAACAAAAAAAAATTAAAATGGTCAAAGTTTCTTGAAATCTGATTTGAAGTGTTAACTTCCGGTTTTCTACCTATGAAAAAAATCGATTTCCGGTTTAGATTTCATAAATGAAAAGAACATCTAATTTACTATTTACTCCAGTACTCAAATAATTTTCCTATCCCTTCATTTAATGTATAAACATTTTTCTTTCAAACTCTACCCCATGGCTTGCCGAAACCTTACAAGCCCATAACTCCATCACCAGGCCTCAAAACTCAAAATCCTTTTGCATTTATGTTAAGTATCAAAAGAAGTACAAGTGACCCAAAATTGGACGAATTTCAAGACCCGACCTTTTTTTCGTTGTCCGCTTCACGTGAAATGCCCCATATGTATTGTACATATAATGTAAGTTGTTTATTTTAAATTTTCTTAAAAGGTAAGTTGGATATTTTCTTTTCTTAATGTACTTGTGCGTGAAGTTCGCACCGCCATTTTTGATTTTCAAAAATAAAATTGTACTGTACTGCGCTCATTTTGTGCTGCCTTGTGCGGTAAATATTAAAAAAAAATCACAAATTTGCTAATTTTGCGAAAGAACTTTTTTTTGAAATTTCAATAATTCTTATAAAAGAAAGTTGTGCTATTTTATGCTGAGATTATGCTGCTAAGTGCCAAAGAGATAAAAATAAGATTCGCGAAATTTCAACTTTACTGAGAAGTTGGCACCGCCATTTTCGAAATGCTGCATTGTGATCAACTTGGGCCGTAAATATTTAACAAAATTGTAAACATGCCAATTTTACAAATGATTTTTTAATGAAATTTCACAATTTTTCAAAACGAGAGGTATGCCGCTTTGTGCTCTGTTTGAGCTGTCATGCGCCGAAGAGATAAAAAAAAAATCAAATTTTTGCTACTTTTGGGCCAAAAACTAATATATGACTTTTTTTTAAATTCAATGTTTTTATATTTTTATAAAAAAAACTCTTTTGTGTTCAGTTTTTGCTGCCATAATGTCGAAGAGATACAAAAATTCGCATATTTCCAACTTTTAAAAACAACAAACAATTAAAAAAAAATCTCATCCGTAAAATTTGAAAATTCGTGATTTTTTAATAATTAAGGCACAAGGCACCACAAGTTGAGCACAATACAGCACAACTTTATTTTTAAATGGCGGTGCTTACTTCACTTTCAGCTCTTCTTAGCTACCCATTTGAGCACTTATTCTTTGAAATCATGTACAGTATTGAAATTATATGATCATATAGAATTTTCTTTAATTTTTTTTCGATAAATTGAAATAATTATTTTTTTTGAGTTACTAGTAAGTTTTTTTTTTAAATATTACATAGTAAGAAAATATACTCCGTTTTGTTTTGACAACAGTTTTTTTCATTTCGGCATGGAATCCTCCACATTTTTGCAATTTTTTCTATCAGTTTATTTTTTATCTGAAATTGGAACTTGATACTTGAATTACTCCTTTTGATATGTATGTATAATCCATTACTGTCAACTATTTTTGGTTAATTGCTCAAAAATTTTGTGTAAGTCACTATAGGCTCTGGTTCTCCACGAGCTGTTGCGCCACCAAATTTATTTTTATTAAATTTTTACAATTGGCAAAAATGATTATCTATTCAAAGGTTTTTTATAATTTTAGTAGAATATAAAAAAATTATCTAAATTTCAGACAACTCAATACCTTGAAGGCTCGTATTGACTGTCAAGGATTATGACTAAATACACATTCGTCAATATTCCTTTCCTACTGTTAGGGGTCAACTTCTGGCTTTGGAGGGGCAACCGTACAAAGAACAAATAATGATGTATGGCGTATGAGCATTTTTTTTCCATAATAAAGTATTTGCGTACAGCTAATGGCCAACGAAAAATCTCATACGAGAAAACTGAGTTGCCAGCAACTTTCAGTTCATTGGTGAGAAGGGCAGGAGGAAAAAGGGGTGAAAAAAATCTCGCCGGTCTTGGAGAGAGATTTTTTGACATTTCCTTTCACATCTAGGTTTAGGTGTGTTCAACCAATAGACTTTCAAAGGAAATTTCAAAAATGGCCAGAAGATTTGTTTCCTCGTATGAAAGGTACAAGAGATTTTTAAGGAGATTAAAAGAAAACGTCAAAAAAATCTCCAGCAACTTGTTTCTTCGTGTGAAAGGGGACTAATTAGAAACTGTACTCGAGTGGACGATAGTAAGAGATTCTTAGATATCCCAAGACACCTGGGATAAAATTGAGTTTCGCAATGAAGATGCAAATAAATGCCGAAGCAGATGTTCAACAAAAGGCTGAATTGTGAATCGAGTATCGAGTATCGTCAGATAAGAGGTGTGAGATGTGACACGAGGGTGAGGTTAGACGGTCTCCCAGAAAATGCGGAAAGCAATACAAGAAGAGGAGATATGAGGGAATTATGTATACCAAATATCGAAAGAAAATGTCGGAAAAGCAGCACCAATCATTCTGTAGTGGATGTAGATGGTACAATTTGGGATCTACTAAACAGGTGGAAGGATCACTTTGATCAAAGTGATCCTTCCACCCAACTAAACGAGATTAATAATGGAAATCCAGTCTTGGATAACTCTTCTCAAAAACAAGAAAGCTGCTGCACTTTATGAAATGCCAGCCGAATTCCTGAAACCTGACTCCAACACATTGAATACAATTCTACATCCGTTGATATATGTACATAAGCTGTGTGGGAATCAAAATCTATCCCCCACAGACTGGAAGGGACTGAAGAATGGTGACCTTAAGAATTGTAACAACTGGCGAGGTATTACATTTTTGTCCGTTCTTCCAAAACTAATGGCATCCATCATTTTCGAGCGGATTAAGGTAATAATGGAGTCTACACTCAAAAGGCATCAAGGTGGTATTCACAGGGGATGGTGGTGTGTCGACCATAACAACACCTGCGTATCGTCCTCGAGCGGTCGATTAATATTCAATCACCGCTTAGGCTCATTTTTGTGGATTTTGAGAAGGCTTTCAAACGAATCAACCGTATTTTTCTACAGGAGACTCCACTTGAAGAGGTTGAACAATTTAACTAACTTGGAAGTATTGTTTCTGCAAACGGTGGAACTCTTCCGGATGTTCAAAGTAGAATTAATAAAGCTCACACAGCCTGCGGTACTCTGTCCCGAAATTTGGAAATCCAGTCAAATCTCCTTACGCACTAAGTTGATATTGTTCGAATAAAATGTCAAATCCGTGCTTTTTTATGCTTGCGAAACCTGGAAGGTCACGATTACCATCTCGAGGAGACTGCAAGCTTTTGTGAATCCCTATCTACGCCATATTCTTTAGATTCGCTGAAAACAAATTATATCAAAGGAAGAATTGTAACACAGGACAGGTCAAGAGCGGCTGAACGTCGACATAAAAAAGCGTAAATGGCAATGAATTGGTCACACACACACTGAAGAAATCAAACGATGAAATTGCAAAGCAGTCCTTTGAATGGTATCCTCACGGTGCATGGCTGGGTTAGAAGATCAAGAACAACATGGAAATCAATAGTCCTTGCAGAAGTAGACTCCCATAGAAAGACTTGGCCACAGTTAAAATATCTAGCTGCAGACCGTGAGGGACAATTTGTTGGAACCCTGGGCCCCAATCGGGGTTACAGGACATCGATGATGATGATGTACTGCACATAAAGATATCGTATAAAACCTCTTTTAAACATTTTTCTCTTTTTTACATGCACAAAATTATATTTTCTTTTTAATTAGCATAAAGGGCTTTTGGCAAATGTCTTGCTTTGTCAATGGTTTACATTGAACCATAAGGGCACAATCTTGTATTTTATCTTGCTTTAGTTCTCAAAAAAAAAAGACCTTTGCACAGAATAGTCATCACTCACCACCGACCGGTAACCACACAAAATCATCACAGAAATCTCAGTAAATCAAAGGAATTTAGACTCAAATGACTTTTCCAATAGGAATGCGTTACCTTCCGGGTAAGAATACAAGTTTAGGAAAATAAACAAGACACAACAACCGACACGAATGATATGGGCATGGGGGAAACTAATTGTTTCCGGTATTTGTAATTTTATTTATTTTTTTTATATTTTTTTAAAACCAATACTTGTCCTAAAGAGCATTTACTATTTAATTCTTACGGGGGAAGTGATAGATATTTAACAATTTTGGCGAAGTGCCTAAACGGTTGTTATGACTAAAAATACGAGTTTCAATCTTCGTTGCCTTTTATGGAATCTTTTTTTTTATTTTTATTTAAACAAAATTTTGAAGTAATGTTTACAGACAATCAGTGCTGCGTCTAGGTCAATGTAATTATTTTACCAAATAAATTAAATTAACTTTGGTATTTAGTATTTCGAAGTGAGGTTGGTACAGATAGATAGATATATAGATTTTGGTACAGTAAGCCCTATTGTGTTGGTAAGAAAAAAAAAATTTTACGAATCACACTTGACCGACGACGACAGTAATTATTACAATTACGATTGGGTAGTTACAAACTTTTTTTTTCTGTTTGACTTCTATATTTAAACCGACGAATTATTGGTATAGGTATCCGATTACCACGCAACACAAATTTTCAAACCGTACTGGCTGTCTTAGCCGACTTGAAAGACGGTAAATGAAACCTAAAAAAAAATTGCTAGGCATTCGTCAGATATGGATCCACGCAATGTATGTGCTCTGAGTGATCGCTTTCGATTTTTACGCCACACAAATAATGGAAATGATTTGAATGTGCAACTGTCAAGTCTGTTGTTGGTTCAATAAGAGAGTTATATGGTGGTAAATATTTGTTTTGCTTTGTTAAACGCAGAGAATTACGCATGTGAGTTATATACTTCCCATTTATAAGAAAAAAAAAAAGTATGTCGTGAAAGATTAATGAGACAACAACGTGAGTATATGAGGCTATTTTTTTTTTAATGTCTAGTTGTGTTATGTTTTTCTTGCAGACAAATGTATTGTACATAACATGTACCTACCTCCATTAGATAAGCTCTCTCTATGATCTTTATGTTTTAAAGCTATGATGACTATATATTGTAACGAAGGAAGTTTTGCTTAGCCCCACAAATTATACCTACCAATAAGAATACTAAATTTGCGATAGTTTAATTTAAATACACATACATAGATAATTTATAGAAAAAAACTCTAAACTTATAGACAGGTAGGTACATACGCAAAAAATTAACAATAATTTATTCGAGAAAGCTCAAAACAATCAAAGGTTTAAGTTTTTTTACCAGAAACTGGACCTAAACTGGACTGGAAAACAATTATGCAACACTTGAAAATGTGTCACCTGTTAAATTCAACTTTAAATTTTTGGACCGAAATACATACACTTTTTCCGAAAAAATATATTCTGTCTAACCAAGCAATCAATGTCAAATTCCATTGAAGGGTGGATTAAGGGCTGCCAAATAAAGTTTTCTCAATATTGGGACATCAGGAACATAAACTCGAGACAAATCGGAATTAGAAAAAACCATGATATTTTAAACATACACCACA